>JAOWBW010000594.1:392485-529726 GCA_026119855.1 Campanula takesimana
TTATCAACTATACTTTATAATTTAATATTATAATCATAACTTTTGATGGAATTCAAGTTAATGACTTGTGTTGCAAGCCATGTCCTTACAATCTCCCACTTGGGTTGCAAAACAAAGTCCTTCCTTTAATTTATGATCATAACATAAATGACAACCCTTATGTGCGCACTTTATTGTCATTTATAACAATCTCGTCCATTAGCCATACAAGTATAGGACTAAAGGGGCAGTCGTTGTAATTGATTCGCAACTAAACCCACAATAATCACGTATACAAATCCAACTAAATGACATAGATCAAAAGTATAGATGTGTAGCATGGAATCATAATGAATATATACATATTCTTCCAACTAGTCCAACTTAACCAAATGAGATCAAAACTTTAAATAATAGAATAACTAATGAAAGAACAACACAAACTCCCACTATACTAAATGTTATCAAAAGTTGTTACACCCATATGAGCAACATGCTCGTGAAACACTGAAGATGATAACCTTTTCATAAATGGATCCTTTAAATAGAGTTTGTTTCTATAAGTTGTATCCCTTTCGTTCATTTTGTACTCTTTTCTTTATAACAAGATAATTAATGTCTAAATCCATAAACTCTTGTTAGAGTACAGAACTGCTACCTGATAGTCATTTCTTAATTGGTCTTTCGACACTTGTTTTGACAAATTACAGTCCATTAAAACTTATGCAGCCATATATTTAACTAATGTCGGAATACCTAATGATCTCAAGATGATCCGACTTTAAAACATAGGCATGTAGTTCTTTAGTGGTTTTGTAAATACTTCTATCATTCTTTTGGCTGCTACTTAATGTTCTTTCCGTATTGCTTTGGTATTGACAAAGCATCCCAACATTAAATGTAAGATTTACGTATACATTAAGCTTCCTACTGCTGATGCAAAGAGGGAATTTTCCATATACTTGGATTTAAAATTTACCTTTAGGACACTGTTTGAGACTAAGAATGTCTCCTTTAAAATTAGGGGTGTCATGTGGTTTACATTTTTGCATGCTAAAACCTTTTGTAATACATTTCCATATGGCCTTTTGTGATAATCCTAAAACATTTCGTGAGCGATCACGGTGAATTTGGATTCTTAATACAAAGATGCCTTACCAAGATTTTTCATTTCAAATAAGAAATTTCTTAGTTTCCTTAATAAGGTTCATATCATTACTAGCAAGCAAAATATCATCCACATATAAGACCAAAATTATAAATTTACTCCCACTAAACTTATGGTATACTTAATATTTACCAAGATTAATTTCAAAACAAATGAAAGAATAACTTGGTTAAATTCTAAATACCATTAATGAGAAGTTTTACTTAAGTTCATAAATGAATTTCTCCATATAGATAGTTTCCTTAATGTCTCCATTAAGAAAAGTTTTCTCTAATATCCATTTAATGAAGCTTAAGATCAAAGGTGCTACTAGTGCCATAATGATCCTAAGGAGCTTTTAGAAGATACCGGAAAAGTGTTTTCTTTCTTTATAATCAATACCTTTCTTATGAGTTAAAATCTTTAGCAACTGGATGGGCTTTATATCTTTCAACATTACTTTGTGAATCCTTTTAGGTCTTAGAGACCCATTTATAGGTTTCACATCCTTATGTAATGAAATAAGATCCCAAACGTTGTCATCTTTCAAAAGATTGTAACTCTTTATTAATGGCATTAATCTTCTTATGAGAATTAGGACTATTGATGGTTTTATGGAAGATAAATAGATTATCTCCCACTATACCTAAGTGTCCCTTATTCTCGACAAGATACACTTAATGAATAGCCGGAATTGCATTCCTTCTTACTCTATTTGATCTCTATAAGGGCACCGGTTCTTACTAATTTTGAGGTTGTTGAATTTCCTTATAGGGAAATCATATTTATTTTGAATTATATGTTCTTCTTGAATGTCAAGTTCAAAACTTGATATCTAATTGGAACTATGGGAAGTGGTATATAAATGGATTTCATATAAATGAATTCCTCTTCCTTTTCAAATTCAAAATATTACTCCAAATTCTCCCACTAAATTCAACATCCTTAAAAGAACCTAGCATTTCTCGTTTTTCAAAACGTTCTAACTTTCGGGTTGTAAAATTTATATATCCCCTAGTTTTCTCGCTTACCCCATGAATAACTACTAATAATCTTACGTCTAACTTTCCCTTAGTAGACTTATAAAGTCTATCCATATGCTAGACAACCCCATAAATGAATATGATTTAAGGACGAATAAGGAACGCGTCCTTAAATCATTAAGGGTTTATATTAGTAGCCTTAGAGGGAGCTTTAATGAGAATAAAGGTTGCGGTTTTAACGTATCGCCCATAATGAGTGAGGTAAGAGAAGTATAAAACATACTTATTACCATATCCTTAAGGATTTCAATATGTCTCTATTACAATATTCATGCTAGGCGTACCCAGCTCAATGTAGAGAGAGACAATCCACACTCTTTCAAAATAGCGAGTAAAAAGGACCTAGACGTTGTTCCTTTTAACAATCATTCCAAAGATGTATACACCATCATGAATGACCCTAATGTTCTTGATAGTCTTCAAAGTTGATTTCCAACTTTGTCTTTATAAGACTTTTGCAACGTCCAAACTCAATATTTTATGAAGCAAATAAATGTATTCAAACTAAGAGTTTAGTCATTTTGAACATAATAACTACTGTTGACCTTTTCCATGAAGGAATAATTAATGGCCTACAAATATCCGAATGCATTAGTTCATTGAGACACTTGATGCTCTCGAGAATACTACAATGTTTGTAAATTTACTTTAAGGCATTTAATGCAAAAGTATTTTCCAATTTATCAAGTTTGTTTAAGATTTCTTTTAACATAAGCTTATCAATTTTCCTCTTGGAAATATGACCCAAATGCCTATGTCTTAATGAAATAAAATTTACTTGATAACTTTTGCTTTCTAGTTTGATTTCATCATTAAGGGACACATTTATTGTTTGAATAATGTCAAGTAAATAAAGAACACTTGACAAAGTACTAGTACCAACAACCTTGGAATTTAAAATAAAGGTCACAAAAATGAACAAAATAACCTTCTTTATTCAATATTGTGATATATATATTAAATTCCGTTCAAATGATGGTACAATGAATGTATTAATACAAATAATACTTAGTACTTTAACAATAACCTAAAGGATCCTTATGCCTATAACTTCAACCGGATTCCTAGTTTCCATATAGATGAATTTCTTCATCTTTACTTAGGTCTTCGGTAATTTAGGCAATCCTACTTAAACATCTTTATGTGAGTGGTCGCACCAAAATCCAATCACCATGTATATGTAGGAATTGAAACCAAATTAGCCTCAATACAATACAAACAAGACCAAATGATATACCTTTCACGCCAAGCGTGATACTTAGGGTAATCGAACTTCATATTAGTAAGGTCCTTGCAAAAGAAGCATTTCTTTATGATCATTAGATGATCCTTTAGACTTCTCATTACTTGCAACCACAGTTTCTTTCCCTCTTCTCTTGTCCCATGAGAAAAGATAGATGCTAAATGAACACATTTAGTTCTAAATCACTTTTAACCTATCTTCCTCTTGTATCATAAGTGAAAATAATTCATTAATATTTCACTTATCATTTGACAATTATAGGTCACCTCAAAGTGACCAAACTGAGAAGGAAGAAAGATCAAAACTAAAAGCATAAGAATATCTTTGGATATCCCGGACTTAAGTGCTTTTAGTTTTGTCGATAGGTGATCTCTTTCTAAATGTACTCCCTTAAATTTCCGGTACCCTTATTCCTTAAGAAAACAAGCTTCTTAAGGGTATCAAGGAACGTTTCAGCATCAACATCCTCGGAGACTCTATCCAAAATGTCTCCGGGACAACATTATTTATTATCATTAGGCTCACGCGGTTAGATTATTTTCACTTCTCAGTAAATAAGAAGAGAAAACGAATCCCTTAATGCGAGTTCTAGGTCCATATAGCCTAAGATCATAATCATTTTATTTTTCCAAGTTTTAAAAATTAGTTCCATTAAGCATCGATAAAGTACTTATAGCAGTAATTACGGACGAAGCAATAAGTAAATCTGTTGGGTTTTGAGAACAAAAAAGAATGAGAACAAAACATGAATAAGAAACTACAAAATGAAAAATGATTAATTATATCAACGAAATCCATCAATAAGATAATCAACATGACATCAAAACTAATCTTTGGATTGCGAGTTGACTCATAAATGATTGCCTTAGGTAACAAGCAATTTGAACTTATATTTTAATAAATACTTAATCTTCCTTTGGGCCGACATAAGTACCTAAGAAAATATCCTAATGTTCATTTTATTTGTTACCACATGAATGCCTAAGTTTAGTCAAATGTCAAGATCTTCTTTGGAAAATTCATGTCATTCACATATTAACTTAAACATTCAACACTTTAATAATTTTGCATTTAAATAACGTTAATCACTTAGGTGATAATATTATTTAAATAATGAATAAAATTATTTAAGCATATAATTAATCAGGGCTTTAAGGTTTGAAAAATGAATGTTTTTTGTTCAAGAGAAAACAACAAAATAATGCAGAACTTGATTTTCTTTCGACATACTTAGCACGACCGTGCCAAACAAAGGGCACGACCGTGCCATAATATGGGAAAAACAAATTTTCACGGTGCAGATGGCACGACCGTGCCAAAATAATAGACACGACCGTGCCAAACGAAACGGTCCGACCGGTTTAAACAACACACCCGTCCGGACCAGCACCAATGAACACACCGGTTCAAGGTAATAGAGGCGCACGGCCGTGCCAAAACAAAGAGCACGACCGTGCCATATAATCTGCACTTCTGAATTTTTGTCTAAATTTTCCTCAAAATCAAATGAATTGCAAGTAGATCCGCATGGTATGTACTTAAAACATAAAACCATGTTATTTAGGATAATCTTGCTTTTTAAAATTAATGGAATCAAGTGAGTAGATCCACATGGTATGCACTTAAAACATAAAACCATGTTATGAAGGGATAATCTCACTTGAACCTTTTAATGAACAAAAACTTTCAAACCATTTTTCTTAATTTTAGATGAAGATCATCAGCACTCTATTAACGAATTAGAGTCCCTAATCGACATAAAAAACCTTATGATTCAACAGAGAAAATGAATCAAAGTGAAAGCACAAACTTTCCTAAAAAGAACTCAAACTTAAACCAAAGATGAGCGGGGCTCTGATACCAATTGTTGGAACAATTTTACTCCCTGAATGCCACACTCACTTTAGAATAGGATTGAGGAAGAGATGAAGCGGAAGCGTTAAGAACAAATACCTGTTGAATCCATTATGAAGTAGGGAGAAATGAAGATGAAGAACAAGTAGGAGAATGATCTTCTAAATGATGAATGTCTTTCCTCTTTTACTTCTTTAACACTTAATGAAGATTTATGGAGAGAGTACTAATGAAAAATGGAGTAGTCTTAAGGGTTGATGGAATGCCCTTTATATAGTAGACTTGGTGACATTTCATTTAGGGACCACACCCTTTCAAGATTTATGATAATAAATTACCCTTTTGCCCATCACAATTAGGTAATATATATCCAGGAATTCTACACATTTTATTATCAACTATACTTTATAATTTAATATTATAATCATAACTTTATGAATGGAAGTCTAAATGACTTGTGTTGCAAGCCATGTCCTTACACATGTCTAGTGAGCAATTGTTCATATCCTTAAAAAGTTTGAATAGTCAAACGTGAAGATTATTTTGGGACGAAGGGAGTACTACTATTTGTTAAAAAAATGTTGCTTTTTTACGTTAGTACAAAGTGAAATTTCAGCAATAATATAAGTTAATTTAATAAATTTTATACAATGATTATTGATATACCATTATACTCCCTTGTCCATGTTTAAGGTTCTTACTTTCCTTTTTAGTATGTCCCAATTTAAAGTTCTTACTTTGTTTTATTACCTAAAATGGAAAGTGTGACCTACTTGTCATTCTCACAATAAAAACTCCCCACTCACTTTCTCTCTCCCACTTTACTTTTCATATTCACAATATTTACTTTTTCTTAATCTCCGTATAAAGTCAAACTAGAAACTTTAAATTGGGACGGAAGGAGTATATATTATCAATAACTATTTTTAACTTTTTATTTAAATAATTAAATTAATTTTAAAATTATTGTTCAAACTTTCCTCGTACTAACATACAAAAAGTGTATATAAACGTTTTAGCACGGCCGGTTGCACATTGAGCATGAGCAGTATAATTAAGAGATGTTACTCTTATGCTAATGTAAGAGTGATTTCATTGTCGAAATTAAACTTAACTTTCACCGAATCTAATAATATTTAAATACGTTTCCATTTGATTTAAACACGAGTTTATTACTTTAGAGTTGATCTCTTGTAAGTAAAACGTGTTTTTCAAAATCATCTAGCAGTCCTCAACACACTAACTGGACATTCGTAACACAACAACTGGACATCCTAAACATTGTCGCTGGCAATCTATTAAAACTTCTGTTCCTCTCAAAAAAAATTCAGAAAAAAACTTCTGACTATTACTTTCAAAGGTTCTGGCTATCAATCTCATATCCAGAAGGCTTTATATTGATATCCAGGACCCTTTTGGCTATCACTTTCAAAGGTTCTGGCTATCAATCTCATATCCAGAATGCTTTATATTGATATCCAGAACCCTTCTGGCTATCACTTTCAAAGGTTCTGACTATCACTTTCAAAGGTTCTGGCTATCAATATCATATCTAGAAGGTTTTATAATTATATCCAGAACCGTTGAGAAGTTCTGATTATTTACAAAAATGTCACCGTGTTTTTTTTAAACACGTTTTTCCTAAGCGTTTGGAAAAACACATTTTTCCCAAGATTTTGCGATAACTTTATTAGCCGAAACTCAAATAATGTAGAGGCAATTGTTTAATATCTTTTAGGGAGAGGCTATTTCTACTACATTACTCCCTCCGTCCCACTCGAATTAAGATTCTTGGTCAATCTAAATGTACTTTGACCATTAAGTTGAAGAAAAATAATTATCTTAATGAAAATCTGAAAATAGTTATTGAATTTATTAATAACTGTGATACGATAGTTTTTTTTTTAATTTTTATTAGTATCATTATTTTTTTTCAAATTATTTGTCAAATTATAATTAGATTGACCCAAAATCCTAATTCGAGTGGGACGGAGGGAGTATTTACTAATCCACTACACCCATTTAAATTATCTATTGACTTGACATATTTGCCCTTGCATATAATACATGTTAATCTAAACTAGATTCATTATTCCATAATAGCTAATTAACTATGGCAAGTTTTTTCTTTCTATTAGTTCCTTTTTTGTCAATTTCTAATAGTCCTTAGAAATATATATTCAAAACAAAATTAGTTTGTAAGATAATAAATAAATTTCGTATTTATTTTAAGAGCTACTTTTCTCTTGAAATATATTTCTAAAAACTATTAGGATGAAAAAACTTTATGTAGATAAAAAAAACAATAAAATATGTTTAAAATAGCATAATTAAAATAAAATTAGCCTGATTTGATTTCATCTTTATTTGGAAGCGCTCCAAAAAGAAGTAGAACAAAGATAGATTAGACATACTGGTTATTAAAATTATATAACTGATTTTTTTAATAAACTATCACAAAAAAAAAATGAAAGCAAATCTATATTGCATACTCTTTTGTGATAGATTAAAATACATAGACGTTACGTAGAAAATATACTACAACGCTACTTTGTTCAATTTTAAAACTCACTCATTTTTCTTATAGATTACTCCCTCCGTCCCACCCGAATTAGGATTTTTGGGTTGGGCACGGGGATTAAGGAAAAAGTGTTAGTGGAGTAGGTATTGTGAGTATGAAAAGTAAAGTAAGAGAAAGAAAGTGGGGTAGAGAATAATGAGTGGAAAGTTGTTGTGAGTGTGAATGTGAATGTGGGTCTCTTTAAATAAAACATTTCCATTTTTGGGTTGTCCTAATTCGAATGAGACACCCAAAATGGAAATTTGTCCTAATTCGAGTGGGACGGATGGAGTATTTCCTCCGGGAAAAGGAAATGAGATAAGAAAATAATTTTGTTCTTTTCCTAGGGATAGTTTATTACAATTTTTCATATATTTTTAGTGACCATTATGTCTAACTAGTCTAACACCCGTGCGTTAAACGCACGGACAATTTTTTTTTTGATAAATGACAAAAAATAAAATAATATAATCATTATAACTGTTTCATTTTATTTGCATAACTATTAAAAAAAAATCTTGAAAAAAAAGTATCTTATAGCCTTTTAAAAAAATATTTTAAAATAATAAAAGAAACCATTTGTTTATTGTTTTATATATATAAATAAATAATTTATTACCCAAAAAAAAAATAACTTAAATTTCAATATAAATTAATTATCTTAGTTTTTGAAACTACTTTCCCATGATTTTATTTATAATTTTTTTATGATAAAAACTTGTGTTTGGCGTTCTCACATGTGAGACGGATCTCGTTGAGAGAGTAATTGGTTTGCACCCTATGAGCGGGGTGGTGCAAGCCCGTTTCCTCTCGTCTCATGTGTGAGACCGTCTCACACAAGACTTCCTTTTTTTTTTTTTTTGTGAAAGTTCACCTAAATAACACTCATTCAAATTTAAACTCATAGTATTACTCTTAAAAAAAAATTGTCACTAAAATTTCAGCTTTTAATAGAACTACAATAACGATATGCTTAAAAAACATTAATGACTCTATTTAGAAGAAAAAAAAAGGCTACTACATCAATATTGTAGTAGATTAGTAAAAATTTAGTAGAGCAGGGGTAAAAAAAAATATTAGATATACATTTTTAACAAAACAGATTAGATATATATCAAAATATATTTTTGCAGATTCGTTTGTACAATTAGGAAATATAATATTTTGACTTGACATTTATATGCTAACAATTAGTTAATCCAGTAATATTTGAAAAATAAAAGCCAGAGGAAAATCAATAAAAAAAATGATGTGTATGTAACTACCGTTTCATAATTATTTGGTTAGTTAAATTTTTTAATTTTTCAAACAATTTTTTTAATAAAAAAATATGTGTAAATAGTAGAACCCAATGTAAATGTATCAATTAATTTGTCTATTAAACTATTAAGGGTTGTATTCATTATGCTGGGACTTATTAAGGACAAAGAAAAATCGAGAAAGAGATCTTTTTGAGATTTGTAATAATAGTATTTTTGACAATTAAAATTGAAGCTAATGTATCTTGCCAAAATATAGTCTATGTTAGAGTTTTGGAGGGAAACTGAAATAGAAATGGGCTCTAATGACTTGAGCCTTTATATATATATAGATATATCCGTTTCCGCTTATTATTGCAATTTTAAAAATAAAGATGAAATAAATATTAATTATTACTTTTATTTTTATTTTTCCTTATAAATTATTTAATCTAAGAACTTTTTTTTCAAAAATATATTTCTAAGAACTTTTAGGAAAATGATTTGGAAAGTCAAGGAAAAGGAAACAAAAACTTGCTATAATTAAATAGTTAACTATGCAAAAATGAATCTAGTTTAGAGTTTAGACTAACATGAAATAAATGTAAGGGCAAATATGTTAAGTCATCAAATTATTTTAGTGGATATAGTGGATTAGTAAATACTGTAGTGGAAATAGCCTCTCCCTGTCTTTTATTCAATTTTAACATAAACTTGTTTGGTCATTTGCGATACTGAAAGTGACCAAACTATTTTTTCTTACTGTTACTAACAACAAATGACGCACATCCGATGATTAGGAGAACCAATCCACTTATTTTTATTTCTTCCTACCGAGTGTTTTATTTATTTAATATATATTCCCTCAGTCTCAGTTCACTTGAGACTTATTTTCATTTAAATCCGTCTCAGCTCACTTGAGACCTCCCTAAAATATCAAATTTTAATAATTTTACATTGAATCTACACACCACTCATTCTCTCTCTTCATTTATTATCACTCAATTTATTCAACCAACACTACTATTTACCCCACTTATTCTAATTCTTCATTTTTAACCACACATTTTTCTTATTTATTTTTTTTTCTTTATTTATTGTGTTCACCTCTTAAATTTCAAGTAAGTGAGGTGAAACGGAAGGACTAATCATAAACCTTTAGGCTTTTTAGCAGTGACTAGTATTATGCGCATGACATTTTTATCAACTATGAATAGTTGTTAGAGTCTTAATTTAGTTGTGACTAGGACCAGTACTCTCTTATCCAATTCGTGGCTTCTTATTTCTTTTTCTTTTTTTAAATGAAGAATAATGTTACAACAGAAGTATCAATATAAAGTTTTGGGATGCACGCGGTAATGATATCTATACATTCTATAAGTTTGCTACTTTTTTTTTTCCGATGGGTTCACGTCGAAAGGAAGCGAGGAGATGGATCGAACCTTAGCGCTCACCGAGGGTAGACAAATTCTTATATGCACCGGCCGCATGGTGTGCGGCGGGCTGCTGCATGGGCCGCCCCGGCCGCCCCGCCAGCCAGCCTTCCTCCATTCCCAGCTTGACACGTGGCGCGCTGTGAGCCACTCGCTGGTTCACCCGGCCGCGCGCTGCCACGTGTCACATTTAAAAAAAAAACATTAACTTAAAAATGCTATATCTTGAAATTTATAACTCAGAAAAAAAAAATTAAAATACCGTTGTGTTCGTCTCGACGAGACGAAAAAATCTACATAGGTCATGATATGATTTGATTTTTATTTTTTTTAAAAAAAACATTTTTTTACACACAAAAAGTTTGAGTTGCTTTGTCAGCTGAGATGTAACACTCTGTTCTAATAAAAGTAACAGTTTCATATTGAAAAAGTAACACTTTTACAGTCAAATGTAACATGAGTTTTACAAAAAAAAAAAAAAAATTGGATTTGCATTTCAAATGTTACTTTCTCAATAAAAATTGTTACATTTCATATATAATGTTACATTTAAGAATATAAACTGTTACAATTGAGGAAAAAAAATGACATTCATTTTTTATAAAATGTAACATTAGTTTAGTTGTCAATCCTATGTTAATTTTTGGAGAAAAAAAGTGTTACATTTGAAAAAATGAGTGTTACATCCCTTTATAAAATGTGTTACATTAGTTTAGTTGCCAATCTTTATGTTATCTTTATCTATTGCAGCAAAATTGTGGTACATTTTTTTTAAAAAAAAAGTGTTACATTTGAATAAAAAAATGTTACATTTCGTTATAATAAGTGTTACTTATGTTGGAGGAAAAAAAGTTGGGATTGCAAAAAAAAAAAAAAAAAAAAAATCCGGCTCGGCTCGGCGCCGTCGCACGCCGTATACCCGTTGTACAAGAGACGGGCTCCCGAGGGTAAGGCTTGACTTTACCATTGGGTCACTCCTTCGGGGACATAAGTTTGCTACTATTTAGTAATAAATGATATTTATACATTAATTCTATAAGTTCGCTACTCTTTAGTAATAGTGTAATGTCATGCACATTTTTTACTATATGTTAGCCAGAAAACCTCACAAAGTATTGTGAGGCTTGATTTTTACCGTTAAATATTTTTTTAAGGATGATGCACATACCTTTTCGTGAATAGAATCAAAGAAAAATCTTTAGTGCTATGAAATATTACAATACATTATTACAATATTTTAAAGTATTTTATGTGTAATTATATATAAGTTTTTTTTTTGGACGAATATGTGTATAAGTTGTTTCTTTTCAAATAGTTATTCATAGGAGTCCCCTATTTTATCATCAATACAGAACTAGTATGGATGCAGTGTACATAATTAATTAATTAGATTACTTCTATCTATTTTTAATTTACAATAAGATAGAGGTTAATGAAGATGTTAATAGTTTAATGCTACCACTTGACAATATAATATTGGTATTACAATACCTTCTTTCCTGATTTCCTGTATCATTTTTTGACCTTTCGTGACAAAGTTTACTAGCTACGTTTAGTTTTGTAAGAAAGCATATAATGGCTATTTAGTATTTTGCAACAAAATATTCACAAGAACTTTTGCTTATGAAATTTCAGTTGGCATTGCTTAATTGGATATTTAAAATGTGGGCTAATTGATGATTTTCGACTAAAATTTGCCCTAATCTTGCTCATATTAGTATCGCTTCCTCCGTCCCACTCCAAATAAGAATTTTGGTCAAATGAATTATAATTTGACTAATAATTTAAAAAAAATTAATGATGCTAATAATTTTTTTTATTATTGTATCATAGTTAATAATGAACTCGATAACTATATTAAATTTTTATTAAATTTATTTTAAAAAATTAAATTATTAATTAAAGTATAACTATAATTGATGATTTTCGACTAAAATTTGCCCTAATCTTGCTCATATTAGTATCGCTTCCTCCGTCCCACTCCAAATAAGAATTTTGGTCAAATGAATTATAATTTGACTAATAATTTAAAAAAAAAAATTAATGATGCTAATAATTTTTTTTTATTATTGTATCATAGTTAATAATGAACTCGATAACTATATTAAATTTTTATTAAATTTATTTTAAAAAATAAAATTATTAATTAAAGTATAACTAATTTGATGAAAAATCTTATTTCGAGTGGGACATATATATGTATCTAGATCATATTCACGGGATGCCGGCTACTAGCTATAATTAAACATATGGATGAATCATTATAATAAATAAATCACTTTGAAAATTCTTGTTGCAGTTTCCTCCAGCCAATTTTGATCACAAATTATATTACTATTACTGTAAAATATATTATCTTTATAACCATTTACATGCAACTTGAAGCTAACTTCAAATTAGCACACTGTTTTAGAAATAATATTTTTCTTTCTATGAATAGACTTCTGTTGCCTCATTGAAAGCTACACAATTTGTCCATGCATTAATTTTCCTCCTAATTTAATACTGTGCCTAATATTAATATTTTTTTACCCATTTAGTTTGTTTGTAGTATACTTTTTTTATTCAATATTTTGGCTTAGTGCTAGTGTTACCTGTAAGCCAAATATGGTAAATCCATTTGAAATATCCTTATTATTCTACCTTTAAACTCCCAATGTCCCATTAAGAATTTTTCTTTCCTTTTAAGATTGCCATAAAAGACTTCTATGCGTGTTTTGCTCAAGGTGGCAATTAGTTTAATTTTTTTCAAATAATTCTTTTTTAAATCATTATCTACCTAAATGACATTTGGGAAACTTTATATACCAAAATGACCACTTTTTGTGAAATCGGCATTGGCATTGCCGACTTTGGGTTGAAGTCGGCACTACCAATGCCGACTTTAGGCTAAGTAAAATTCAACCGGATTAGGGTTAAGAAGAATTAGGGTTAACACGGGGAATATTTTGGGAGTTTGGTTGTCGGCCATTGTCTGGTAAAAACGGCATTGGCATTGCCGATTTCAGGGTGAAGTCGGCACTACCAATGCCGACTTCAGGACCGGTCAAAAATCTTCAAAAAGCGACGCCCCCCTCCCCTTCCCCTTCCCCATTCAAACCCTACCCTTCAAACCATCCCCATCTTCATCCATCTTCATTCAAACCAAGTCCCATCCCTATCTTCATCTCAGTGTATTGCTCAGAAATCACATTTTTTGTCAGAAGATCTTGTCAAAAATTCGAAATCATAAGGTTAGTGCTATCATCTTTGTCTTTTTCGATGAAATTAGTATATGTTAATTTGTTGAGTTTATAATATACATGTTAATTTGCTTATGTGAGTTTGAATTAATTTAAGAAAAAGCAATTTATTAAAAGTTGATGAAAATTCACATTATCGACTGAATTTCGTTAGAAAGTTAACAAAAATGCCCATTTTCTGTTAGAATATTAACTGATAATACATGTTAATTTGCTTATGTGATTTTATATTAATTTAACAATAATCTATTTATTAAAAGTTGATGAACTTCAAATTATCATCCGAATTTCGTTGGAAAGTTAACATAAATGCCTACTTTCCGTTAGAAACTTAACTGAACTGTCCAAAATTTAACAGGTTTTGCGTAATTCTGTTAAATATTTAACAAACAGCCTTTATTTTTATCAAAAATCCCATTTTCTGTCAAAAAGTTAACTAAACTGTCAGAAAAAAGCCCTTTTTCAGTTAAATATTTAACGGACCAGCCTCTTTTTTAAACGAATTTTAGTTTAATAGTTTTGTTGTTTGTTTCAGATGGACCAATATCATGATAACCAAGCATTTGTTGATCCCGGGCCGTTAGACGACTCCGTATTAAAATGGCAAGATAAACACCGGTCACGTTATATTTGGGCTCAACAAGAAGTTGAGAATATTAGATTTAGGCGCGGTCCGGAACCTCCTAAAAACTTGGATGTTAGGATTCAGAGTAAACTTTTAGATGTTGGGTTTTACGGTGTTTATAAACTAGGTTTTTTCAAATATGATTGGCATTTGTTAGAGGCTTTGGTTGAGAGATGGCGTCCAGAGACGCACACATTTCATTTGCCAGTTGGGGAGATGACCATCACCCTTCAGGATGTTGGAATTTTATGTGGCCTTCCTATAGACGGGGATTCTGTGATTAGTTCCCAAACCCATATGCAAAAATTGGAATGAGTTCAATTATGCCACGAATTACTAGGGATTGAACCACATGATGGCGTATTGAAGGGTGGTAGATTGTCTATTAAATGGATTATAGACGAACTGACTCAGTGGGATGAGCTTCCTGCAAATGCCCCGCCCGAATTGGTTAACCAGTATACTCGGGCATATATTTTGATATGCATAGGGTCACATTTAATGCCGGATACGAGTAATGTCTTAGTGAAACTCATGTACCTCCCACTGCTTAGGGACGTTGACACGATCGGGAACTACAGTTGGGGTAGTGCAATGTTAGCCTTTTTATATCGGGACTTGTGTGTAGCGACAAAGCCCGATGTGAAAAGTTGTGCTGGATTCTTAACAATTGTACAGGTATGTCAATTATATTTTCTTATATTATTGTAGTGAAGAAAATATGTTTTGTACGTGACACAATTTTTTTTCTTTATGTTATTTTTTTTAGCTTTGGGCTTGGGAACGGTTGTTGTGTTTACGACCCGTAAGGACACGTGGAGATGTCATTCTTCAGGATGCATTATCCCCATATGGTTGCAGGTATTCTAAAATAAATTAAATTTAAGTCCACATAATATTCTATGTACTTA
Organism: Campanula takesimana; assembly: GCA_026119855.1. Lineage (NCBI taxonomy): Eukaryota > Viridiplantae > Streptophyta > Magnoliopsida > Asterales > Campanulaceae > Campanula > Campanula takesimana. The sequence continues at coordinate 407,761 of JAOWBW010000594.1, forward strand.
ATTTTTATTATTACACATTAATTTGTATGCCAAATTGCTCCATATGTAGGTGGCAATGTCCTTTATCATATACGCATCTTACCGTCCACAACTTGTGTGGATACCGGGATCAGCTGGCGTATTTGAATGACGATCAGGTTGAGTGGCAGCCGTACTTAAATGTCCAGGGTCCACCATATTGCTTCCAGGGACAGGCTATATGGAGAGCGAAGGTGCCCCTCATTTGCTTTGATAGGGTTGAGTGGCACCTTCCGATCGAGTAATGAGGCAGTTCGGGATGTTACAGAATATCCCTGACCCACATGACACGAGTGATTACCTGCATGGACTAGATCGACGAGGTCGGTCAGAGGTTAATTGGCCTGAATTCCACATAGTTCCCATCGGAATGTGGAATCAACGGGCTAATTTGGTGGTGGCTGGGCAATATGGTACCGAGGATGTAGATTACACACATTACTATATGTTATGGTACCATAGGATTACACGGTTATTGATCCAGAATCCGAATGCTATAGAGGATGAGGGGTACAGGGCGCATGCTAGTCGTTATGAGGGTTTGGTAAGCTAAATAGTACATATTTACTTTAGTTCATTTTTATTTGTTCACAATTTATCTTATCGTTATAATTTATTCCTTTTTTGTTATTTTCAACAGATTCAAAACCTTCAGCGTGCATACATATCCAACGAGAATGCCATATCTGAGGTAGAGGGATACGGCATACGCTCACAAAACCTATATGTTACCCGTGGTGTCATCAGACAATCCTTATCATCTATTAGACAGCAGAAACGACTGGATGCCCTCCAACCTCCTCCACCACCAGTAGATCGTGTTCAAGGGGTGCCACCGAGACGAAATCGGGTTCGTAGACGTGCTCAACACGTGCAGGATGATCCAGAGGTACATGTTGAGGAGGCAGTGAATGAGGGGGACAATGACGAGGAAGGGAATGATGAGGGCGGAGATAACGAGGATCCAAACACATTTACAGGACATGACGCTTTCTCCCAGGCAGGAAACTATGGATTCTCTCATACACAGATGGATTATACTCCAACTCCCCCGCCAAATTTTGGTTTTACATCATATGGTTCGGAGAGTGGGAGTGGAAGTCGAAGAAGAAGCGTTGACTATGCTCCAAGTCCACCTCTAGGGACGGGTTTCACATCGTATGCTTCTGGGAGTGGGAGTGGAAGGCGAAGCTTTCAAATGGATTATACTCCAACTCTACCTCCGATGTCGCTTCCGGAGGCTACACCTTTTGGTCACATAGACCCAACTCAGGAACCATCGCCATCTCGTCAAACTAACACATCACGAATAGGTCGTGTAATTTCTCTCCTTATGCCTAGGAGAGGTGGAAGGCCACATAATCCTCCTAACAATTACACCCCATCTGCATATCCCTGATGGATTTCCTATTTGACCGGGATGTGGTCAATAACTATTTGGATTGATGTAGTATTTATATGTATATAAATAAAATGGATATTTTGTGGAATTTTTTGAATAAATTTAGACCCTAAATATTGACATGGAATTTCATCACAAAAAATCAAACAAAGAAGGATTTACATAAACATCTCAAATAAATTTATCAGAACTGTCAAAAACGGCACTACCAATACCGTTTTTATCAGAATACTTACCCTTTAAAAGGCTTGGTGACCTCAAAAACAAATTCATCCATTTCTCATCCATCTCTCTCAAAACTAATCTCTCTCAAAAATTTCTAACTGTCATAATGGATCCATCGCTCCCCGCTGGTATCGTGGCAAACAACCTCTTTATGGTAATCCCGTTCAACACTCCGATGCTCAATCTAATCTCTCTCAAATCGAACGAGAGTTAGAATCTCCACTGCCTCGTATCATACCTGGTCCCGCTGGTATTGCAGCAGAGGCCGTGCGGCGGCATCACTCCGGAAAAGCTCATGTCTCTCAGGATCCACCCCAGTCGACCCAAGAGGCCATAAGGAGAAAGCTTGAAGAGCCGGAGGAGGATGAAGATTTCCAGCGCAAACCATGGCTTTCTGCAATGGATTATCTCACTGCAGAGGGTACATATTTCCCGTTGAGAACGATCAAGGAGAAATGCAAACAACATGACAGGGTGGAACAGGTATAATATTTTACATTAATTATAGTTAAGGTTGATATTTAAAAATAATTGGTCGTTATGTTTTTGTTTTATTAGGTTGTTGTTGTCGTGAAGGAGTGCAAACCAACTGGTTATGGCTCTGTTTCGGTGACTTTGAAGGATCCGACTGACACAATTGAAGCTTTCATTGCTGACAATACGCTCAGGTATGAAAGTGACATAGGTGTTGGTGCTGTTCTAATACTTAATCAGGTATGAAATATTTTACTTAACATTACACTCCCTAAGGATATATTCCTTAACATTTTGTTCTAAATGTTTTGTTTTGTTGATCTATTAGGTTGTTGTCTTTGCCGTCACACGCTCCAAAAAACTACTTAACATTACACTTTCTAATGTTTCTAAGGTATTCCCTAAAGATTGTTAAGTTAATGTGTTGGACATGTAATATATGGATTTGTGTCGGATTTACTACCTACCGGGATTTATGTAATATTTTCTTATGTGACCGGGCTGTGGTCACTGAATTTATTTGATTTTTGTTATATTTCCTATATGACCGGGATGTGGTCACTGAATTTATTTATTTATTTAATATTTTCCTATGTGACCGGGATGTGGTCACTGAATTTATTTATTTATGTAATATATTCCTATGTGACCGGGATGTGGTCACTGAATTTATTTATTTATGTAATATATTCCTATGTGACCGGGTTGTGGTCACTGAATTTATTTGATTTTTGTTATATTTCCTATGTGACCGGGACAACAAATAAAAAACATTCACGAATAGTTAAATATATCACAAGTTCAAATATAATAACATCCACAAATACTTAAATATATTACAAGTTCAAAGTTCAAATAAAACAAACATTCACGAATAGTTAAACAAACATATTACAGGTACTAGAAAATAACATTTAATCTTCCTCCCTAAGAGTTGGACATCTTCTTTTAGTGTGACCTTCTACCTTGCATATCCCGCAACGAAACTTCCTTTTCTCCACCTGCCAATCCATCCTATTTCTAATCCGCCTTGATTTAGGTCTTCCTTGCTTCTTATCACGACGGTGCATCGGGTTAGGATAAAAACTTGGGACAAGATGATCTACATTCCAATAAGCCTCGTCATGGATCGGATTAAAAGTGCCCCTCCATGTATTGTAGTACGCCTCAAGACTGTAAAAGAAATCAACATAATTCAAACCGTCAATATGTTGGGCTTTGAAGCAGGCAAGAGCATGCGAACAAGGGTAATGATATTGCACCCATTTGCCACAAGTGCATGTTCGAGGACCCAATTCCACCACTTGAACCCTTCCACCCCTTTCACCGCGTCTCCCCGTTGTCACTTGATAAACACCTGATGCAGTATTGTTAAATCTTCTAACATTATGATACCCAGCCTTCTTCAAGTTGAAGTCATACTTTTGTTGGACCCTTTGACTGAATAGTAGTCTCGCATTTACGTTGGGGTTACCAGGATACCCCCCTAAAGCCCTTATTGATCCCGAGAGTCTACTTTGAAAGTATTCCACACACCTATAGAAGGCCATCTCAACAATACCTGAAACAGGCATCCCACGCGCTCCTTTCATGACACCATTAAAAACCTCAGACAAATTGGTAGTCTTAATTCCGTACCTATATCCACCATCATGCGCCATTGACCACTTTTTAACATCCAAAAACTCAAACCATTTAACTGCCTCGCGATTGATGATACGAATCTGAGCCAAGTAATTTTTCATCTTCCGTTCCTGGGTGGCGCTAACAGCACGCCAAAAAAGATCTTTTAAGCCAACACCCTTATGAGCATAAAGGAAATTAGCTCGTAAATGCAATATGCACCACCTGTGCACAACATCTCGTGGCCATCCGTTTTCTCCCACAGTGGCAAGGATCCCATTATGGCGATCAGATATCAAACAAACTTCACGACCCCTAATAACATGTCGGCAAACAAGATGTAAGAACCAAGACCAGTTTTCATGGTCCTCTTTTTCAACAAGAGCAAAAGCAAGTGGAAGTAAACTATCATTCGCATCAACACCCATAGCAATAAGTATTACCCCTTTATATCTTCCATGCAAGAATGTGCCATCAACAGAAATGACAGGACGGCAATGAGAGAATGCTTCCAAACACGGGCCAAATGCCCAGAACACGCGGTCAAAAGAACCTGGAGGACTAGCGTCAGGACGGTTAGAAAACTGCACAATGGTTGAAGGGTTCCACTTTTGAATAGCTGCTAACAAACGTGGCAACTTTCTATAAGATTCGTCCCAATCCCCATATGCTTGAGCGATGGCTTTTTGTTTACCACACCATGCCTTCCGATATGAAACATCCTTACCGTACTTTGATTTTATATTTATCATGATAAGCTTAATCTTGTACTCTGGATCAGCCTTGACAAGATTGAAAACTTCTCGTCCTATAAACTTAGCATCTAAATTAGGATGATCGCCGCTAACATCTGAAGCCAAGCAAGAATGTGGACCCTTGTACTTAGTTACTTCCCAGTACCCACCCTTCTTCAGACTCACATTCACATAGAAATTGCAGGGGAAATCTTTCACCAAACACTCAATAGCCCACTTTTGCGGTGTGCTCTTTCTCACCTTGAACCTCAAATTCTTCATAATATGGTACTTCTTTATTTGGTACTGCACATCAATCTTCTCTGCGAAGCGAATTCCTTTGGCGATTCCATCACTCTCCGCATTCCATTCTGCAAACTTGTATTCACTATTATCATAATTCTCTGACCTTTCACCAATATCACGGTAAAATGGATAGTCTGCTCTCCCATACATTTGATTATGCGGTTCACCTTGAAAAGTAACCATGTGTGCTCCTACATCACCACCTTCCCCATCATCACCCTCATTCTCGCTATCAGTTGGACTCGAACAATCTTCATATCCAGAATCAACATCAGAACTTATTGCAAGGATATGACCTTCATAGTCTGAGTCATCATCATTTTCACGTTCCTCTACCTCTTCCCCTTCCCCTTCCACTTCTGCTTCCACTTCCGGTTCCACTTCCGGTTCCACTTCCCCATGTGTTTCAAAACCACCAGTATATCTCTCAAGGTAGTTAACATTATTATCAAAAACTAAAAAATCCATGATAATATACAACTGCAAGCTACCTACCCCACCTAATTGAGCAGAAACATCAAACATGACTTTCATACACATATCATTCTCGACTTCAAACGGAATGTAACTTGCAAACCCATTACCCATCATATGAGGATATCTACAAATAACTTTCAACTTAGCATCTCTTGGATCTATATCAATTTTCTTATATAACTTCCTAATCAATTTTTCGTAACCCCAACGAGTTTTTGCCCTAAGAGGAAATTTCGGCCCCTGTTCAAGATTACTATCTGCAAACGGGTGTTCATCATCTCCTCCCCAGTAGCACATGAAAATAAGTGGAAGTCCACTCATATTTTCCCCTAAACAAATTAATTCAACAGTCAAAATATATATAAAAAAATGCAACAAATAACAAGATTTGAATCTGTTACATTAAGAAAATTTCTTGATCTTCAAAAATTTCTATGAAATGTCAAAAATTTAACTGAAATATGCATGGAAATTTAACTGAAATGTCAAAAATTTAACTGAAATTGTAAGAAATGTTAACAAAATAACAGTCAAAAATTGTTAATGTAATACATTAAGAAAGTGTAAATCATATATGCATGGAAATTGTAAGAAATGTTAACAAAATAACAGTCAAAAATTTAACTGAAATGTCAAAAATTTAACTGAAATATCAAAAATTTAACGAGTTTTGCGTTGGATGTTAAATGTTTAAAGGAGCACACATCTTTTTTTTTTTTACTGAATTATAGTTTAATAACTCTAGTTTGCATTCACATTATACAAATAAAAACATATAACAAAGATTAAAATGTACCTTAGATGCTTGAATCAAATTCACCAAATACAACTTTTGAGCTTTCAACTTGAAAGGGAGAGAAAAAAAAAATGAAAGATGAGAATAAGATATTAGAGAAGTTTGTGTTTTGAATATGAAACGAGTGAAAACTTCTGAAGCCAGTTGCGGGTGTTTTATGGAGGCCTAAAGTCGGCATCCACAATGCCGACTTCATAAAACCCTAGTCAAAGTCGGCACTCACATTGCCGATTTCTGGCAATTTGCAGACTCCCCGAAATATTCCCACTTTGACCCACTTTAACCCACTTTGACCCTTTAAACCCTAATCCGGATTTTTGCTTAACCTAAAGTCGGCATTGGTAGTGCCGACTTCAACCCAAAGTCGGCAATGCCAATGCCGATTTCACAAAAAGTGGTCATTTTGGTATATAAAGTTTCTCAAATGTCATTTAGGTAGATAATGATTTAAAAAAGAATTATTTGAAAAAAAATTCGGCAATTAGTAGTATTTGTATTGTGTTCAAAATTTCCATTTTATAAGTGGAACAAAATAGATATACCATGTTTCTGTCCGAAAAAAAAATGATGTTCTCACTTTTTTTTAATTATTATGATTGAAATTTGAATAATAGTTTTAAATTAATTTAATTATAAAATTATTTATGAAATTTTAAATTTTATGGATAATATTATAGATGATTTGTCATAAAAAAATTATTTTATTGAAATAATTATATTATTTTAAAATTCATTTGTAACAATAATAAAAACTGAGAATATTACTCCCTCTTGTCCAAAATAACTGTCTTTTTATGCATTTGCACAATTCTTAAGAAATGCAATTATTATCATGACTTAATCACAAAAGTTCCAACTTTATCCCTATTAAGTGTGCAACTTTCTTACATTAATGTCTCACACACTAAGACAATTAATAAAAGAGAATAAGTTTCAATGCAAGGGTAAAATGGTCATTTAGCTCAAAAGTGATAATTATTTTGGACCAAAATTTTGATCCAAAAGTGACAGTTATTTTGGACCGGAGGGAGTATTTTGAGACGGAAGGAGTAATGTAAGGAATTATATAAAAAAAAAAAAAAAAAAAAAAACTCAAATTCTTATTTATATTGAACATGGTAATTATTACTCCGTATAATGAACTTGATAGCCTCTTTTCTTTGACCACATTGACTCAATAGAGATCAAAATCCTTGAATTAAACTATAAACCACCTTCCCTTCATTTTGTCCGTTCGGATGAATAACCAACAAGGTGATGTACGTATTTCATATGAGTATTGGTTGAATTTTTTACTTTCATACTTATACACTCCCTCCGTTCAAGTTGAAACATTTTGCCATTTAGGGCATTTTACTTAAAGTCACAACAATCTAAAAATGAAAGCTTTTTATTACTTTTAGAGTAATTCTAGGGGCACAAAATAAGCTCACAAAATCATGCTCACAACATGAGGTGGCAATATTTTAGTGGTTACATCGATAATGGACCCGCCACACTCTAATTTAAAACACCAATAAAATCATTACACTTGGGATTTTGTGAGCAAGATTTTGTGATTTTTTTTGTGCCCCTAGTATTATTCTTACTTTTATAATCTTCCACTCATTTTCTCTCTTCCTCTCAACCACTCATTATTCTCCACTCATTATCTTTCCTTCCCCACTAATTCTCTCTCTTCCTCACCACCTTTCATTTTTAATAAAATATTATATCTTTAATTTCCCGACTTCAAAATAAATGTTTCAACTTACTTGAAACGGAGGGAGTATATAGAAAAAATAAAACGTATTCATAAATTTTTAATTACGGAGTATTTTTTTCTCTAAGTCTAAAATTGGAAAATTGAAAAATAATTTCTTAAACATCAACATCCTCTAGACAAAACCACACGTGCAGTTTGACTAGTATAATGCCGCATATTTAATACGGAGTAGTATTAGTTTTTCAGAAAACATACCCTCTTTCCTACCTTAAATAAATTAAAAAAAATAATTAAAAAAATTACTACCCTCTTTCCTAGAAATACCCAGAGCGTGTCTGAGTGTGTCTTTTTGCTGCAAATGCCTTTTCAAAACGTTTTGAATTACACTACATTGGAGTCATCTTTCATGGACCCACAACCTTTTTCTAATGTTTTCAGCTAGCCTCCAAATAATTCACTTGTATATAAACCAAACACAAGGCCAAAGTTAAAGCTATAACTTCAGCTTAATTGTGATTCAACAAGCCATAAATTTGAGAGAAAAAAAAAAAAGGAAAATGGTGAGAGCTCCATGTTGTGACAAAATGGGGTTGAAGAAAGGTCCATGGACTCGTGAAGAAGATCAACTTCTTATCGATTATGTTACCCTTTACGGCCATGGCAACTGGCGTGCTCTCCCCAAACAAGCCGGTAAATGAATGTCCATTTTCGTTATTGATAAAAAAAAAAAAATAGGCCGAACAAGTAGCTAGTATTTTCTTTACTGATTGGTGTTTTGGTATATTTTCATGGTTTTGACATGTCAATTTTTTTAATGATGGATGTGCAGGATTATTGAGGTGTGGCAAGAGTTGTAGACTCCGGTGGACTAATTATCTTAGTCCTCACATTAAAAGAGGCAACTTTACTAGACAAGAAGAGGAAACTATCATCAACTTACATGGATTACTGGGAAATAGGTATTTTTCTACTCAACCTTCTACTTCTCCTTCTCCTTCTCCTTCAATATTAGTTACTGTATATATATAGTATTACTTGCTCCGTCCTAAAATGAATGTCGCTTTCAAATATCTTTGCATAATCTATCACTGAATTAAAAATGTCTCAGATTGAATATCATATATAAGTACCACCTTACATACATATTAAAATTCGATTTCTGATCTGATCTTGATTTTATGATTTTTGTTACAGATGGTCTGCCATTGCAGCAAGATTACCGGGAAGAACAGACAACGAAATTAAAAATGTATGGCACACCCACTTGAAGAAGAGAGTACTCAATCTCGATCATGACACCCCCAAATCCAAGAAATTCATTCCCAAATCTGAAAAGGTTATTTCAATTGAGGAAGATGATGAAGAAGAGAAGGATTATAATCAACAAAATTCCCCTCAACATTCATCCGGTAGTACTGATGTATCTTCAGTCGTTACAACTAGCGATAGTGATAAAAACTGCATGGAGGATGACAAAATGCTGGACAGTTTCCCAGAGTTGGACGACGATTTTTGGTTGGAAGTATTTTCGACAAACTCCTCCGGCGACACAAGCTATTTTCAGGTTGACACGCAAATTCAATGTCAAAACATTAACATTCCACTTCAAAGTGGGTACGGTTGCAATATTTCAAACGTGCATGATGGCATGGACTTTTTTTGGTATGACATTTTTAATCGTGCTGGAGAATTGCCTGAATTCTTATAATGAGATTGACTGATGCTTTTTTTTCTTTTTCTTTTTTGTAATTTGGATTTGTGCTGATAATAGAGGTAGGTTGAAAGATAATTTGATGTTGACAAAGAAACAATTTCAATAGAAAAGGAATTTGTTGGTGTTGATTCAATTTCAAATTTGGTATATGTTGATTTCACACACATACATACCATATCAAACCTCCACAAATCGGATCACCCTCTATTGGTGAGAGTGAGGAGATCAAAAGACGATCGTTCCCTTAAAACTAGATAAGATAGTAGTCGACATCCTGATTGCTATGCATTCAGATGTCAAATGTCACTTGCCACGAATCCATTGGTCAACCATTTCCCCAACTTGTGTGTACTTTGTATGAGCAAATTCAACTACACTCGATCCATATTACTTCCACGGTTCCACCCCATGCATAGTTATTTTTCTTATTTATGTTATGACTTACTCTCATTGTTAGGGCAGCCAAATGAAAATCTGAGCTTGATGACTTTGAATACAAATCACTTGCTGAATTTCCTTTACTTTTAATTATGGAACGGAGGGAGTACTCCGTTCCATAATTAATACAGTTGGCTTAGGTCCAGTACATGTTCAGTTTTCCTTTCGACACGATGGCATTGCTTGTAACTGAACATATTGTCATGGGCCAGTTTGATAAACCAGCCAGCCCAGATCTGCGTCGTAAAACAATCAGAAACCAAACTGGTAAAGCCCAATCCATCATTATCAGATTCAAACATCGATCCAATTTCAAACGAGGCCCATTTCGCACTCAATCCAATTTAAACCGATGAACCTAGCAGAGAAGTTGTAGCATATTCGTACATGCAAGAGCTACAGACATCAGCAAAAATGGTGGATTCATTTCAAAGGCGTTCATGAACAACACTCCTCTCATCTTTCACCTACACGTAGATTTCTCAAGAGAAGCCGTAGCTAGCTAAACACCTCCATAAGCAACCAAAATCAAGGTGGCAAAACCAGGAAGCTCCCCTTCATGCACCATGCAGAAGAAAACACAACTCCATTGCCACTCGGCCTAACCACATCCGACTACCTTCCAAAACCATCATCCCTATATAACAAGCCTAAACTCCAACCCCAATCTCCATCACCTCTCAATTCTCCAGCTTTCTCACTTTCAAAGAAACAATGGCTACTAAACTCCTTGTTCTTGCTTTATTTCTCTCCCTCCTTGCCTTTGGTTCCCCTCTTGTGAGTAGAAAGGCACCCCAGTTGAGCCAGGCCCAGCAATGTCGCATTCAGCGCATCTCAGCTAGTCAGCCTTCTAACCGCATCCAGTCAGAGGGAGGTGTCACCGAGCAGTGGGATGAACAAGAGGACCAGTTCCAGTGTGTTGGAGTTGCTCCTCAAAGGAACATTTTGAGACCCAACTCCCTCTCCCTGCCTAACTTCCATCCTTTCCCTCGCCTAGTTTACATCGAAAGAGGTAAAATGTGTTAATTAAAGTTCAAACCAACATACCAAAAAAAAAAAAAGATTACATTTTGATGTATATAATGTTTGATTTTCAGGTCAGGGAGTGATTGGGATAACCATCCCGGGGTGTGCAGAGACATACACCACAGGATCAAGACAATCTTCAAGAGGCCAACAAGAGGAGCAACAACAAGAGCAATGGCAAGGGCAGAGATCAGGAGATCGACACCAGAAAGTACACCGCTTCCGTCAAGGAGACATCATTGCCATTCCTGCTGGTGCTGCTCATTGGACTTTTAACGACGGTAACGAAGATCTTGTTGCAGTCTCCATTAATGACCTCAACAACCCTGCCAACCAGCTTGACCTTACTTCAAGGGTAAATTAGTAATCTTACATCCTACGCCTAGTTTAATCGCTTTAAATGCTCTTTTGGAATAATCTTGTTGATTATATTATGTTTACAGTCATTTTACTTAGCTGGAGGAGTATCGAGCCAAGGCCAACAGAGGGAGCACCAAAGACAGCATCAGGGTCAGGGTAGCCAGAACATTCAGAACATATTCAGTGGCTTTGATACACAATTGCTAGCAGAGGCCTTCAATGTTCCTACAGAAGTGGTGCAGAAGATGCAGAGAGAAGATGAGCGTGGTCTGATAGTCCAAGTACGAGAAGGCATGAGCATCATAAGGCCCGATCAACAACAATGGCAAGAGCAAGGACAATGGGAAGGTCAGAGAGCAAACGCCATAGAAGAAACTATCTGCAGCCCTAAGATCCGTTACAACTTGGACAATCAGAAAGAAGCCGATATAGTCTCGAGGCAAGCTGGACGACTAAACATTGTCAATCATCAAAAACTTCCCATCCTTCAAATGCTCGACCTAAGCGCTGAGAAAGGCAACCTTCTCCCGGTAATTTATCTTATCCTATGTAGTAAACCATTTTTCTTAAAATGGGTATTTTGTTTATTGACACTGAACCATTGACCTATTGTATAGAAAGGTATATCTGATACTGATTGAGCTAGAGCTATTTGGTTGTACTGATCCATTTATTATCATGCAGAACGCACTTTTCACGCCCCACTGGTCGATGAGAAGCCACAGCATAATCTACGTGACTAGGGGCGAAGCACACGTGCAGATTGTATCAGACAACGGGCAAACAGTTCTTGACGATAGAGTAAACGAAGGAGATATGTTTGTGGTTCCTCAGTTCTTTGCAGTCACGAAAAAGGCTGGACAGAATGGGTTTGAGTGGGTGTCATTTAAAACAAACAGGTCTCCAATGAAGAGCTCGCTTGCTGGTTACACTTCAGTTTTCAGAGCCATGCCACTTCAAGTTATCACTAACGCGTACCAAGTCTCCCCAAGTCAAGCCCAGAATCTAAAGTTGAACAGGGGAAGCGAAACTTTCTTGCTGTCTCCCAAGCAGACCTCTTCTTAAGTTAACAAGAGATGAACTGGTGTTCACAGTATGTAATCTGAGAATAAAATGTACGCGTGAGATTTTCACGAGTATTATGAAATAAACTTATTTTTCACATAGTACATTTTTCATAGTTCTTTCAAGATCGGTGTGTATAACGCTCCCTATGTGCGTGCTTCTGAATTCTGATTGACAAACTCACTTTAGAAGGATCAAAATATTACAATATAAAGTTCTATCAGGAAAACCATAGTCAGTTACTGCAGATTATACAGAGCAAATCAACAACAATGAATCAGAATTAATAAAGCAAGCCAATTGCTTTGAGAGCTACAGCAAATATACCTCCATATGCATCATCTATACTTGGAAGAAAAACACATTTGTTGTATACCTTGGCGAAGCCAGAAATATTTAGAAATGGGGTCAAGATTGTTCTATGGATAAATATTATAGTTGAGGTATTCAAATTTAAGCATAAAAGGGGGTTAAAACAATGATTTAGTGCAAAATTTATCCAAAATTACACTAAAACCTCAGATTTCTTGGTCTATTATTAGGGGGAAAAAAAACTCCCTCCGTCTCATAATAATAGTTAGTTTTTGTCAAACCTATTTAATTTTAATAAAATGCTAAATTATTTTTTAAAGAAAATTTTATGTTAAATTATTAATCTCAAGATAAATAAAAATAATTATTAAATCGTCGATAAAAACATTATCAATAACTATTTTAATTTAAGAAATAAAAACATATTTTGGTCCACAATAAATTATTTTCATAAACAACATTAAGCACCACATGACATACTCACTTGTTACTACAAGTGCCATCAAATCATTGAAGTATGAGTTATAACTTCCATCAAAATATCGTTAGAGATAAAGAAGGAATAGGAGATTTAATTTCTTAATTCTATTTTACTAATATAGTACTCCCTGTGTCCTTAAATGAGTGTCCATTTTCAAGAAATCTTTGTCCCAAAATGAATGTCTTTTTTGAACATAACTTTGTCCCTAAATGTTTTTTTTCAAAAAAAATTTCACCAGTTTCTTTATACGTGCAAAACTAAATGTTTGGAAAAAAGATTACAAGATTATATGTGAATCTTTGCTAGCAAATTGTACATAAAGTTGAGATTTTCAGTGTCTCTTAAAATCAAATTTGGACACTCATTTAGGGACAGAGGTAGTATGTCTTTCCTAATTGTATTTCTTTAGCTAGGATCTATTATTTGTACATCAAGTCACTCTTTGTATAAATATACTCACTCAACATGTGAATAAGATTTCAGAATACTTTTCACAAATTATTCTCTCTCAATATTTATCTCACAAATACTTCAAGTGCCAAAAATACCAAAAAAAAAAAAAAATACACATTCACAATCATGAATTTTCAATATAAAGAAATCAAAGAGAAATACAGAGCTTAATTACAAGCCTCATGAAGCCATATCTAAACACCTCCATAAACAACCAAAATTAAGGTGGCACAACCAGCAAGCCCCTCTTCATGCACCATGCATAAGAAAACACAACTCCATTGCCACACGGCTAAACCACTTCCGACTACCTTCCAAAACCATCATCACAATAAAACAAGCCTAAACTCCGTCCCCATTTTCCATCACCTCTCAGTTCTTTCTACAGCTTTCTCACTTTCAAAGAAACAATGGCTACTAAACTCCATGTTCTTGCTTTATCTCTCTCCCTCCTTGCCTTTGGTTCCCCTCTCGGGATTAGAAAGGCACCCCAGTTGAGCCAGGCCCAGCAATGCCGAATCCAGCGCATCTCAGCTACCCAACCCTCTAACCGCATCCAGTCAGAAGGAGGAATCACCGAGCAGTGGGACGAACAAGAAGACCAGTTCCAGTGTGTTGGGGTTGCTCCCAAGAGGAACATTTTGACACCCAACTCCCTCTCCCTACCTAACTTCCATCCTTTCCCTAGCCTAATTTACATCGAAAGAGGTAAAAATGCGTTAAATATCATTAAAACCAACATCGGAAAAAAAAAAAAAAAAAAAAAGAGAGAGAGAGAGATTACATTTTAATGTATATAATGATTGATTTTCAGGTCAGGGGGTGATCGGGATAACCATCCCGGGTTGTGCAGAGACATACACTACAGGATCAAGACAATCTTCAAGAGGCCAACAAGAGGAGCAGCAACAAGAGCAATGGCAAGGGCAGAGATCAGGAGATCGACACCAGAAAGTACACCGCTTCCGTCAAGGAGACATCATTGCCATTCCTGCCGGTGCTGCTCATTGGACTTTTAACGACCGTAACGAAGATCTTGTTGCTGTCTCCATTAATGACCTCAACAACCCTTCTAACCAGCTTGACCTTACTTCAAGGGTATATTAGTAATCTTACAGCTTACGCTAACTTAATCGCTTTTATATTCTCTTTTGGAATAATCTTGTTAATTATGTTAATTTTTTCAGTCATTTTACTTAGCTGGAGGAGCATCGAGGCAAGGCCAACAGAGGGAGCACCAAAGACAGCATCAGGGTCAGGGTAGCCAGAACATTCAGAATTCAGTGGCTTCGATACAGAGTTGCTGGCAGAGGCCTTCAATGTTGTTGAAGCTTGATATACATTGTAGGTGCCCTCTCTAACACCTTAAGGTTTTAGAGGAGTTGGTTACTTAACATGGTATCAGAGCTCTGGTTATCGCCAGGTCAGGGGTTCGAATTATGCCCTCTCTAAAACCTTAAGGTTTTAGAGGAGTTGGTTACTTAACAAATGTTCCTACTGCAGTAGTGCAGAAGATGCAAAGAGGGGATGAGCGTGGTCAGATAGTCCAAGTGCGAGAAGGCATGAGCATCATAAGGCCCGACCAACAACAATGGCAAGAGCAAGGACAATGGGAAGGTCAAAGAGCAAACACCCTAGAAGAAACTATCTGCAGCCCTAAGATTCGTTACAACTTGGACAATCAAAAAGAAGCCGATATAGTCTCAAGGCAAGCTGGACGACTAAACATTGTCAATCATCAAAAACTTCCCATCCTTCAAATGCTCGACCTTAGTGCTGAGAAAGGTAACCTTCTCCCGGTAATCTATCCTATCCGATGTACTAAACCATTTTTCTTACAATGGGTTTCTTGTTAACTTATGAATTAACATATTACAATATTGACACTGGACCACTGACGTACTGTATAGAAAGATATGTCTGATACTGCTTGAGCTAGATTTGTTTGGTTGTACTAATCCATTTGTTATGATCCAGAACGCTCTTTTCACACCCCACTGGTCGATGAGAAGCCACAGCATAATCTATGTGACTAGGGGAGAAGCACACGTGCAGATTGTTTCAGACAACGGACAAACGAAGGGGACATGTTTGTTGTTCCTCAGTTCTTTGCAGTCATGAAAAAGGCTGGTCGGAATGGCTTTGAATGGGTGTCTTTTAAAACAAATAGGTCGCCAATGAAGAGCTCTCTTGCTGGTTACACTTCAGTTTTCAGAGCCATGCCACTTCAAGTTATCACTAACTCGTACCAAGTTTCCCGGAGTCAAGCCCAGAATCTGAAGATGAACAGAGGAAGTGAAACTTTCTTCTTGTCTCCCAAGCAGACCTCTTCTTAAGTAAACAAGAGATGAACTTGTTGTGTTCAATGTAAATCTAAGAATAAAATGCTCGCGAGTATTAATTATGAAATAAAGTTATTTTTCGCATTACATTTTTTATGGTTCTTACTAGTTGCGCGTGTATAACGCTCCATATGTCTGTGCTTCTGATTGACAAACTCACTTTACAAGGATCAAAAATTCACATAGATTTGAAAGAGCAATATAAAGTTATATTAGGAAGGCTATAGTCGAATATACAGAGCAAATAAACAACTTTGAGTCAGAATAAAATAAAACAAGCCAATTGCTCTGAGAGCTACAGCAAATATATCTCCATATGCATCATCTACACTTGGAGGCTAAATACATTTGCTGTAAGTAGCAATACCAACCCTGTGCAACCCTCCCATCAGTTTTTCCTTCCAACCACTTGTGACTTAGCCAACAAATTTTTAAAAAGGCCAGGTCAAATCATTTTCACTAATTTAATGGGGGTAAAAAAAAATGCAAATTTATATTTACACGGAGCAAGTTTCAATAAATTACACTAAAAGCCTCAAATTTCTTAGTATATTACTCTATAAAATATTTATAGCGTACTCCCTTTGTTTCAAGTAAGTTGAAACATTCATTTTGAAGTTAGGAAATTAAGGATACTAATATTATATTAAGAATGAAAGGTAGAGATGAAGAGAGAGAATTAGTGGGAATGAAAGAGAATGAGTGGAGAATAATGAGTGGTGGGGAAGAAGAGAAAGACTTAGTGGAGGATTATAAAATTAATAAAAAGCTTTCATTTTTGGATTGTTGCAACTTAAATGAAATGCCCTAAATGGCAAAATGTTGCAACTTACTTGGAATAGAGGGAATATGTGGGAATTGCCTCCGTAAGCCTCTTACTAGCTTCGCCACTGCAGCCACCCGACCCCTAGAAAATAAGTTAATATTGTCCGCGGGGGTTAATTTTGAGCAAACGACTTTAGAAGGATTAAAAAACAAATTATAGTTATAGAAAATAGGTCTAAGTACAAGGAACGAATATTATACATGCCCGTCCTAGAAATGCCTGGTTCATGAACCGGCGGTTCGTAAAAATCATAAACCGTTATGAACCGTATATAGACGGTTCACGGTTCCTATTCAAGTGGCCTCTTGCATTTCCATATCCATCACCGGTTTTGAATTTGAGTGAATGCGAACAATAGTTGCATTCAAGAGTGAATCTATCTTCGGTGCCTTCCACGGGCTTTTTGGTAAAATGAATCGTCATTATATCGGATTTAGGCTCCCTTGCTCCAACTCCCCGTCCCCTTCCACCTCGACTTCTACCTCCTCCCCGTCCCCTTCCACCTCCAATTTCAACACTTTCTTGCGTGGGTGGTGGGGTTGGTGCAATGAATGGACGTACGATCTCCCGAATTGCACCTTCATATTCACCACCCTCTTCTACATTTTGAATGACTTCATTAGCGTTGAAATCATTCGCGAAAATGAATGGATTATATGGTTCCCATCCTTCCTCACCTTCATTAGCAATATTTTTTCCACAATTTTGATCCATATTGACCAAAGGATGAGAGAAAAAGGGCTTAAATGGAAGAAAATGGCTGAAAAATGGAAGAAAAAGGCTTAAATATAGGCTGAAAATTAAAAAGAAAACAATTTCCGTCAGAAATTTAACGGAAAACTAACGAAGTTCTCAAGACTGATTTTAGAGAGTGATTAATAGTGTGAGAGAGAGTTTTTTAGTTGCTGTGAAAAAGTAGTGAGGAGGGAGGTATTTATACTTAAATTTGGCTGGAAGTTTTTTTTTTTTTTTAATTGTAAAAAGGTCACTAGCCGTTAGAGCATAACGGCTAGTTTAAACTTTAAACGGTCACTGGCATCTGGCAACGGTCACAAAAAGCGCCAGAAAGAACTCGTCAGTCGTCTCGCCACGCGTCCGCTTTAAATTCAAATTCAATCAACGGTAATATCCAGATGGCTTTAAAAAAGAAGAAGGTAATATCCGGATAAACCGCTGTTTATCCGCCGGTTTAGGAGCTTTAACCCGCCTTTACCCGTGAACCGGCAGTTCACATTTCATTTTTTTGGGCCGGTTCCGATTCGCCGGTTTTCACGGTTTTCCAGCCGGTTTTCAACCGCCTGTTTGCCGGTTTATATCACCCGCTTGGGCACGTCTAACCCGTCCAATATTTTATGTTGATTAATCCTGGCATTTCAAATAAGCACCCCTATAATATTTCAAGTATTTATATTCCAACTCAAAAATGTCAGAAACAAATAGTACTCCCTCCGTCCCAGTTTAAGGTTCTTACTTTCCTTTTGGTACGTCACAGTTTAAGGTTCTTAGTTGCTTTATTCTTTAAATGGAAAAGTATGAACAGTGTTTTGGACAATTTTATCCTAATAAAGCTCATAACCATCACTTACCTATCTACTTTTCACCCACTTACTTTATGAATTTATATCATCCACACACTACTATGTTTGACCCAAATTTGCCTTGGTTTATTATTAAGCGTGCAAAGTCAAACTAAGAACCTTAAATCGAGACGGAGAAGTACTATGAATCAAGAAATGTGGAAAATGAGTAATTGTCAGAAGTACCGTATATAAATTGATTTTGAACATAATTAATTATCATACAGTGTTAATAAATAAGGGTTACTAGGAAACCACTGAGTAGCATGACAGTAAATGAAAGAGTTTTGTGAATTAAAAAAAAAAAAAAAAAAAAAAAGTTAGCTCAAGTGAAATTAGACACCCCTTTCTATGGATTTCTCAGGGGTTTAATCCCATTCTACCCCAAGGTAAATGTCATTATCTATATTAATTGACTATGTCATCAATAAATAAAGAATTTTTTTTTATTTTTTTTTTGAAAGAATAAAGAAGTTTTTTTAAGCAATAAAGAACTTTAGTAAATAAGAAATGAACATATTTTTGTCCACAAATGAGTGGCCAGTGGTAAAATCAAGTCTCACCTTCGGTGAGCGCCGGGATTCGATCACTCTCCTCTAGGGGTGTTCACGGTCCGGTCCGGTTTTTGTTAAAATTTTACAAAACCGGAACCGGACCAATTATACGGTTCTGTAAAAATTTAGAACCAGAACCAGACCAATAAATTACAAAACCGATGTCATTGGTCCGGTCCTATTGGTTCGGTTCTGGTCCGGTTCTCCGGTTCTACTTGTATACAATTTTTTCCCTCAAGAAATACATCTATACACACCAAAAACTAAAATAATTAAACATTGGTCCCAAACTCTCAACAAGGCAAAGTAAACTGCATGGAGTTTTACACGTATTCAATACAAAGTTATGGATCTTTCACTTCAAAGATAGAAGAACTAAGACAAAAAAAACTTAATGGAGAAAAATAGTTGATACAACAACTTTAGAATTTTCGTGGTGAGGCTGGGATGTCTGGTGTCGAAGTCACGGCGGTGAAGAGGATACAGATGGAGCCATAGTGATCGAGCGGGCTGATTCTTTAAGATGAAACGAAGTTGAGAGAGAGAGATAGGGTTAGCGGATTTTGGGAAATAGGGTTTTCTCAGTAGTCCGTACTCCATAATCAGTAATCCGTAGGACTATGTAAGTATTAGTAATACTGTAATAATATAATATTTATATATGTTATGATTATGATTGGTCCGGTCCGGTTCAGAACCGTAAAAATATTTATCAAAACCAGAACCGAACCAATAAACCGGTTTTATGGAAATTTGGAACCAGAACCAGATCAACACTACTAAACCGGTCCGGTTTTCATTGGTCCGGTCCGGTTCTATTGGTCTGGTCCGGTTCTGATTTTTTCTGCACAGCCCTACTCTTCTCGCTTTTTTCTAACGTGGACATCGTAAGAAAAAGAATGAAACATATTTTGGTCCACAATAAAATATTTTGATTAATAACATTAAGCACCACATGACATACTCACTTGTTACTACAAGTGCCATCAAATCATTGAAGTATGAGTTAAACTTCCATCAAAATTAATGCTTCTAAGTGCCAAAAAAGAAACTACACAATCACAATCATGAAATTTTCAAAACAAAGAAATCAAAGAGAAATAAATAAAGAGGTTAATTACAAGCCTGATTGGCTTCATGAAAGCGTTGGGCCTGAATCGCCGCCCCCTTCTCCGATACCAAACTTTCAATCACCAAAGTCTTCACCTCCCAAGCAGTGTACGGGAAACCCTTCCTAGCGTAAGCGTTTATCAACGCCGCCGTCGATTCCTTCACCAGCCTCCCAAATACGTTCTCCACCTCGTCGTTTCTCGACGTCGCTTCCAGCAGCGTCAGGTCGTATCTGTACCGTTCGTACGCTCTCGATCCAAACACCTTCGACACCGTCGATCCTTGCGGTATCATTCTCGGCCACGCCTCTCTCCGGCTGCTCCAGTACCTGCCATTATCATTCGAGTTTTCCAATGTCACTGAGTTGGACTCGACCAATTTTCCTACTCAACGAGCCAGGTATAGGATGATATACTACAATAGCTAGGATGCATTCACGAACACATTATTTTTAACTAATTAATTTGAAAAATCGATGGCGGTTTCAGAAAATTTGAAAATGAGAGAGTTTACTGAGGAGTGCATCGCCCTCTGTTTCGTGTATACACGAATCCAGGCCTTCTTCGACCTCCTGACTCAGTCGCTTCTGCTGATGTGGCTGCGATGCAAACAATAATGAGTGCAAACAGAACGAGTCGACTCAGTTGCAAGTGAGTGCTCTCCATCTTCATCCCTTCTTTTCGCCTAAAATCAAACCGTCATTTGTTACTTTCACTGTATCATCTTGCAGAATATGAAACTGGATCTGAAGATTGAACGAGAGATCTCTTGGGTTCTTCCGTCTTCAAACTGACAAACAAGTGCGGTTCGGTTGCTTTAAGCTCTATCACCTGACCTCGTGAGTTGTGCAGAATTTTAAAACGAGTCGCATCGCAGTAGTATGTTGTTTTATTGGAAGTATCGCTTCGTTTTTTGTTGGACGAGTATACCCTTATTGATTTTGAAAAATTTGAGCTAAGGCATTCGTTAGAGGGGAGGGGTAACTTTGTCTTTGAGAAAATTAAAGAGATTAGTGTACTGTGCACCGACCATTGTCACGTTACTTACGCTTTGGTATAGTACAAGTTGTTGAACGTATGCTTCCTCTGTCCCATGACAACAGGGTTCCCATAAAATGTTACCCCCTCCCGTCCTGATTTAAGTTTTTTAGTTTGACTTTACACGCCTATTAAAAAATTACAAAGCAAATTTGAGTCAAAAATACTAGTGTGTGAAGGATATAATTATCTCATTCATAAAACAAGTGGGTGAAAAAGTAGATGGGTGAGTGATGGTTTTTTTTGTAATATATGAACTTTATGAGGACAAGATTGTCCAAAACACTATTCTTACTTGCTATTTAAGGAATAAAGCAACTAAAAACCTTAAACTGTGACATACCAAAAGGGAAGTAAGAACCTTAAACTGAGACGGATGGAGTAGTTAGAAACGGGAATTAAATAAAGGTGTTGAAAAAGTAGATGGTGTAAGTGGGAAGGAGAGAGAAAGTGTGGTAGGAAATAGTAAAAAAATAGTTGTTGTGAGTGAAGAGGAAAGAGAAAGTGGAGGAATCTTTTACTTTTTGGGTAAGTGGGAGTTTTCAACGCCCAACTATTTTTGCGCTGACATTTGAGTTCTCTCTCTCTTTTCTCCCATCTATATATGATGCTAAACAGAGACCGAGATAGAGAGAGGGCCGCCCCTTTGAGGCAAAATAAGAAGTTTGTTTTGAGACAGAGGGAGTATTGTATAGTATTACTCTCTCCGTTCCGTAACAATTTGTCGAAATTGCATTTTGTGTGTCTCATTGGTGAGTTTTACTTTTTAAAATATTTAATTTTTACTTTTTTATTCACTTAATCTCATTTGTTTTACTCACACATTTAAATTATAGATCCCATTTTAAATCATCATACTCACGACCTTTTTGCACTCACAATTTGAATATAATACTCTCTACTTAATCCCGTTCTGTGTTTGGAACTGCTACCGCGGCGGAAAGCAATCGACAATCTAGATTTATTAATTTCTGAGACTCATCTTAAATCGAATCAATCTCAATCATAATTTACCAAAAAAGATACCTTTCCCATCAATCCCATATTCAAAAATAATTTCAATGGAAAAAACTTAAAGCATAAAAGGAAAAAAGGAATTGGAGCTCAGGCTTATAAAATTAAAAAAAGAAAAGAAAATAAGATTTCATTCATATTATAGAACTGAAAATACAAAATGATGACTCGAACTTATTCAAGGATTAAGCTCTCTACTCTTGTACAACTAAGATCCAAAATGGGACCGAGCCTCTTTATTCTTAGCCACTATAGTCCCATCTTCTTGATTACATGATATTTAAGCAACTGTAGCCAACCTCTCAGACCTGGAGCTGGGGCTGAACATGACAGTCTCCTCTCGGTTGAACTTCAACCTATGTGCCTCCTCCCGCGAAATCTGGTATGAGTTGGAGATAACATCCACTGGCATTGCCCTGAGAACAGAGGTCCTGCCTGCAAGAGTGTTGATCATGGCATTGTCGTTGGTCTTGAATGACACCCATCTGCAACCTTGCTCTCGGGCCCTCTTCACCACCGCGAAGTTCTGTGAGACCACCACTATTTGTCCCTCTCTGAGCTTGTCATCAAACACTGTCTGTCCCTGGTGGTTTACAATCTGCACCTGCATGCTGCCTCTTGTCACGTAGACAATCTTGTGGGCATTCAAAGTCCAGTGTGGTGATTTCATAGCATTCTGCATGGAAACAGTTAAATGTCAGGGACACAAAAAGTAGAAAACAATATCACAACACTATCAAATACTAGATTCAATCTTCTTACTCTGTGTAGAACTCCCCTCTCGACGCTAAGTTGTAGAGCCTGGAGGATGGGGAATTTGAAGCTGTTAAGGTTGGTGAATCGCCCAGCTTGTGGGTTGTAAAAGTCAGCATGTGAAGGTTCATCAATGTTCATTCTGAGCTTAGCACTGCAAATTGTCTCCTCCAAGCCATTTGCAGTGGTACGTCCTTGTTGTCTTTCTTCACGTTCTTGTTCTTCGCGGCTGAATGGTGGCCTAACTACCTGAAGCCCACCTTCGATTCTGATGATGTGGCCTCTCTTGTCATCTTGTCCCTGGAGCCTTCTTGCTGTCTCCTTATCCACATTGAATGCCTCTGCTATAACTCTAACATCAAAGCCACTGAAAACATTCCCAGAAGATTGTCGTTGTTCCCGGCCCCGCTTATAACTAGTTTGCTGTTGTCCTTGTTGGTATTCTTGTGGGCTTCCAGCAAGGAAGAACCTCTAGATTAACAATAGAAAAATTCAGTAGTTGTTTTATAAGGTAAAAAGAAAACTTATGGCAAAAGTATAATCTGGATCTCTGTTTTTTTCCATACCCTGTGGCTTTGGTCGAGCTGGTTTTGATTGTTGGAGGTGTCCATCAAAACAACAAGAATTACTTCATCTTGGCCGTCATTGTAAATCCAGTGAGCAGCACCAGCTGGGAAGGCAAGAACGTCACCCTGCCTGAAGTGTTGAATCTTCTGATGCTGGTCCTGGAATCTTCCGCCACGGCGTCCTTCTTCTTGGCGTCCTTCTTGTGAAGATTGTTGGGAAGATTGGAACGTTTCAGGGCAACCTGACAACATAACACTCTGGAAACCCCTACCTGTACGAGATCAAGTACAAAAACACCCATCAATTTTTTTTAAGAAAACAACAAAAACCAGAAACAAAATGTAACAACAAATGAGACATAAATCAAGGATGATGTTTTGTTTACCTTGTTCGACATAGGCAAGGAGAGGAGTGTTAGTGTAGGATGGCATGAGAAGGCCTCTTGGCTGAATTCGGTGACGGATGACATTAACTCCAGCACATTGGAACTGCTGATTGTTGGATTCCCAAAACTCGGTCTCACCAGCTTCAGCTTGGACACGGTTAGTGGGCTCAAGGGCACTCAAACGCTGGATTTGACACTCATTTTTGCAACTGAGTGTACTGCTGCCTATTGGCAATGCTGCCTTGGAAGAGCAAGAGAAAGCTCAAGGAAAGAGTGAGCAAGGAAAGCTTAGCCATGGTTGAACTGAACACTTAGAGAGGAACTGTGCTTTGAAGTGTGAAGTGGCGAACTGAAGAAGTGAGAATTTATAGAGAAGGGGGAAGGTGTCAGGGGCTGACACGTAAGATATGCAGAGAAACAGAAATCAAGACATGTTGCAGCTTGCATGTCAGTGGAACCCTTAGAACTTACACATAATAAGGACATGTTTAGCCAGGTGGAAACATGTTTTTGGGAACTCAGAAGAAGACAGCGTTATTCTGGTTTGATTTGCATGAATGAGGTTTCATAGTGTTTTCTAGTGAGTTTGAGGTCCATCATGTACCTGGATATATGAAGCATATTCTCTTTCAATGGCATCTCCTTAAGGTAGAGCTAGTAGAGAAGCCAAAATTTGTTAGCCGGTTCAAAATGGATTTATGCACCTTTTCGGCTTTTTTTTTAAAGAGGCCTTCTTGATTCA
The DNA here is from genome assembly GCA_026119855.1 of Campanula takesimana. Lineage (NCBI taxonomy): Eukaryota > Viridiplantae > Streptophyta > Magnoliopsida > Asterales > Campanulaceae > Campanula > Campanula takesimana. Next base: position 432,277 of record JAOWBW010000594.1, read on the forward strand.
TTTCAGCCTATACGTTAAATAAATATAATTCCGGTAATTAAAATCAAACGGAAGCTTAATTGTTAGGTTAGATGTTCATTTTACTTCATTAAGGGTGGTGAAGAGTAGATGAAAAGGATCAATGATTTAGATTGCCTGGAACAACATTGTATATATTTATATTCCCTCGTGTTGCACTAAGGGACTATTCGTGATTTTTGTATGAAACAAAAATTGAAATATTTGAACAATAATGAAGGTTTGGGGATTAAAATTTAGAAATGATACCCCTTCTTTTGAACCATCCTAATTGAAAGGTTTACTCTTTATTTAGAGCATTATAGTTTCTTTGTTTTAGTAGTTGTTTATAGCATTGGAGTTTGTTTCATTCAGAAATTATAGATGGAATAGTGATCTCTTTAGTTCTGTATTTTTTATCATATACTCCCTCTGTCCCTAAATGAATCTCCATTTTCAAGATATTTTTTGTCCCAAAATGAATGTCTTTTTTGAGAAAAACTTTGTCCCTAAATGTTTTTTACCAATTTTTTTCACTACTCTCTTTATGCTTGCAAAACTAAATGTTTGGAAAGTGAATTACAAGAATATTTATGAATTTTTGTCATTAAATCGTATAAGAATTAAAGATTATCATAGTGTTCCTTAAAATAAAATTTGGACATTTATTTAGGGACGGAGGGAGTATAAATAATAGATGCGATAGCATATACGTTAATGTCAATTCTGTATTTATATTTGCTGGAAGAGAAAATTTAAGATATGCTGGTGCAAGTGTACATCTTTATGAATAACCATAATAGTAACGCCCATGTAAATAAACTGTTGTACATGAGCAAAGATAAGTTCATCTCATGCTATTTTTGCAAAAAAAAATTGAGTGCTTAGTTAATGTGATCACTTATGTAGCCACTTTTCGTCTGTTTAAAAGAGACAAGGTAGAATCTACAGGTGTTTTCCTTAAAAACATTCAAATCTCAAATAATCATCTTGGTGCTTCTAATGTTTCTTCACCTGTCAATGTTTTTCAATAACAAGAAACCTAATTATGTCAAATGTTTGTTTATAAGAAACCTTGAATATGACTTTTCTTTTCTTTAGGAATAATGTTTAACATCAACAGCTGAAAGAATTGGCTCTTTATATTTCTGCAGTTCCTCATTGGGTTAAGGCCAATTTTTATTTCGCTGCTTTGTTCTTCATTACTCTGATATGCTATATATTTGAGTTTTATCTTGTATCTAGTTATAATTAATTAGTTGCAATTAGTTCATAAATATTATGCCATTCGAAAACACTTTGGTTGAAGCAAGAATTTTTGAAGGAAAAAGAAAACGATGATTTTATTTCAAGGCTTGTAACAACCACAATAAAACATAAGCTCTGTTATTACAAAATATACAAGGCAGGGGGGGTTGTTTTCAGCCAATTTATTTCTTGCTTAGACACAGCTTAGTACACTTCTAAGCCTCAGCCCTCCTCCCAGACCTTGACCCAGGAGTGAACATGACAGTCTCCTCCCTGTTGAACTTCAACCTATGTGCCTCCTCTCGGGAAATCTGGTAAGAGTTGGCGATCACATCCACTGGCATTGCCTGCAGAACAGAGGTCCTGCCTGCAAGAGTGTTGATCATGGCATTGTCATTAGTCCTGAATGACACCCATCTGCAACCTTCTTCTCGGGCCTGTTTCACTACCGCAAAGTTCTGTGGGACCACCACTAATTGTCCTTCTCTTAGCTGATCATTGAACACTGCCTGTCCTTGGTTGTTCACAATCTGCACCTGCATGCTGCCTCTTGTTACGTACATAATGTTGTGGGCATTCAAGGTCCAGTGTGGGGCCACCATAGCATTCTTCATGCAAACAGATCAATGTCAGAGACAAAAAAATAAATAAGAGATCATTATTATTGTTATATAACTCTACTCAGATTTAATCTTCTTACTCTGTGCAGAACTCCCCTCTCAACGCTAAGTTGTAGGGCCCGGAGGATGGGGAATTTGAAGCTGTTAAGGTTGGTGCATCGTCCAGCTTGTGGGTTGTAAAAGTCAGCATGTGAAGGTTCATCAATGTTCATTCTGAGCTTAGCACTGCAAATTGTCTCCTCCAAGCCATTTGCAGTACGTCCTTGTTGTCTCTCTTCACGTTCTTGTTCTTCGCGGCTGAATGGTGGCCTAATGACCTGAAGCCCTTGTTCGACTCTGATAATGTGGCCTCTCTGGTCATCTTGCCCTTGAAGCTTTCTTGCTGTCTCGGTGTCCACCTTGAATGCCTCTGCTAGAGTCTGAACATCAAAGCCGTTGAAAATATTGCCTGCAGAACGTTCTTGCTCCTGGCCACGGCTATATCTGTGTTGTTGTCCTTGTTGTCCTTGTTGCCCTTGTTGTGGGCTTCCAGCAAGGAAGAATCTCTGTTGAGCAAAAAAATTGATTTTTTTTTTTACTGTTTCTAGAGTTGCTTTGGCATGACAAAAAGTTGCTTCGACTTAAGAATTTGTTGCATACCCTGTGGTTTTGGTCAAGCTGGTTTTGATTGTTGCTGGTGTCAAGCATAACAACAGCGATAAGATCTCTTTCGCCATCGTTGTAAAGCCAATGTGCCGCTCCGTCTGGAATGGCAATAATGTCACCCTGTCTGAAATGTTGGATTTTCTGATGACGATCTTGGAATCTTTCACCACGGCGACCTTCTTCTTGACGTCCTTCTTGTGAAGATTGGAACGTTTCAGGGCAACCCGACAACATAACCCCCTGAATACCCCTACCTACATATCATAGATCAAAAAAAAAAAACTACTGTTACTTCAAAATAAATGAAAGAATACAAAAAGGAAGTAGTAAGGAAAAGATGTTCAATTACGTACCTTCAATGATGTAGGCAAGAAGAGGGGCATTATTGTAAGAGGGCAAGAGAAGGCCTCTAGGCTGAATTCGATGGCGGATTACGGAAACACCAGCGCATTGGAACTGCTGATTGTTGGAGTCCCAGAACTCAGTCTCACCACCTTCAGCTTGGATACGGTCATTGGGCTCAAGGGCATTTAGACTGCGGATTTGACACTCATTTTGGAGCTGTGTGTACTGCTGCTTAGCAATGCTGACATTGAAAAGCAAGAGAATGGTTAATGAAAGAGAGAGCAAGGAAAGCTTAGCCATTGCTGAACTCTGAACAGTTGATAAAGAGATCAAGCTTTGTGTTGAGGTGATGAGGAGACTCGAAGAAGTGAGAATTTATAAGGGATGAGAGTGGATTTAGAGATTGACACATAAGCGGGACGGAGACAGATGTGAAGACATGTTGCAGCTTGCATGGCAGTGGAAGCCTAGGAGCTTACACCTAATTAAGGACATGTGAAGTCAGGTATGTATGTTTCTATCTGAGAACTGAGAAGAAGACATGGTTAGTCTGTATTTGCATGGGCAAGTGTTTGCTTGTGACTTGTGAGTTTGAGTTGCATCATGAACCATGAGGATAAAGCATATTCCTCAGGAATATGCCATTTTAAAAATGTTTAGGTTTGAAATAGATATGAAATTTAAATTTATTAGCTGAAAAATTTACAAAAATAAAAAAATGCATCATGTTGACGAAAAGTTCTTGTTACTTGGGTAATCAAATGAATAACACTGTCCGTGACATATACATGCTATAAAGTATTCTTCTGTAATTCTAGTGAATGGCTATGTTACAATGACTAGTTGGGATATGGTGAAATGGGATATGCAGAAATTAACCGTAATTATGTGGACTCGGCTTCAAAAGGACTGAAAAAAATGGTGGGTACTTGCTCATGATTTATGTGAGATTGTACTCAATCTTGTAACTCAATTGGAATACATATTCCCGTTTAGCGCATAGCATGGTCATTTGGATATCATAATTCCTCATTCTATTTTTCTTAAATTTTGCATGTTTATCTCGTTCTTTTTCTTTTTCCATCTAGTTTCCCCTTATTTCACTGAGACGTTTAGTTTGATTGAACTTTGAAATTTCAAGGTTGATTTCTCCAGTTCTCTTTATGAAATGTACCATCTATGCTTTGCTAATTTCTTTCAGTAGCTCTAATATGTTGGCTCACAACTCTTTGTAGTCCATGGTTGATTGGTTAATTCATGTGTGTTTTGTTAAATAGCACATTACACAAATACCCTTAATGAGCACAGCATATATCATTGTAGATGCAAACTGAGACATGATGATTATAAGGTGATTTTAACTTTACCAGAAAATTCTCTTTCAAAAAAAAAAAAAACTACCAGAAAATTGACTCTCAATTAGAGACGGATGAAGTAGATTTTTTATGTTTAATTCAACTTTTAATAATTATTTTTGTCACGTTGGAGACTATTTCAAGCTAGTAACGATTGAAGCAAGAGTATCCCCGGTTTTTGTAGCCCCTGCCATCCATCTTCCACAAGATATCCAAAGAATGTCTCTCCTGTAATTTTGTAGATTGATAGGGGCAGGATTGCTATGTGGAAAGTTGATGTTAATATTGCCTTCTTTTTTTCACCAACAAAAATAATAATGCCTTCTTTTTTTCCATTATTAAGATCAAGTTTTCACCAACAAAAATAATAATACCGCGTAGGGTACATTTTATATTTTTATGCAGTGCTTTCTGTTTCTATATCATTTTCTTTTAACTTAGCAAGAATTCAAGTTTAGATGGCTTCTCTTGAGGGAACAGATTAAATTTTTAACCTTATTGGGTTTGGATAAAAAGACTCCCTCCCTCGCGTTGACAAAGAAGTATTATAAAGTCTATGTTGGGCAAATGTAATTTCTAATGGGACACTAAAAGAATAAATATGTGTAGTTCCTAATCAGAGGAATAGTATAAATTAGTTGAAGGATTAAATAATAATTTGGTCCCTATTTTTTAAAAATAAATGGGTTTTCTTTATTTATATTAATTCATAATGCTATGAAGGCTACATGTGCCTGTAAATAGGCTAACACAAATCTCCCTAACAAGATTCAAACTCATGACCTCCGCATGGGAAGCTAACACCAGATACCGCTTGAGCTAGAGCTCTTTGGTAATAATTTGGTCCCTAAATTTCACAATTTTTATTAGTTTTGTCCCTCATAATGATTTTTTTTTCTGCCAATTTACCTCTTATGCAAGCAAGTGAAATTATCCTAAATACCAAAAACACCCCTGAATTGTGAAAGTGGAATTCTTTCAAAGAGTTGGTCTAAAATTAACTTGATTTAACGATAGTCTGTGCGCTATCTTTGCTGAAACAGGGCTTCATGTGACCATGTCCAACAAAAAAAGAAATCCTTTTGACCATTACCGATATTGTATACAGCATTCAAAAGATAACAAAGAATTTGTGTATTTATGCATGATGCCCATTCTTTATATTTTGTTTAATTATCTCATTAGGGATCAAACTAATAATTTTAATGCATGTATGGTTCAAGCAGGATATTGCTCTCCTTGCTGGGCTGATCGAGTGCTATGCCCTCTTTCTTGTTTCTGTCTTTGATGCGGGTTTCAGAAAGGAAAAATCTCTTCATAATCACTCAATTAGCAATGTAAGTGACACTCAAGTATCTTTATCAATTAAACAGAGATTTTGATTTGCTTTTACACTATGATTTTGTTGTTCAAGCAGGTTGACGAAGTTGGACATTTCAAGCAAAACAACAGAAATAACCTCCCTTTTTCTCCATCTTTGTAAAGCCAGTGAGCTGCTCCGGCTGGGATGGCAAGAATGTCACATGTTTGAAGTTCTGATGCATGTCGTTGAATTGCTCTCCTCGGCTTCCTTCTTGTGATTGTTGAGAAGACAGGAAGGTTTCAGGACAATCAGGTAACACAACCCCCTTGATTTTCTCTACCTGTTTTTCACCAGAAACACATAGTATCACACACACACACCCCAAATCTCGAGCCCCTGTCTGAGAATACTTCTCAGGCTATATACCTTGGCTAATACAAACAAGTAGAGGAGTGTTGACGTAAGAGGGCAAGAGAAGGCCTTTAGGTTGAATCTAGTGGCGAATACCATTAACACCAGCACACTAGATGTTGTCATTATCCCAAAACTCAGTCTCCCCGCCTTCATCATGAACTCGGTAATTGGGTTTAAGGGCATGGATCCTTCGCATTTAGCACTCACTTTGTTGCCAGTATGTCTCACAAGCAATGTAGCCATGGAAGAGATGATAAAATCAGAACAAGAGATAGAAAGTATGCCGTAGCCATGGTGGTAGCTATAGGTTGAATAGTTTGTATGGTCTGAGTGAGAGTATATATTGAACACAAGGATGGGGCACAAAAGATTAAGGGTGTTGAGAAGAAATGAAAGCCATATTGCTCTTTGCATGCCTACAAAACACTAATAGTAACTTGCACCTAATGCATACAAACTTTGTTTAGTACATGGTACAAACATTACTACAAAGTACAACTCAAAAAAAGAAAAGCAAATCTTCCTTATTCAACTTCCCCTAAACCAATATATTCATGTTTAAGATTGGAACGTAAATACAGAGTCTCAACATACTTAAATCAAATAGTCTTATTAATCCCACAAAATGGTCACAATGTTTTTCAATTCTTGAATGTTCAACAATACACAAACTTTCAAAAGAAGAAAGAAGAAACTAAGGGAATAAAGCTGTAACGATCTGAACCTGAAAACCCCGATTCGCTACATAAGCAAATTAAAGCAAATCACTTCAAGAAGATGTACATTGGTACAGTTGGTTTGATTTTATACCTATAGAAAACCCTATTCTTCTTGTATGTGCCATTCTCAAATGTTATCACTATTTTCCCTGGCTCTGTTATGTGAAATGAGTTTGTCACACTCTTTCCCATCTTCTTTCCCTTTTGGAGCAACACCTTGTACGAACAATCGTCGTCCGGCACAAATTCTTCCTTGTAACTCAACTCGTATCCCCCCATGGCCAGGTCCCAAAGTATTGTCATCCCCGGCTATCCAAATTAAACAAAATTTAATCCAAAGTGCATAATTTGAAAAAAAAAAATGATAATCTGTTGCTGAAATGATGAAATGAAATTTTGTTTATTACCTCCGCAATGGGGATTTGAATATCTTCATGTGTACTTCCTTTGAGATTTCGCTCTAGAACTTTGTCGTCTGGTGAAAATTCATCGTCGTTGTCTCTTTTCAGGCCACCATATTGAACCGGAATGTTTTCTGGTGCTATATATCTGTGTATACATATGAATGGTTCGATTAAATACAAACTAAGTGGTAAAAATTTTGAAATGGTCAACGAAAAATTCTTACTTGAGAAGTGTTTTGGTAACTCTTGCTGGCCTAGCAAAGATGAATTTGCTTTTCGTTTTCTGAACTATCATTCGCAGATGTAAAGCGTGGAATGCCAAAAACCAAAGTGGCACATTTATAATTATCTGCAAACACAAAATATACAAGAAACAAATAATCATTAATAAAATGAATGAAGAATTAATCAAGAGTATTCTTGTTCTGGAAATAATTCAAAATTGCTATGTACTTACATTCTTGGAAATGAGCCCGGGATAGTAATCTCGGAGCATCAGTAAGGTTCTTCTGCTAATCCAACGTATTTCCTTCATGGCAGGTCCTGGCATGTTCTTCAGATCGATTATCTGGACAAAAGAATCCGCTCCCCCAGGTTTAAACTTGAGTTTCTGAATACATTTTTCCATGAATTGAATTCTCCACCTAAGAAATTCCTCACATTTCGCCTTTGATCCGAACCTTTTCTTGTAGAGTTCCTTATCCTTGTACACCCCAAACATGTTGTAACACAAAGGGTGCCCTGCCTTATCCGTCCCATCCACGTACCCAATATTTTCAAGATCAGAACCCAAATTTTCCTCGAGGATTTCATCAACTTTATGTTCCTTTCGCCATCTCAGGGTCTTCCGAAGCATGTTAAATGCATCGGACACTTTGAAATCCTTGGCTTTCAAAAATTTCATTAGGACAATATCCGTCCCGGGGTGTTTCTTGCTGGGCAATAAGGGGACACCCCATAAGGAAATATCCCTAATGTCTTCTTTTCTATCACATTTTCCGGGATTTTTCCGGAGAAGGTAACTGTTGAGGATTGAATCTTCGACCCTCGCTCGAAACTCAGCAAAAACTTTCTTTCTTGATCGCTTCATCTCGACCGAAGAAGGCACATTCCCATCATCAGAGGCAGGTTTGCATTGTTTGAGTTTGTGGGTATTTTTGTCAAGGGGAGAAACATTTTGGTGAGGCATTTTCCTCTCGGTCGTAGCCCCGGCGGCCTGATAATGAGGACGCCGGTAACTGGACGGAGAGAATTGTTATATTGAGTAGTTTATTTTTCTTTCTCTTTTTTTTCTTTTTTGCTATTCATGTCAATGAAGAGACGGGGAAAAGAGTTGTGGCTTAAATGTTTGTTGGTTTGCGTGGTTATGAGGAGGATGAGAGGGAGATTTTTTTATGGGGAAAGCGTTGACTTAAGCTGATAACGTGTATACTTGATCACTTTCATATTCAATTATTGAGCATAAAATTAAATACTGTATATACGCAACAAAATAGGAAGTAGAATAAAATTAAATATATCCGCTACAAAATAGGAAGTAGAATAATGCCCCTTAAATATTTGCGGTTGTACAAAGTTCGCGTGTAGTTACTTCAACGAAAAAAAAATATGTAATAATGAAGTTGTGTATTAATCCCCAAAAAAAGTTCAAATGGAACAAACTTTTCAAGACATAAGGAGTAATTACCTAGAAGGTACTCCCTCCGGTTCAAAATAACTGTCTCTTTTGACTTTTGCACAATTTTTAAGGAAATCAATTATTACCATGATTTAGTGACAAAAGTATCAATTTTACCCCTATTAAGTGTGCATCTTTACTATATTAATGTCTCACATTAAAACAATTAATAAAAGAAAACAAGTTTCAATGCAAGGGTAAGAAGGACATTTAGCTCAAAAGTGACAGTTATTTTAGACCAAAATTTTAGCTCAAAAGTGACAGTTATTTTGGACCGGAGGGAGTACTGTGATAGACAAATATAAATTGAGTTGGGAATATGGTTTTCCGACCATGAACTCCACCCAACATATATGTAATGTAGCCTAATAAAACACACCAGAATTGTGATTTCAGTGGAAATTGGAAGTAATTTTGCACAAGTAAAAGATACCACATTGTACAGCAATATCCATAACACTAAATCTAACACCTGAACACAAATCTTTACAACTACTCAACATCCAATCCACCCTTCAAATCTCGTAATATCTTCCCCTCACCATATTCCTAATAGCATTCTGCTCCTATATATACATAAAGCAAAAACATCAGGACACAGCTGAACCCCACGTGTCTTCAGTGCCTCACGACTCACGGTATTTGGTCAAGTCAAATGTCAATGTATGCGAGGAGCTGGAACATAGCAAATACAGCAGCTTCGTCAGGTTAATTTACTAGAAGAAAAACGTATGCTTTTAAAAGCCAAACCAAATAAAATTCCTTTCCAGGAATACCCTTCATACATACTTTTGGGTTTTAAAAAAATATAAAAAATGGTAGTCTTACCGAACTTTGTCTAATGGAGAAAGACTAAATTCTAAAAGCAGTAAAATTAAATTAGTTTTCTAATGGAGCGGACTGTTTGCAATTAGAAGGGACTCCAACACGGCAAAAAAAAAATAACAAAATCATACCCTTTAGCAGAATCTCTGTAAACCCCAACCAATGCTTCAGCCTTGTCATAAAAGCTATCCTTGAGTGAAATCACAATGCTCTGGAAACCACATCCCCCCTCAGGGTCCTCGATAGTCCTTGCTCCTTCACATGATTTTGATCGGATAAAACCAGCAATCTTAGCAACATTTAAATTATCTAACGCAGCATCCACTTCATCCAATATAAAAAATGGTGACGGCCTGAAACTGCACATTTCCATGGAAATTGTTACACCATTGGTCCTTGAATATTACAATAATAGGGACACAAAAACAAGATTATGAATTGGAAAGTAAAGATGGCCAGAATCACAGAAAATATCGAGACATGTCATGTGACTAAGCAATGTGTGAGCTACAAATCAAAAGAGAGCCATAAACTCTGATGAATCAAAGATTCAAAGAACAAAGTCAATGCAAGGGGTAAGTAGGCAAAATGACTAGTTCAAAATGAATAGAAAGACGCAAGAAGTTCCAATCTTTATAAGTAAAAACAAAAATCCACCTAAGCGACACAACAGAATACACCTGAACTAAAACTATTTAATAGGACAACGAAGAGCCAGAAAAAGTACAAAAGATAAAACTGAAAATCACCGCAGACTTATGCACCACCGAACGTACCTGTGGATGGAGAAAAGCAATGCAAGAGCAGCAACAGTCTTCTCCCCACCAGATAGCTGTTCCATATCACGGAAGCGCTTCGTTGGGGGCATAGTAGTATACTTGATTCCATGTAAAAATGGCTCATCCTCATTATCCAAGTTCAAATATGCAGTCCCTCCAAGTGGGTGTGTGTTGCTCTTCGTGAGTTGCTTGTAGATTTTGTCAATATTCTTAGAAATGTGATTGAAAGCTTCCATGAAAAGCTCGTATCTGTAAATAACCACATATACATTAAGAGGGCGTAAGAAAACCAAGACGTAATCCTGTTTTCCCGGCCTTTTTCACACACTGTATCACAAATTTCTCATACGTGCACTGATATGATGACACGGCAAAACCTCATACTGAGGGCTAACATAAAGTTATCTGAAAAGAACAGTAGATGATACACCGAGCACGCATTATGCATTTGCTTTCTTTTCAACAAATAATGTGTCCATGACACATCAGAGACACGACACACTAAAGACTATCTAAGATTCGCCAATACACCATTAACGGAAGTTAGAAATTCTCATAAGAAATCCAGCTTTTCATTTTATTTTATTTTTTCGGTTTGGAATCATTCAATGAAGATAAGCACAATGCTGGCAACCACATGAGCATTGAGGATTGTTCCAGGGTGTCAGGTGAGTATTGGTGTCCATTACGAGTATTAAAAAGATATGAGCCTCTGAAGAGTTATCAGTGCCTTGTATCCTACACCAGCAAAGCCCTCACACCTGGCTAGCCTTGCACTCCCAATTGAGATTGGATTTCTTATCCTTTTACTCATTTTCTTTGCAATCAACAACTTAGGCAAGTTAGGCTGGATACAGAGCTACAATAAAGTACAAAGACAATGGTTTATATGCGAGCAGAAATAACTGGAAATAGTGCGTACCTTCTATTCTTCACTGCATTGAACTTGCTGGCCACTTGTTTCTCTTCATCCCTAGCCTCTTCAAATTCTTTAGTGACTGCTCTTTCCCTCTCTTGCAAAGCCGCGTACTGATCTAGAGCTTTCAAGTTTGGAGCTGTTTTTTCAATATCTGACACTATTTTGCCAATCTTTTGCTTAAATTCAACTTCAATCTTCTCCCGATCTGCAGGTCTCAAGTTCTGCTGATGAGATCTACTAAGTTGACTGAAATCAAAAACAGGGCCTTGCGTAGATTCAATATCCATTGGGTCAGCTACAGTGGGAAGGGTAATCTGCTCTAGCTCACAGTTGTCAATTATATCTTTTTTGCGCAAATTCAACTGTTCAATCAGAGTTTCCTGCAAATCCAGAGCAAACATCCCGTTAGAGCAACTCTGGGGAAATAATACTTATGCAAGGCCCCAAATTCGTGTTGACCAATTTTAAAATAAACTTAATAATTCAACATACCTTAGCACTTATTTGGCGATTATGCTTTGTTATGTTTGTAGTAGCAGCGGATATCTTTTTCTGCCACTCCTCTATCTCCTTCCCACACCGTTCTGATTCGGACTTCCACTCTACAAAGAGAACAAGTGACAGATCTTAAGTAGGTATCAACTAATCCAAACAAGTAAAAAGGTCAAGGAAATTGATAATCTTCACAGGAAGCATGCAAGTAAAACTTGGACAATTTTCAAGGGAGCAATTCGCAGTAATTCCCAACATGAAGAATACAAGTAAAACAGCTGAAGTAGCCAGAGAATGGAAGTCCCTCGATTATTCTTCGTTTCTAACAACCTCTCATAGAATAGCTTCTCCAAAAACACTGTTCTGCTAAAACCATGTAAACACTCAATAATTCAGACTAACACTGCAGAATACTCTTTAGCCGAAATCATACCTTGAACTTCTTCCTTCCACTTATTAATCTCTTGAATAGCACCCTCTGTCGATGACTTAAGTTCTCTCTCTCTCACCTCAACCTGGTTCAAAGCACTTTTCAACTCTTCAAGTGATGATTCCAATTTAGCAATGCGTGATCCCATGTCCCGCTTTTGTTCATATTCCAACCTAAAAAATAAGATATAGATGATTGAAAACTGATAACTAGAGTACTCCCTCCGTCCCTCTTTAATCTACAAAGTCAAAGCAAAAATTGTCAACTTAAGTGTACTTCGACTAAAAAATTACAAGAAAATTAATTATCCTAAAAAATTAAAAAAAAAATTTATTGATTCACCATTAATAATATACTCATTGATAAGTTTTAATTTTAAAAGAATAAATCAATTTTTTGCAAATTCTTGATCAAAGTACGATGAAGTTGACAATTTTGTCTTTGACTTTGTAGATTAAAGAGGGACCGATGGAGTATTAGATACCAAATCGGGCTAGGATTATCTTTGCAAAGAAAAAAAGCGATGCAGAAAAATAAACTACATCCAAAAGGGCTCGTATCATTTTGATGAATGTAAGAACATTAATCATCGAGGTTATACATACTGGTACTTCAGCTTTGACTGCTGATTACGCAAGTTAAACCTTTCCTCAGCCATCTGTTGAGCAGCCGCGAGCTGGTTTTCTTCGTACTCGCGAATGCTTTCAACTCCTACAGACTCGCTGAATCTTTTGTAGATTTGATCTACAATACTGTTGATCTTTGTCTCCAAAGAAGTTATCAATTCGTTCCTTGAAGTAATAGCTTCACCTTTCTGGGAACATTAGCAAGTGTATTGAAGTCAGTTATCTCCATATCAAAAGGAATTAGTTGGACTGGGAATTTGGTTGTGAAGCACCTTTAGAAGATCGGGTTCCATGCGACCAAATTCATTTTTAATGTTATCCTTTTCCAGCTTCAATTTTGAAAGCTTGTCCTCAATACTTTTCTGCAATGCACAAGTAAGGTAAGTGAAATCATAATATGGCGAACTCCCAACAAATAAAAGATTAAGTATCTAACTGATATTATCTGCACGTTTAAATTTCACACATCTCAACAAACTCTATCCTAAACCTTGAGACAGAAAATCAGTATAGCCTCTCAGGCCTCTGGGCAGATAGTAGTCTGACCAAGCTTACAGGTTTTTGTAGATGTCTTAAAGAGAGAATATTTGTTTCTGAGTATCAGAGATCACCTGTTCTACCAGAGACTTCACCTATATCAACTACATGCCATACCAGACTCATTCATCAGCTCCACTTCTGCTCTAACTGATAATGCAATTACGGATATGACATCCCATATGTCATTATGAAAACTTACTTTAATAAACACCTTTAGTAATCATACACATTAGTTTCAGTAATGGTGTGTTGTAACAAGATATTTATCACGAAGCCTAGAAGAAACTCATGAAGGCATGGGAAAATAGATCCTGAATTTCAGGAATTCGCTTACTACCAACTACCGAAAGCTGCCACTTAGCAATTTAACACCTAATCAACCACTCAATTCATGCACTCAGATATTGCGAATAAGCACAAGTTACGGTAAATGGATTTTTTTTAAACATTCAACAATAAGCCTAGCAAGAGATCAAAATTTTTGCTCAGACATAGTATCCTAATTACTCTCTCCAAAACAATCACTCCATAGATAACACGGAGACCTTGTTTCAGACATATCACAACAGCCATAACAGTAAAAAGAAATCCATTAGATAAATTCATCCATCAAGGAATGTTGGTTGGCGAAGATTTGCAATGCAATGCAGCGACTCCAAAACACAGTTTCCATCTCAAACTTGCTTTCCACATATGAGAAAAGATGCAACATGAACAATAGCGAAAGAAAATACTCCCTCAGTCCCAAAATGATCTTCCAACATTTTGGCCATTACTACGAATGAACTTTGAGCAATAATTTGGATTGATTTGATTGTTCTCATGAAAATCTAAAAGTTGTTATTGATAGTATTGTTGATGGTTTATCAATAACAAGTTTAAGATTTTCATTAAAATAACTAATTCAAACTAAAATAACTGCTCAAAGTTTATTCGTAGTAACGACAAAAAAATGGGAAGATCATTTTGAGACGTAGGGAGTATGGAACAGTGTGCACGTAGAACCAATATAGAGCATAACAGTGTTAGCATATCACATAGTGGTATTATTCTTCTATATAACCTTTTCAATCTCTGCATACTGAATTTTCTTCTCAATCCCACTAATTTTCCCGGATGTTTCAGACTCCTTTAGCTGCATCTCTCTTACTGAGCCAAGCTCTTCCAATTCTGCCTCAAACCCTTCTTTCTTCTTTTTAAGACCTTTAAAGTAGAAAGAATAAATGATGTGAAAAGTCACAAGAAAATTAAGAGAAGGTAGATCAATCACTTTTGAGATTTGATACCTTCAATCTTTTTATCATCCCATTTATGTGATCTTGCTTCCATTCCACCACTTGTACCACCAGTCATGGTACCAGCTTTCGTCAATAGAATCCCGTCAACAGTCACAACTACAAGCAGATTATAAAGTACCTTTAAAAACAACCCCACATATAGGTCATTCAATTGGAAAAAATATATCTACCAGTTTACCTTTATATCTCTCTCCGCTCCAACTCAGACGCTTAGCTTCATCAAGATCATCACAAACTAGGGTATTCCCAACAGCAAACAAAATAGCCTTATCCAAGACTGGATCAAATGTGTGAATGTTAAGTATACAATTGCGTATTCTTTAGATTGGGACATCATATATTCTTCTAGAAAAAGTGATGTGAACTACAAAGATACACATAGTTTTTAATGCAAGATGTTCATGCAAGCACACATGACGCCATGTGAACTACAGAAAATGCTCATAAGGAAAATTTATTAAGACATGCAAAAGGATATTGAATCACATCAAAGATGAGCTTTGCAGTTCCACCTAAAGTGCGCAACCTCTCAAAGACTGGCTTTACACGGACTGACTGAAGGGGAATAAAAGTCTGAGGAGGAAGCCTTTGTTCCTTCAAATACTGTAGAAAAGAACCAATAAACAATTGTTTCATATTGAACAGTCACACAGCGGATCAATACTGCAACATAGTGCAAAACTAAAAACACATTCAATTGTCACATGTGGCTTCTAGGTTCAACTAACTTCTGGATTTTGAGTCTAACGCAAGCAGTAACCCAAGAATTTAAACACAACCGTTCATAAAAATGAACCAGATACATAAGCTATTACATCATACAATATATATATATATATATATATATATAGGGTCGTGCTCCTGTGAGAACCTAAATATCATGAGAACCGTTCCAATGGTTCACTTGGATACATTACTTGGATACATTAGGTAAAAACTAATGTATCCAATGGTTCACTTGGATACATTAGGTTCTTACCTAATGTATCCAAGTTCTCACGGTTCTCACGATATTTAGGTTCTCATTTGAGCACCTACCCACCTATATATATATATATATATATATATATATATATATATATATATATTTGTGATCAAGAAAATTGTATCTGGCGTCTAATATCAGCCAAGGTTTCAACTCAGCTCTAAACAACTTTAGCAGAAAATCAGCATGAAATCAAGAAACAAGCGGCGAGGACTCCATTTCAAGTGGCATATTTTTCCCCTAAACTTATAGATAAGTACAAGTTTTCTGTTCAATAACAATACTCTCTGTGTCCCATAGTAAGAGTCCTACTTTCTATTTTTGGTACGTCTCATAGTAAGAGTCTCTTTCCCAAAATGGCAAATGATGGGAAAGGATGGATAGTGTTTTGGACAACTTTGTCCTTACAATGCTTCTGTAATTACAAAAAAAATAAAAAAAAAATCACTTACTTAATTTTGCCCACTTGCACTATGATAGTGTTTTGGATAATTATACCCTCAACCCACTTGCAATGTTTACCCATTTTCCATTGTTTTCTTAATAAGCGTGCATAACCAATGTAGAACTCTTACTCTGTGACGGAGGGAGTGTTTCATTTATTGAACAAAAATTTTATTTCTTATTTTTGTCCAAAAAGTAAAATAGAAATGAACTTTATAATATTATATCTAAAAGAATAATACTAGGGGTACAAAAAAGTCACAAAAACTTGCTTACAAAATCTTAGGTGTAATAAATTTATTGGTGTTTTGAATTAAAGTGTGGCGGGTCCATTATCGATGCAACCAATAAAATATCGCAACATCATGTTGTGAGCAAGATTTTGTGACCTTATTTTGTGCCCCTAGCATTGCTCTATCTAAAATGTCCTTGGAACCCTTCTTCAGTGAACAAATTCAAGGAACAAAAAGAAGACATCTTTCAGCTTTTAAGAAGCATTTTACCTGAAAAGGAACCGGAATGTTTAGTGAGGTTTGGGCACTTCACTCTACTATATTCTCCATTCCAATATATTTTTTTTCTAAAGATACCTCCATTCCACAAATAAACGCCCCATCCCTACGTGACAACCTAATGAATTCATCAGTCATCATTGATTAACACTAAAAGTTCTTCAGATAGATAGGTCTATGTGGTTTAAAATCCTAGCAACCCAACACCAATTTTTAGTTTTCTTTTAGAAAAGGTGCAGATATATATATATATATAGAGAGAGAGAGAGAGAGAGAATACTAGATAGAAATATTGGTATGCCTTTGCAGTTTCCACAAAGATTCCTTTCAATGAGATTGCCTGCCAAACCTCTCTTAATTTATAATTTTATTCCAAACAAGATTAACGTTAAGTCTTGTCAAAAGCAAATAGAGCAAGAAGTTCAAGCACAGATATAAGCATATAATGCATCGTCGTCCTGACTAGGCAAGAATTTCTATCAAAGGCTAAGAGCCCATATATAAGCAATAAGATTTAAAAATTTAGCTGAGGCATCAATCTTCTGGAAAATACGATAGTATAGAGCCCTAGTCTAACAACAAGAAACAAGGTGGTAGCAAAACTGGCTCAGGAAATTATGTTTACCTTGATGCATTCCTTTCCCGTCTGTTCGTCATCAACTACTACTGCATCCATAAACCTTCCCATAGCAACAGTAACAGCGAGATTATACTTCTTTTGTGTTGGCCTACAAAGCTCAGTCATACGGCCATGAACACCCGGAAAGAGGCGTTTAAGGGTCTCAATTGCTTGGGAAAATCTAGCATCCCTCTCATTTTCATGTCTGTCTGCCTTCAACTCACGTAGTTGATTTTCTATTTCACTTATCTTTTTCTTCAGCATTTCGTGCTTTCCTCTGCATAAAATGAGGAGTATCAATAAATAATAAAAACATCTTTAACGACCTGGCTAGACATTTCCACATAAGAAATTAGAACAGGCAAGAAAGATTAATGAAGTGGTAGAAACAAGAATCAAGTTAAGGAGTCACGCTCGCTAACCTTGAATCTCCTAGTCTCTTCTTCATGTCAGTCTGTTCCTTCCTCAGTCTTGTGAGCTCTTCATTGTGTTTTCCAATGGCTTCGCGAATCTTCTTCAGTCTTGCTTGCATTTGTTTCTCCTGTGACTCTAGCTCTTGCTTCCGACTTCTCAACTGCTGAAGGTTTTCCTCCAAATTTTTTTGGGCTTCAATATCAGCATGTTGTTGCCTATCTAAAACCTCTTTCTCATCCCTTAACTTGCCAGTTTTTGTAGCAGCTTCCTCTTTACTGCAACATCAAATTTCCAGTGAGAGTTTATAGAGCTATGCTGAAGATGTTTTGCACTTAGTCATTTAGTAAGTGCACTACGAAAAAAAAAAAAATCATGCCTGCACAATATGCATTGGCATCCGGGGATGTCTAAGAAGTAGATGGGGAGACAAAAATATGAGTGAAGACCGAACAACACATTGTTCTCTAAGAAGTTCAAGACATCCAGTGAAACAGGCTACCTTAACACTGTTGTAAAAATAGCAACTTTGCATACAACATCCAATCT
This sequence comes from Campanula takesimana, assembly GCA_026119855.1. NCBI lineage: Eukaryota > Viridiplantae > Streptophyta > Magnoliopsida > Asterales > Campanulaceae > Campanula > Campanula takesimana. The sequence goes on from JAOWBW010000594.1 coordinate 450,434, forward strand.
CGCATCTAGTTTCTCTCTTGAAACTGAAGTTCTCATTGTGTTTCACCTATTATGGAAGTATGGATAGAGGTTCAAGATAAGCTTGTTTTTTTGTTTTTTTTTTGCATTGAACATCCATTTGGGATAGGATTCCATTCCTACCTTACCCGACGCATAACACAAGAAAATTCTGTAGGCATGTCCAAAACACTAAACCAGACATGAGGAAGAAGTCCCATTTTTTGAGACAAATAACAATTAAAAGAGAAACATCAGGAATAAATGTATTGATGTTACAGGAAAGAAAAGGATATGATCTGAGATATAAGTTATCTACTGTAGAAGTTTGACAAGAAAAGTAAGAAAATGACTTACATGCGGTTATATGTCTCCAACTGACTGTCAGCTAATTTAAGTCTTCCCCCATCATCATCTTGAACCCTTTCTTGCAAGTCATCAAGTTGCTGGTTGAGATCCCGCAAATCATTCTGCAGCTTCTTTATTTCATTCATGTGCTTTTTCTTCTCTTCTTTCTTTTTATCAAGCTCTTTACCAGCACTTTTAATTCTTGAGCTTAAGCGAGATTTCTCTTCCTTTAGCTTTAGAAGCTCAGGTTGCTATGAAACAGGAAATACCACTGTCAATATTCAGCAAGCTTTATTCCGTTGGAAAATGCCCAAGGCACTAACAAAACAAAATTAACAGAAAAACATGCTGTGACTGTGGGGGAGTCACACTGCGCTTGCTATACCTCTAAATTTTATGTACACACTCTTTACAACTCATAACAACTTTGAGGGACCAATAGGAGACATACACATGAAAACGCGCATTCTTATTGAAACTATAACTTAAAGTAAGGCATTTATAGGAGATGATTGAGGAGACAAACTCATACTCAGAGATATAGCAATTCACGTGATACCAAATAAGACAATAATCATGTCCATATATCAATAATACTAATATCGAATTGATTTGTTATTATGTTTTGTCCCAAAGCTAGTGTCTTATTTAGTGAGATTATAATAACATAATGTGACTACGTGAGTAAAATGAAGATAAAATGGTTAGAGCCGAACTCTTAATCATAGCACTCCTTGTTCTCAAACAACTCCTTTTTTATTATTACTCCCTCCATCCCATAATAAGTGTCACACTTCCTTATTCGTTTGTCCCAAAACAAATATCGCGTTTCTAAATAAGGAACTAGTTATATTGCAATTTTATCATGTACAACACGTTCCTTGAAAAAATGAGAGGTCATGTGCGACATTTATAATGGGACGGAGGAAGTATTAGACTAAAATGTTTGTAGTAATTAAATACTACTATTATATTTACCAATGCATCATCAGATATCTTATTCTCATAGTAAAGCCTCTGACGCTCTTTCCCTCAATGCCATCAACTTGCTTTAATTAAACTCTCGGAGAGCGTTAGGGTTGGGGCTGGGCTCTAACCAACTCGCCTTATATGCATCATCAGTAGTCGATTATATGTACACATACCGTGAAGTTACAGATTTTTCTGAATATGGAAGTGGTTTTACGTCAAACAAGGTTATCCACATTCAAAAAAGTGTGCTTAATGACGACGGTGCTTGGAAAACACCAAATGAAGCACACTATGTTTAAATATGAAAAAAAATAAGATAAAAAGGATTATGCAATGCCAAATAAAAAAAAAATTGGACTCACACTCTTATCAATTTTATTCTTTTTCTCGGCAATCTTTTTTTCGCGTTGAGCAATCTCCTTTAGATATTTGGCCTGCTCTTTCGTCTTTTTGCTTTCTTCACTTTGATAATCAGACACTTCTTTCACAATTTCTTCAAGGCTTCTCTTTTCAGCTTCGATGTCCTCACTAGCCTTTTCAATATCATTTTCTATGTTAAATAACTGCCAGAGGAAGTGTTCCTTCTTCAATGATTTCTGCAATATGTGAGAGACAGAAATGAGCAATATGACAGAAAAATGATCACATTATCAATTAAACTTTCAAAGAAGAGCTCGCAAATTGCATCAAGCTGCTAAGTTCTCAACCCATAAGCTAAGAAAAGTTATATAATCCCAGCATTGAGATTTCTAATTTCATATCAAATGCAGTCTGGTAGGCAACTGAATTTCCCAATAGTATTTGACTGTGCAAGAAAGCTAACTGTTAATAGAATTTGAACTGGAACATAAGAAATTAACGCAGCATACCAACTGTTCTTGGAGGCGAATGTGCTTTTCTGCCTCTTCTTTTTGTTCTTTCTTCTGCTTCCTCTCCATCACAACTGTCCTTTTCTTCTGATAAATAAGTGCCGACTTTTCTTCAGCGCTGGCTTTTTTCTCCTCCAGATCCTCATACAAATTTTTTTCTTCATCCGAACCCGATATTTGCTCAAGAAGTGCAGTAAGCTCTTTTGCATTCTTAGAAGCAATAGACTCCACATCACCCTACAAGATGAAATTTTATCCAAATATCGTAAAAGACAATCTACCAGTTCGTTCAGTTGAAACACACATTCTGATGACATCGCCAAAGGAGGTATATAAACCAAGTCATTTGCACAGAGTCTATACAGTTAAATGTTACCAAAGAAGGAACAATTTATCCCAGCAGATATTGTGACCTTACAGCAGTCACATTACATATCTGAAGTTTATTGTCCTATAAATTTTCTTAATCACTTTTGCACATAAACTCCCTCTGTCCGGGAAAGATAGTCTCACTTTGACTTTTATGGTCAACTAAATGAACTTTAATTGTAATTTTATGAAAACCCAAATAACCCTATGCAATTTCTAAAATTGATATTGATAGTATTTATAATGGTGAATCAATAACAATTTTCAAAATTGCATAGGGATAGCTAGATTTTCATAAGCTCATAGTAAGAGTTTAATTGAGTTGACCCAAAAAACTCAAATGGGGCTATCTTTCCTGGATGGAGTCTTTGAGGGTGTATCTAGTTTCTTCGCAATCATTTCCTTTAAAATACTGACATTAACAAGTTACCTGCTACTTCTTTTATCCTATCATTATGAGATCCTCTTAACAGACAGTTCCAACATAAAATTTGAGACCAAATTAAGTATTAAGACCAACTTTTCAGGAAATAAGCACTTATAAATTTATTGTTTACATGGAATGGCCAAATCAGAACTTAATCCTGAATTGAAAAGCTCCATGTTACATAGACATCAGTTGAAAAAAGAAATACCACCAGTTATTAGCTAGTTGGTTTGAAAAGCTCCATGTTACAGAGACATCAGTTGGAAAAAAAACCACCAAGTATTATATTAACATTACATTAGCTAGTTGGTTCCGTTTCTACCACATCATTTGGTTCCGGTTCAGGTCATCAGTCAAACCACACTCACTTGAGCTCAAAAGTAACAACACGCCAAGGTTCTAAAAATCGCAAGGCGGTCGCTAGGCGCCGGAGCCGGGCCCTAGTGTCCAGAGGCCTAGGCGGGGCCGAGAATAAGCCATAATTTATAACATCCCGGTTAAATAGCATTGAAAATGTCACCAGAACATGCAAACGATTAATTGAAATGTATATGATAATAGATTTAATACAATTTTCAACTAAAAATACCAATATCAAACATTTTAGGTGGGATCCTAGACAAATTTGAAGATAATTGCAGCATTTTAACGGAAATTTAATGCAGTTTTTTAATTGATAACTGGCCTAGGCGGATTTGAGTAAAGCGCGGCGCCTAGGGCGGGCGTTAAAACAGAGAACACGCAGATGTAAAACAGCCAAAATAGTAGAGCAAGCACAAGTTCTTAAAACCAACCTGGAAAACAAGAAAATTGCGTGCCTTCACCAGAATCCCAAGCGTCTTCAACTTAGCACAGTAATCATCCCAATTCACAGGTTTCCCATCAATCCGATACTCACTACCACCAGCACCAGTAATAGTACGGGTGAACTGGAGCTCCGACCCATTACCAAGCTGATAGACCAACCTAACAAAAGCCCTCCGTCCCTTCTGCTCCTTCTCCTTGTCGTCAAAAGCATAAATCAAGTCCTTCAACTGTGCTCCTCTGAGTTGACCGGTCCGTACACCGAGGACGAAGCTGATAGCGTCCATGAGGTTGGATTTTCCGGATCCATTAGGGCCAATAATTGCTGTGAAGTCGTAGAATGGACCGATTGTTTGGTGTCCTTTGTAAGATTTGAAGTTCTCGAGTTCGATTCGGAGAATTTTTCCCGGCGAAGATAACGACGGCATGGTGATTGAAACTGAAGAAGAAACCCTAGATTGTGGTTTTGGGGTCGGATACTTAAAATTAGTGAGAAAGGGTATGGGGATTTTCGAAGAGCGGTAAGCGGGGGGATGAGATTTGGGGGAGGATAATTTTAGGGGTTTATGGATGGAGAGTAAGGATTTTCCATTTTCATTTTCATTTTCAGTAGTTGAAGAGCGAAAATGAAATGGGAGGGAAGAGAAGAGGGGAGTTTTTAGCTTTGTGATCGAGTCTAGCTGAATGGAGTTGGAGTATATTTTCTGACCGTTGGATTGAGCTGTTCAAGAATCGTCGTCCATCCAAAGGCATGACTCAGAGTTTTTATGTATTGCATCTGTAATTTCTAAAAAAAAAAAAAAAAATTTAGTGAAAAACGTGTTTTTCCCAGTTGCATTATCTAATAATATCATGTGTTTGATCTAATATTACAAAGTGTATGTTATAATATTACACTTATGAATATTCAAGTATACACTTTTATACATTCAAAGAGACAATTTTAAAGATAGTGTTAAGGTTGCATGTCTTAGTATTACAAAGTGTCTCTTGATTATTGAAAAATGTCTCTTAAATTGTCAACAAGTGTTTGGTGAGGTTTTAAAATCTTCATAACAAGTGCCTACCTTAGTATTAAAAAGTATCTTATGTAATATTGAAAAATGCCTCCTACAACGTAAAAAAGTGTCTGGTGAGATTTTGTAAGTGTCAAGCGAGTTTTTCTAAGTTCTAAAACAAGTGTCTGCCCTAGTATTAAAAAGTGTCTCATGTAGTATTGCAACTGCCTCCTACATTGTAAAAAAAATGTCTGGTGAGTTTTCTTAAGTTCTAGTTATTTGCAAAAAATGTCACCGCATCTTTTAATAACGTTCCATTTATTTACAAAAATGTCACTTCGAATAAAAAAAAACACGTTTTAACTAAGACGCGTCTAAAACGCGCTTTTCCAAATATTTTCTGAAGTAAAAAAAAGTAGCAAATTGTTGTTTTTGAAAATAACAAAGTATACCATGTTATATTAGGTAATGAGAAAATTTGGGGGGAAACTAGTTTCTCCATAAGTTATAAAAAATCCTGTTTTTATAAGGGTTAAAGTTTAGGGTTTAGGCCTTTTAGGGTTTAAGGTTTAGGGTTAAAGGGTTAAAAAGTGGACTTTTTATAGCTTATGGAGGAACTAGTTTCCCCCAAACCAACTCTAATGACATATATTTTGTTTGTCCAAAACAAAATACACATATTTTGTGACTAAACGTAAAATTATAGAACAAAATTTACAAACTATTTTATGACACAAAATCTTGGGAAAAACGTGTTCTACACTAAAGCTAGTGTAGAACGTGTTTTTAAAAAACCGGAGAACGCTGTGAGAAGGCGCGGTGGCATTGATGTAAATAACTGGAACTTATGAAAACTCACCAGGCACTTTTCGAAACTGTAGGAGGCATTTTTCAATATTACAGCAGACATATTTTAACACTAGAGCAGGCACATGTTTTGACATGCCTGCTGGGTGTTTTTTTTTTCAAGTGCCAAAAAAAATGCCTTCTTTAAGGTAAAAAAAAGTGCATGCTTGAGTTTTAAAACATGTCTGCTGGGATATTTTTTTTTCAAGTGCCAAAAAAGTGTCTGCTTGAGTTTTAAAACATGTCTGCTGGGTTTTTTTTTTTTTCAAGTGCCAAAAAAAATGTCTTCTCTAAGGTAAAAAATTGTCTGCTGTGAAAGTCCCAAAAAAATGTCTGCTGTAAAAATATTGGAAAGTGTCTCCTACAGTATCGAAAACGAAAAGCGCCTGCCCAAGAACTCTTCTACGTGGAAAACACGTTTTACACTAATACTAGTGTAAAACGCGTTTTTCTCAAGAACGACTCCTTTTTTTTAACACCATTGTTTTTTGGATAAATGGGTATAAATTCATCAAACTTTCGACTTTTCAATAAGAGGTAAGAATTTATGTCGTGTAACGCAATGCACCGGCAACACTAATGTTTTTTAAGGACCAGTAACTGTAAGACTTGTTGTTTAAAAGTGTCGCATTACCTTTAACTAGTTAACTCGTTTGTGACTTAATTTTGTGATGTGAACAACTAAAACAATCGAATATCAAAATTGGTTGTTTTAAGAGAAAATCTAACAATTTCAGAATCACAATACCGTTTTTTTTTATTTATTTAGAGAAAATCGATTTCAATACACATGTTATAATAGTATTAGGTAATATACTCCCTTCATACTCCCTCTGTCCCTAAATGAATGTCCATTTTCAAGAAATATTTGTCCCAAAATGAGTGTCTTTTTTTAACATAACTTTGTCCCTAAATGTTTTTTTTCGAAAAAAATTTCAACGATTTCTTTATACGTGCAAAACCAAATGTTTGGAAAGGAGATTACTAGAATATATATGAATCTTTGCTACCAAATTGTACACAAAGTTGAGATTTTCAATGTCCCTTAAAATGAAATTTGGACACTCATTTAGGGACAGAGGTAGTACTAAAATATTTTTTCCGCTTTTTGATGTTATTATAAATAAACTTTCAGCAATAAATACAAAATGATTCAATTATATTAAAGAAAATTTAAAATATTTAACATCAACAATACTATCAACACGACATTTTTATATAAAGGACAATAATTATAACATGTGAGCTACACAACGCACATAAGAACACTATGATTTTCAAAGATCTAATGGCATCTCCAACCACTCAATTTCTTCATTTTGAGCACTATTGATGTCTCCAACCCACGCTCTATTTGCCTTAAAAAATGAAGTGACTAGTGTTTTTCGAATTTGAAGGAACACTGTTTACTTCCTCCATTTTTTAAGGCAAACTTTCACTTTGTTTTTTAGTCCCTTCAATTTATTTAAATTATTTGTTGTGTGTTAATGAAATTAAATTATATACTCATTAATTATAAGATACTTATGTCGTAATTACTTATACTAATTATAGATTTATTTTCTTTTGAAATTTATCTACTATGAATGGTATTTGTGATATTTATCTATAGTTTAAATTTTAAGAACATACATATAGTTACTTATTTATATTTAATAATAATTTATGTTTATTAGTGTATTTGATTACAAATAACATATTTAATAATTTATCATCTCAAATTAAATATGAGGGGTTGATATGTTAAAAAATTAAACTTTAAAGATGATGTGTAAATAGAAGATGCTGGGAATATTTTTTAAAGTGTGAAATTTGAAGTAATGGGTGGGAGATGAAGAAAAATTTGAAGCAAAATTGACATAAAATTGAAAAAAATGAAGGAATTGGTTGGAGATGGTCTAAGACTAGAGCTGTCAATACGGGCTGGCGAGGCGGGTTGGGACCATCCCACCACAGCCCACCTTCAAACGGGGGCGGGGCGGACTGGCCCAAATTTTTGGCGGGCTGAGAAAATGCCACCCCACCCCACCTTGGGTTATTGGGCCAGGCGAGCCAAGAGCCCAAGACTACAATTTGTCCACAACCATTACACAATCCCCACTGCCCACTACTGCCCACCAACAGTCACCACCATTGACCACCGCCACCAACCACCACCGTTGACCACCACCGATAATCACCGCCGACCACCACCAATAATCACCGCCGACCACCACCATCACCACCGCCTGACCACATTCGTAGCACCAGCCACCACCATTCTCTCTCCCTTTCTGTAAAGTGTAACAAAAAAAACATCAACCTTAGACCCACCACAAGATCAAGATTTGTGTTCAACCCACATAAGCACACAACAATACCCAGATCTGTTTCAACAAATGCGCACAAACACACAAAAATTATTCAAGATTTGTGTTTATGAAGTCAGATCTGGTTCCGATTTGAAAAACACACACAGATCTGAACAAACACACACAGATATGAGGCGGAGGATGAAGGTGGTGGATATAAAGAAATGGGAAGAAGAAGAAGAAGAAGAAGAAGAAGAAGAAGAAGAAGAAGAAGAAGAAGAAGAAAAAAGAGGGGAAGAAGAAAGAGATGAGCAGCGGCGGTGGCGGATGGCGGTGACGGAGGCGGAGGCGGAGGATGAAGGTGGTGGATATAAAGAAATGGGGAGGAAGAAGAATAAGAGGGGAAGAAGAAGAGGGGAACAAGAAAGAGATGAGCAGCGGCGATGGCGGAGGATGAAGGTGGTGGTGGAGAGTAGTGAACTGGTGGTGGTTTCTAGAGAGAGAAAGCTCTGGCTTATCTCTAGAATATAAAGAGTGGATGAAAAGAGGGGAGGGGAGGGGGTTTTGTTTGAGGGAAAATCCAAAAGAAAAAAAAGAAAAAGAAGGTGGGTTGGCCCGCCCCGAACCCGTTTTGCCCATGACCCAAATGGAGTAGCCCAAAATAGCCCACTTATATTTGGGTTGGTATATTTAAGGCCCAACCCACCCTTATTCCATGGCGGGCCGGGCCAGCCCAACGGGCTCAGCCCAAATTGACGGCTCTATCTAAGACCATCAGACTTACTATTAAAAATTGTATCTTTTACCCTTTAGTTTTATAGTTAAAATTATACTCTATCTTGGAATAAATGTCGCGCTTTTCTTTGTACGATAATATCAAAAAAGTTTGAACAATAAATTATATTAATTTAATTATCATAATAAATTATAAAACTCATTATCGATGCATCATTATAAATACTATCAATAATAATTTTAATTTTTGTTATTAAGATAATTAAATTAACCTAAAATCATTGTTCAAAGTTATTTCGTACTAACGTGAGAAAAATCGACATGAGCAATGCTAGGGGCACGGAATAAGTTCACAAAATCTTGCTCACAAGGCGAGGTGGCGATATTTTATTGGTTGCATCGATATTGGACCCGTCACACTCTAATTAAAAACACCAATAACATCATTACACCTAAGATTTTGTGAGCAAGTTTTTGTGACTTTTTTGTGCCCCTAGTATATTCAATCAACATTTATTTCATAACAGAATATGTTTTAGGCCTTTAACTAGTTAACTCCTTTGTTAAAAAAAAAAAAAAAAAAAAAAAAAAAAACTACTCAATCCATCCCAGAGTATATGTCCACCATCTTATTTACACTGACAGAGATTAAGAAATAGTGGAAGTGAATATAAGACTAGATACAGTGGGGGGTTGAAATGGGTGGTGAATAGGTTTAAATTAGTTGAATGGGTGCAATGGGGAGTTGAAAGGGGGTTGAATTAATTTGGGGGTTGAAATGTTTCAACCCGGTTGAGAGAAATGGAGAGGGGCCCGGCTTGGACACGCGGCAGGCGCTGGTTGGGCCGTCTTCGGCGCGTGCGGCTCACCGCCAGACAAGGCGTGTGAGTCGCCGCTTTAACTGTTTTTTTTTCCTAAGTGTGGCACGTGTCACTCAATGGTGGGTTCTTGAGATTTCCGGATTTATTTTTTCATCTCAATTATTTGAGCTCAATTATTTTATTGCAAATTATTTAAAAAAAAAAAAAAAACAAATTCTCCAAAATTCATTAAAAAAATCCTCTATAAATAGATACAAGTTTCATTTGATTTGGACACCCAAAAAAAACCCTATTTTCTCAATATAAATTTCTCAATTATCTTTCATTAACCATTATTTAAAAAAAAAAACATCTTTTTAGTGAAATGGATTTTAATATTAATTATCGTCATTTCTCGTATTTATTTAATTGCAATTACAAAAAATTAATTAAGTGTGAAGTATTATTTTAAATATAAATAATAATCATAATTATAATTATTTTACTAATCATAAAAATAAAAAATATAAATAAAATAAAAGTAGTGGGGTGTAGGATGATGAGTTGGAAGGTAGTTGAATTTAATTAAACCAAACCATTGTAGGGTGTAAAAGTGAAATGATAGTTGAATTATTAGGTAGAAGAGAGAGAAGATGATGTGAAGTGTTAAAGTGGTAGTTGAATGGGTAATGGTAATTGAAACTATTGTAGATAGCCTAAGTGTTGTGAGAATAAAAATAAAGTATGAGAGAACGAATAGTAAAAATTCTTTGTCATTTTTAAAAGTGGACATATAATCTGAGTGGACATATAATCTGGGACAGACTAAAAATGAAAGGTGGACATATACTATGGGACGGACTAAATGAAAGGTGGACATATCTGCGGACAGGGTTAACTCCCTCGTAACCCAATTCACTGAATTAAACAACTAAAACAATCAAATATCGAAACTAACTGTTTTAAGAGAAATCTAACAACTTTAGAAGTATAAACTGTTTTTTCGTTATTTGAAGAAAACTGATTTTGACAACATTTCGGGTAAATAAGATATAATCAACAAAATCAAGGGGGTTACTAGCATAAATATTCCACCCAGTCTTCCACAAGTTAATAATTACAAGAACTCAACAAATCAATAATCAGTATGCTAACAAACAGCTGATACTGAATTATCAAAGAAAGATAAAATAAATAAAGTTATTACAAACTGCATATGGTTCCCTATTTATCCCCCTAATTCCGAACTTCCTTATGAATAGTACCAATGCTAGTAGTTTCAGCACTCTCTTCTCCGGGGAAAGGGTGTTTTCTCGCATCAGGGACGGACTCGACACTCTCCACCGATTGATGGGATTTTACTTCACTGCTAGTAGGCTCGGTTGTTTCAATTGGTGGAGCTGTTGGAATAACTGCCCTAACCGGTTCTGTATTATTTACAATATCCACATTGGTCCCACTAGATTGTTCTTTAGTTTCTCCGCCAGATACTTGAGTACCTTCAATTTCTTCGCATCTGGATATGATTTGTTGAAGTTCGTCGTGTAGATTCAGAGCTTCAAAGAGCATTATGTCATCATCCGTTGTGGTTTCTGCAATTCTTTGGACAACGGGCAGAGATTGTTTGCACTTGTCTAACATGCTAACCGTCAGCTCATCCTGCCACCACAAAACAGATGTTATTATTCCCAATTCCATACTCCCTACATTCCATTGTAAATGTCGCACTTTCTTTTTTGTTTTTTCCAAAATAAATGCCGTATTTCTAAATATGGATATAGTCATGGTGCAATTTTTACAATTGTACAAGTAATGCGCACAACAAGTAAAGTACGTTCCTTTAAAATGTTGACTAGTCAAATGCGACATTTATTTCGGGATGGAGAGAGTACTGGCCACCTTGAATGGAAGTTTTTAATGGAAGATTCTAAGTAATAGGGTCTACAAGAAAGATCCAAAAAAAGTGGTATCAACAAGTGTTGTTCAAAATTTTCAAAGTATAGGAGGAGTACACTATTAACCACTTACTACAGAGCTGTATGCCATCAAGTGCTAAACTATTTGATCTCGTTGTGTGCTAAAGAAGGTAAAGAAACTAAATATTGAATTAAAGGCAGGATCCATGCATTCTGATAATGAAGGTCGGATGAAAAGATGTACCCCTTCATCTCTTCATAAGAAAGTGAGTTTCTATTTTAGTTTGTTCAAAAGGTAGAGATTTTTGGCAATACAATTACGTTGCATTTCTATTTATCTCACATATCAAACAAGATATATTAGGAACTTTACAACTTCAAAGACGGACCCACACATATAGTAAAAATTTATTACTAAAAATGTTTATATGCTTTTAACATAGGATTCTATGTGGGGACCGAGAGAGTGAAAAACATATTACATTAACCACTTTCGAGCTAACCACCCAAAAACTATGAAGTGATCAAAAAGAGTAATACTCCTCCGTCCCAAAATGAATAGAGCAATGCCAGGGGCACAAAATCTTGCTCACAAGGTGAGGTGGCAATATTTTATTGGTTGCATCAATAATGGACCCGTCACATTCTAATTAAAAACACCAATAACATCATTACACCTAGGATTTTGCGAGTAAATTTTTGTGACTTTTTGCGTCCCTAGTATTATTCAAATGAATATGCAAATACAGACATGCATTTTGGGATAGAGGAAGTACTATATAGCCTACCCATGTAAAATGAAAGCGGATAACACCTTATGTGCCATATGTCATGTTAGCATGGCTTAGTGTATATAATTGATACATGTAATGGGCCAATGCCACATCAAGCATTCTTCATTTTCATCCTCCATTGTGTAGTACTACTAGATCAAAAATGGATGAAGTACAGCAGAAAATGACAAATATGGCTGGATATTACTTCCAAAGAGAAAATCACTTACTTTGATTGGAATAGGTTCCGTCCCAGAATTCAATATGCTAGATAGAAGGTCAAGACTGTTTCTGGTGACCAACAGGAGTTCTTTCTTTTCTTCAGCAGATTCACCGCCATAACTATACTGAAAGTTTGCATGATCTCCACCTCGCGATTCAGTTTCTGGCATAGGGTAACTGTCAGGGGGTGACATCGGTTGTTGATTGACAAAAGATTCCAAGGTATACGGCCCATTCCCATCTTGTGTTCCGGTAGGTATTGGACTTGTCGTCAAACTCTGCAGTTTCATATCAAGATTGTTTAATACTGGAAAAAAAAAAATACTACCATAAAAATAATAGTAGCAGGTAAAAACCGCATTTTCCAAATGTACAAAACAAAAAAAAACAAAGAAAAAAACAAGAAGGAACAACATAATATGAGCATTCCACCATGAACAGCCAAAACATCTAACCAATCACAAGAACTGCAAATTTGTGAAAGATAATTTGGGTATAAACACCTGTAAAAGTAAGCACATCTAAGAAATCAAAACTGAATTAAACAATAGCAATTTTTGTGGGATAAACTGTAATTTAGCTAGACTTTTCAATAGAAAATTTGAACAAACAAAAGTGAGAGAGAGTTTTACCAGGTGCGTTTGACGGAAGACGGGTAAATAGACGAGATCCTCCGATTCACCCCAACCCCTAATCAACTGCAAAGCTTTCTCTCTATTCCCATGGTCGGTCTTCGGATCCTGAATCATCTTCACCATATCTTCCAGAACCTTCTCCGACGCCACCTCCGAGAAAACCTTCTCACAATTCGACGTACACGTCTCCAGTAGATCCAAACTCAATCTCTGGCTCACCGGACTCTTGCTCAACACCTTCTTCTTTATCGCCTTCACGATCTCCGTCCCGTTAAACTCTTCGCTGTTAATCATCGCACAGATCCTCAAATTCAGTCCCCAATTCGGCTCCTCCATAGTCTCCAACGTCGCTTCGTCGACCATCTTCGACTCCGGCGTCGGAGCTGTCAGAATCTCCTTCATCTTGGAGCTGACCATTCGGCTCATCTGAGCGCCGCCGGTCTTCAATCGTTCGCCCAACGAAGACGAGGCCATCTTCAGCTTATCCATATCTCTCTGATCAATCAACCAAAACAAAAAAATCAAAACTCTTGATTTGGTATAAACCCTTTTTGATTGATTTTCGGTCCTATGATTTGATACGGTGTGGGTTTGAATTGGCCTGTCAGGCGACAAGAACTGCGAGATAAAGGTAAGACGGGAGGGGCTCGGTATCTGAGATACGCGTGGCCTGTTTTACAGGGAGACTATTGACTTTTTGTGGGTCCCCCTCTTTGGATAGATAGTATACTGTTATTTATGGGTTTGGATTTAACTAAAAATATTTTATTACTAATGTTATTATGAAAATATCGAGAATTTTTTTTTTACACTCGTTTTAGTTTTATATAAATCTCGTTTTCATTTATTAATAAAAAACATTTTTTTTTAATGTAAATCTTTTAGTCTAAAACAGGTTTTTCATAAAAAATCCTTAATTTTACTAATCCTTAATTTATTGATGCTATCTAAAAAATAAATAAATAATTATATTAGAGTCCATCTTATTATGCCGCCTACTTGTCTTTCCTACCTACTCTACTTAAATTCTAAAATCCTTAATCCGTTCTACTTCTACTCTTAAATTGAATTCCAAATTATTTTAAAACTACTGCTTTATAATAAGGGCAAATTGCCAATTAGTTACCTGAGTTTGACGTCAAGTTTCAATTAGTTACCCAGTTTGTGTTTCGGTCAATTTAGTTATCGAATTTGTCTTTTTGTTACAATTCGGTGTAAAATTAGTTAGTTCGTCAAAAACTTAACGAAAATAGATGAAAAGATTAACAAACTTTTACCAAAATTGCGATGATCACCCCTATAGTTTATATTATTTCAGTTTTCCTCACCCTTATAAATTTTCCAGAAAAATATACTCCCTCCCCTCCCCCCTCCAATCGTTAACAAATACGCTCTCTCTCTCTCCCTCTCTCCAGCCCACGGCCTCTCCCTCCGCAGCCGTCAAATTCTCCGACTCCGGCAAAGATGAGCCAAGGAGGGACCGCCAACTCATCAACGTGTACACGGTGAACCAACCAAAACAAGTCCCCGCCGGCAAGAGCTTCTTCTCCGGCCAAACTCCATCAAATCGGGCGAATTCCGTGCGATTGGCTTCAAATCGGAGGAGGCCCAGGTGAGATCAGTTCGGTCGTTGAACGTTGAGGTAGCCGTTGACGCCGTTGCCGTGTTCCGCCGAGGTCGCCGACGCCGTTGCCGATATCCGTTGACGCCGACGCCATTGTTACAGATCTGTTCCTTTTTTTTCTTTTTTTTTTTTTGAACCCAATTCTAGGTTTGATTTTTGTCTAATTATGTGGTGATTTCTGCGTTTTAAGCTGATTTCTTTCAAAATAAATAGATTGGTTTGAAATAATTTCTAAATCCAGTTCACTTTCAAGATTCCTCCGTTTCATTTGCTTTTGATTTCTGCGTTTTTTTTAAGCTGATTTCTTTGATCTGGGTTGGTTCGCTCTGGGTTTGTTCATGTTTTAGAAACCCAGATCTGCAGTTGGTTTTGATTTGAAGATTGCACTGGTCGTCGTGGTGGCACTGCGGTGGTTCTGATGGTGGGCATGGTGGCACTACGGTGGTTCCGATGGCGGGCATGGTGGTTATCGTGGTTGCCGGACTTGGGCTTGTTATCGTTGTTGGTTAGAAATAAGATAGCTCTTAACATTCGTTAGTTTAGGGGTGTAATGGAATAATTTAAACTTTAGGGGTGATCATTGCAATTTTGAAAGAACTTTGTTACGTTTTTCATCAATTTTCGTTAGTTTTTTGACAAACAAACGGATTTTACACCAATTGAAACAAAAAGACAAATTCAATAACTAAATTGACCGAAACACAAACTGGGTAACTAATTGAAACTTGACGACAAACTCAGGTAACTAATTGGCAATTTGCCCTTATAATAATCCTATCTTTTCATAAAAGACGGACATGCCACAAAAAAAAAAAATTGTGTGAGACAGCCTCACATATGAGACGGGTCTCGTTGAGAGGGTAAATGGTTTGACCTTTATGGGCGGGGCGGGGCAAACTCATTTTCTCTCTCATCGAGACATGTCTCATGTGTGAGGTCGTCTCACACAAGAGAAAACGTAACACAAATACCTCAGTAAATAACATTAAGAGTCGTTGTTCTTATGTAAAACGCGTTCAACACTAGTGCTAGTGTAGAACGTGTTTTTACACACACTTATTTGGACCGGCCTATATTAAGAGTTGAAAAATGGATTTTCGTAATTGTTTCCTCTAATATTATCATATGTTTGTTCTAGTATTATAAAGTGCATGTAGTAATATAACACATTTAAACAGACACTTAGTGATAGTGTTAAGGATTGCTGGTTGTAGTGTTAACAATTGTGTTTCACAGTGTTAAAAAGTGTATGTTGTAGTATTGAAATATGCATCTTACATGTTCAACAAGTGTCAAGTGAGTTTTTATAAGTTCCAAAACTAATGTCGTTGTAGTATTAGACAATGCCTCATACAGTGTCGAAAAGTGCAAGGTGAGTTTTTATAATTCCTTACAACAATGTCACCGCGCCTTGTAAAAACGTTTTGCTTATTTATAAAACTGTCACTCCGCATATGAAAAATACGTTTTACACTAAGACGAGATTAAAACACATTTTCTCATAGATTTTCACTAACATCAATCATTGGGGAAAAAAAACATTAATTGAATTTCAACTATAATTTATAATATATAATTTTAATATTAAGCATATAATTTAAATAAAATACCGCGCTAGTTCTTGTTATTTGAGATTGTTTAAAGAAGATATGAACCAATTTCAAATTCTTATTTGAGATATTAGTTGGTTTCAGTCTATTAACAAAGTGACGTGTTTATGCAAATATTTATGGGCTTTAGTATGCCTTTACGTTTTATGCGGGCAAGAGTTCGATTCTCGATTCATGTTAAGAAACTTGTCTCTTTGATTAGCATTAAAGAGATCAGTAAAGCTTTTTTGTTTAAAATATTGCAAATGATATCATTTTAAAGCTTATGGCTTTAAATAAATTAGATCTACACAATAATATTCCATTTATTTCTTGAGGATTTGTTTCTTTAAATATATTAATAATTCGTCATGGAATGTTTTGATTGGAATGTATGAGGCAAGGGTTGAAATATGGAAGTAGTGATTGCTTACAAATTTGCTCATGAAAAATGTATTTGGAAACTCTCTTGATTCCTTCATCACCACATTTTTTACATATAATTTCAAATATTGAATCCGATTAATGTGTTTTATGTGATAATCGTTTCACCAATCGTACTACAAAATAATTTAAAATAAACTGAGCCTCGTTTTGTGCACATATATGTGTAGCTATGATTATTAGAACGTAGGGCTGTTATACGAACAGAGCTGGCTCGAGCTCGGCTCGGCTCGTGAAAGCTCGAGGTGTAGCTCGAGTCGAGCTCGAACCGATTGTTAAACTCGTTTTATTTAATCGAGCCGACCGTGTTCGGCTCGTTTAGCTCGTTAAAAGCTCGAGTTCGGCTAGATAAGCTCATTAAAATTGAATTTTTGTTTTCAAAAGGCTCGAACTCGGCTCGATAAGCTCGAATTCGGCTCGATAAGCTCGTTGAGACCATATTTTTCTTAAAAAAATGTCTAAGCTCGAGCTCGGCTCGTTAAAACTCGAGTTCGATATCAACTCGAGTTGTTCGCGAGCAGCTCGCGAGTTCGATTCGACTCGAGCTCGAACAAGCAATTGGGCTCGAGCTCGATAAAAGCTCGAGCTCGATAAGTTTTAAACGAGCTCGAGCTCGACACCCCAAAGCTCGACTCGGCTCGTTTACAGCCCTATTATAGTGATCTAAGATGTTTCCGAACAGATTTGTCCATCAGTAATAGGGATTGTGATTTAAAATTAGAATAAATAATCAGTTTGTGTTTGATGAATCAATTTGAAATTACTTTTTCATAATAGCAAATTTACTCTTCCGAATAAAGTTTTATCAAGTTACTTATTATTGTTAATAATCTAAATTAAATATACCGACTATATTAATAATTCATTATTTTATTTAAACAATCATAAATATTTTTTTATAACAATAATTCTTGTATATTTTTGTTGTGATTGTAGATGGACTTTTATCTAATTTTTATCCATAACATAAAAACATATAAGAAGCATAAATTCAATCTCGACCATTTCTCGCTCCAACCACTTTGAATTTTTATAGTTTTCATCACATATAGAGCTAACGAACATTATCTCACAGTAAATATGGAATGCCAAACCAACATCAAATTGTTGGGATTTGAGCTTAAGTTAGAGACCAGTTGAAGACGAGTAAACTACTTTTCTGCCCCTCGTACTATGGCCCCAACATCAATTTGACACTCGTACTATTGAAACAACAAATGTATGATGCGTACTATAGTTTTATTAGCAAAATTAACCATTTTACTATTCAGTCGTTAACTTTTTTAACACACGTTATTTTTTTAACACACGTTATTTTTTTAACGAGCATTAATTTGTAACTAACTTTTGTTATCTCCATCATCTTCCCAAACCCAACATCCACCCCACCCTTTCCCAGCCCAACACCGCCACCGCCGCCCCCAAAAATTCCGGCCAAATGGCCAGAATTCGAACCTAATTCAGCAAAAAATCAAAACCAAATCGCATATGTAAAAATCGAATTTCGACTTCGTTAACCGTTGGATCGTCGTGAAACTTCTGGGCTTTGGTCGCATCCCCTAGGCGCACATGATGACCGTTGGGATCTTCCAAATAATTGCCGGAGAGGGAGAAATGGCCGGCGGCGAAAACTGGCGAAAATCTCCAAAAATTCGCTATATTAAAAATCAAATTCCCGCTTCATTAACCGTTGGATCGTCGTCAAATTTCTGGGGTATGTTCGCATCACTCAGGCGCTCATATTAACCGTTGGGATCAGCAAAATAATCAGCGGTGCCGGAGATATGGCCGACGACGCAAATCCGGCGAAAAAACTCAAAAATCGCCCCAAGTCCCGGCGGCGGCTGCTGTGCAGGGAATCCCGCCTTGTGGCGGTGGTGATGGGGGCGGTGGTGGCGGTGTTGGGCTGGGAAAGGGTGGGGGTGGATGTTGGGTTTGGGAAGATGATGGAGATAACAAAAGTTAGTTTTGTTAAGATGAGTTTTCAATTTTTCCCTAAAAAAATTCCGTTAAGTTATTAATCTTTGTTAAAATAAATTAATGCCCGTTAAAAAAATAATGTTCGTTAAAAAAATTTAACAACTGAATAGTAAATTGGTTAATTTTGCTAATAAAACTATAGTACGCATCATACATTTGTTGTTTCAATAGTACGAGTGTCTAATTGATGTTGGGGCCATAGTACGAGGGGCAGAAAAGCAGTTTACTCAGTTGAAGACAAAGTAGGCAAAAAAAAATCCACAAGGTTGAGTGTTGAGGCTTGCGGCCGCCCGCGGTCGCACGCACACTCTTTTAGACATATAAGGAGGCTGCAGGGCCTATGGAAGTGACATGGGCGTATATCAATATGGTAGGAATGCATTTGGAAGAGATCATGCGACCGACAAAGCTGGCGCATAAGCGTGGGGTAATATTCTCACACTTACATAATTTTTTGTGCAGAGTTTAAAGCTTATTATTGGGAACTTGTATAAAAATATTGTGTTCCAAAACTCATTGTATCACCATATTATATTATCATAGTGAATGATTATAACTTGGTAGTGCCAAAAAAGATATCCATTCATACTAACGAACTATGTTATCAATTTCTTGAGCTCAGTTGTTATTGCTTTGATTGTCATGCTTGTTGCGTTGTTGTTTTGCATACATTTATTAGGAAGTTTTCTAAGTCGTGTATATGCACTTTGTGGAGTCATGTGAGTAAGTTTTCTAGGTTGTGTATATCCACTTCGTGGAGTCATGTGAGAGTTTTTGTTATCTGAATGAAAGCATGTTATTTAATAAATTGCAATTACATTGAATTGTTCTTCCATAGTTCGGCCATCCTTAAGGCAATCCGGCACCACGTTCTACCACCTCCTCCGCTGCAACGGCCGCCAATAGTAGAATATTCAACGATACTTCATCCCCAAATTACATGGAGATCTCGGAGACAACAATTGTGGTCTTCAAGTTAATATATATATATATATATATATATATAGGGCCATATATATATATATATATATATATATATATAGGGCCGTGCTCCTGTGAGAACCGTGAGAATTTGGATACATTAGGTTTTTACCTAATGTATCAAATGGTTCACTTGGATACATTGGATACATTACTTGGATACATTAGGTAAAAACTAATGTATCCAATGGTTCACTTGGATACGTTGGATACATTAGGTTCTTACCTAATGTATCCAAGTTCTCACGATATATAGGTAGGTGCTCAAATGAGAACCTAAATATCGTGAGAACCGTGAGAACTTGGATACATCATGTAAGAACCTAATGTATCCAAGTAATGTATCCAATGTATCAAAGTGAACCATTACATACATTAGTTTTTACCTAATGTATCCAAGTAATGTATCCATGTTAGAAAAACCGAAAGTTTAATAAACACTTCGATTTCCTTATTAAGGGCACATGTTAGAAAAACCGAAAGTTTGATGACCCGAAACTAACAATTGACAAAAACCAAATGAGGGAGGACCATTAGCAAATGTAAAACGTATAGTTAACTAGTTTAACACCCGTGCGATGCACGGTTTTTTAATCTCATTAGGAATCCTACACTATTATAGAAAATATTGTACTATCTCTGTCCCTAAATGAGTGTCCAATTGTCATTTTAAAGGACATAACTTTTTGTACAATTTGGTGGCAAAATTCATATATAATCTTATAATCCTTTTTAGGGACAGAGTTATGATCAAAATGAACACTCATTTGAGACAAAAATTTCCTAAAAATGAACACTCATTTATGGTAGGGCCAGAAGAGTGCTACTTTAATACTACTCCCTCTGTCCCTAAATGAGTGTCCATTTTCAAGAAATCTTTGTCCCTAAATGAGTATCTTTTTCTAAATGAGTGTCCATTTTCAAGAAATCTTTGTCCCTAAATGAGTATCTTTTTTTAACACAACTTTCTCTCTAAACGTTTTTTTTTCGATTTTTTTTTTTACCGGTTTCTTTATATGTGCAAAACTAAAGGTTTGGAAAGGAGATTACAAGATTATATATGAATCGTTGTTACCAAATTGTTCAAAAAGTTGAGATTTTCAGTGTCCCTTAAAATGAAATTTGGACACTCATTTAGGAACATAGTAGTATTACTTACTCCTATAAGAACCCATTGATTTGATTTGCTTCATCAATATTAATTAATACTCCTTCCATTCTTAAATATAAGTGATTCCATATTTTGTCACATACTATTGTATTAGTAATACTCTTTAATTATTCATAGATATCTTAATCTACAGTGCTATAATAATTGCTCTCAACTTACTGATGTTGAATGAGCACAAAAAAAAAAAAAAAAGGGTAGGTCAAACGGTTTATATAATTGGTAGACACTTGTAAATTTTAGTGCGTGAAATAGTTTCGTTTGTTATTAGTAATGTTTATTGTAGTCATTAAATGAAGCCGTTAGTATGTTCATGATTAAAGTGAAAACTTAAAATAATTTATTTTTGGAACAAAATAAAAATTTTAAATGACTAACCTTTAGAAATGGAGGAAGTACTTTGCTTCTAGCAATGAAACTTGGGAATTTTTTGTGCATACTGGTTAGTGAAGACCTGCAAAACTCTTCTATGTCCATTAGTCTTTGTCAGCAACAGATTCATGCAAATGTGTTTTTTTTTTTTTTTTTTTCAATTTTCAAGATGATATGTAGCTGTGTTCAGTGTATGATAATTCGCCAAAGTGAACTTAGTTACAAATATAGTAATCATTTACTCCCTCCGTCCCATCACAAGTGAGACTAATTTCTTTTCGAGTCCGTCTCACCGCAAGTGAGACTGCCAAAATGGATATGTTTTTCTCTTCATTATTCACCATTTCTCCATCAAAGATCAGGATCACCTTAATTACATTAAATAAATACAAATACAATCTTACAAAAAGAATGCCTTAAAAGTATAGTTTAGCTTATACAATGATATCTATAGACCTCAAAAATCTTAATTAGATGCTTCTCTACAGCTTGAAACTTTTGGAGCTAGATTGGATCTTGATTGTGCCCCGAAAAAAAAAATAGTGTTCTAGCAAATACAACCAGCTCTAAACTTCCCTGCGTACTGGGAATATGGTACACTGTTGTGGAATTGACCCTCCAACACCCAAGCAATATCCCAAGAAAATAATGGCACCACAAACAAGCACAAAAAATAAAGCACAAGAAAAGACACAGAAATTGTTAACCCAGTTTGTCAATATGTTTGACTACGTCTGTGGGTACTACCAAGCCAGGATCTTGCAATATAATATGTTTGTAGGACGTTACAATGAGTTATGGGGCGGAACATTATTTATATAGCAAACCTAGAATGAGACCTGAACATAAGAGAAAACCAGTCAAAACTCCAATTCCCCGAATTCACATCGGGGCACCAAAGCGCCCGCTTTGGCTATATCAAGCGCCCGCTTGAATTAGAACTCCAGAAACCACGAACTCACTGGCCACTAGAGCGCCAGCCTGGGTGACCCCAGGCGCCCGCCTGCTCCTTCCGTCAGTTTTCCTCCTCTTTGTTCCTTAGAAGATCTCTACTCCAACAATCTCCCACCTAGAGATCAACCGCGTATACAAACCTCGTATCCGTCTTCAACTCATCATTGGTGTCGTCCTAGTGCTCACCTCGATCATGGTAGTGCATTCCTCCTCTCCTATTCTCCAAGCCCCATTGAAGCTATACATAGCTTCAATTTGTCAAGGTTTACCACCTTGGTAAACATGTCAGCCGGGTTCTCCGATCCCAATATCTTCTCCAGGCTTAAGATCTTCCTTTCCAAGAGATGCCTGATGTAGTGAAACCTCAGCTCAATGTGCTTCGTCCTAGAATGAAACGCCGGATTCCTAGCCAAATGAATTGCACTATGACTGTCATTGTAGAGAGCATTACCACTTCGTGTCTTCCCAAGTTCACCCAAGAAGTTCTGCAACCATATCATTTTTTGCTTGCCTCTGTCACTGCCACATATTCTGCTTCCGCAGTCGACTGAGCCACGATCTTCTGCAATTTAGAAGCCCATGAGATAGCCGTACCACCCAATGTGAATACATAACCAGTAGTACTTCTCCTCTTGTCTAGATCGCTTGATGCCAAATCCGCATCAACATAACCCGCTAACACGACCTCCTTGCTTGAGAAACATAGAGCCTTCCCAGCAGTACCCTTTAAGTAACGCAGGATCCATTTAACCGCTTCCCAATGTTGCTTCCCTGGATTGCCCATATACCGGCTAACTACTCCCACCGCATGTGCAATGTCCGGCCTTGTACACACCATTGCATACATTAGACTCCCCACTGCCGAAGCATATGGAGTCCTCTCCATCTTGTCACGCTCCTCCTTGCCCTTAGGTGAGTCCTTCTCGGATAGCTTGAAGTGCATACCCAATGGTGTCATTGTTGGCTTCGCCTCTTCCATGCAAAATCTTGCCAAGACTTTCTCAACGTATTCTGCTTGTGAAAGAACCAACTTACCCGACTCCCTATTCCGGTCAATCCGCATACCCAAGATTTTTTTGGCCTCCCCCAAATCATTCATCTCGAACCGTTCTGACAACTGAGCCTTCAATCTGTTTACCTCTCTACTGCTAGAGCCCGCTATTAGCATGTCATCCACATATAACAGCAAGATTATGTACCCGTTGTCCGTGTTCTTGAAGTAGCAACAATGATCCGCTTCACATCTGATAAAATCAATATCGTGCATGAATCCATCGAACTTTTTGTACCACTGCCTAGGAGCTTGTTTAAGGCCATAAAAGGTCTTATTCAACCTGCAAACCAGTTCCTCGCTACCCTTAGACAAGTAACCCTCTGGTTGTACCATGTAAATTTCTTCCTCCAAATCCCCATGAAGAAAGGCTGTCTTTACATCCATCTGTTCCAGCAGCAAATTATCTGCCACTACTATACCCAGAACCATTCTGATAGTGGTCATCTTCACAACAGGAGTGAATACCTCGATGCAGTCAATACCGTATTTCTGCTGAAACCCTTTTACAACTAACCTTGCCTTGTAACGTTTACTGCCGTTTGCTTCCTCCTTGATTCTGTAAACCCACTTGTTATGCAATACCTTCTTCCCCTTTGGTAGTTTAATCAACTCCCAAGTTTTTTTGGCCTTTAATGAGTCCATCTCATCATCCATCGCAGCTTTCCACTTATCACAAAGTGCACTACAAACAGCCTCCGCATAACATTCCGGCTCACCACTATCTGTCAACATCAAATAGTAATTTGAATGAGTATACCTGCCAGGTGATCCACGCAATCTGCTGGATCTATGCAGCGGAATATCCGGTTCTGGAGTATGTGGTTCATCTTCAGTGACCCCCTGACCTTGGTCATCGTGAATTGTCCTGCTCCGACCCGAGTTTGGAATATCCACCTCAACAATTTCTGGTTCCGAACTAACCCCTTCAGATGTCCCCTTTCTGTCCTTGTACAATACCTGTTCATTGAATACAACATCTCGACTACGAATAACCTTATGATTTTGGTCATCCCAAAACTTATACCCGAAGTCATCCCCGCCATAACCGATAAACGTACACTTAACAGATTTAGCATCTAATTTAGTTCTATCAACAGAGTCTATATGAACATATGAAACGCAGCCAAATATGCGAAGAAAGGACAGATTTACCTGCTTGCCACTCCATGCTTCCTCTGGAATTTCATTCCCCAATGGTACTGATGGTCCCCGATTGATCAAGAAAGCCGCCGTGTCAACCGCATATGCCCAGAACGTCTTCGGAAGTCCACACTTCAACCTCATACTTCTAGCCCGCTCATTCAATGTCCTGTTCATCCTCTCTGCAACACCATTGTGTTGTGGTGTGCGCTTTGGAGTCTTCTCCATGCGAATGCCATCCGCTGCACAATATTCCTTGAACTCCCCGAGCTCATACTCCCCACCATTATCTGATCTCAAGCATTTAAGCTTAAGACCCGTCTGATTCTCCACCAAAGCCTTCCATTTCTTAAACACCTCGAATGCCTTATCTTTGTGTTTCAAGAAATAAACCCAGACTTTCTTTGTCGAATTATCAATAAACGACATGTACTAAGACGCACCACCCAGAGAAGTTACCGGGGCCGGCCCCCCACAAATCCGTGTGAACCAGTTCCAACTTTGCTTCCCTCAAAGTCCTACCTGTCCTCGAGAAATTACTTCTCGCCTGTTTGCCAAACACACAATTTTCGCAGATCCCTACGTCGACTGTCTTCAAACTTGGTAGTCTTCCCTTTGAGCAAAGTACCTTCATCCCCTTCTCACTCATGTGACCCAATCGACAGTGCCATAAGTCCTTATCACCTTTGGCTGACGCCACCGCGATACTATCCTTGGTGTTATTCACCAAATACAATGTCCCTTCTTTATTACCCCGAGCGATCTCAGAATCCTCCTTGGTAATAACCCAGTTCCTGCAGCCAAAAGTTACCTTGTAACCTTCTTCATCCAACTGCCCAACTGATAGCAGGTTCTTTTTCAAACCCGGAATGTGTCTGACCCCGTGTAGATGTAGGACTTTCCCGTCCGATGCTCCTATTCTGACATCCCCCTTCCCCTTGATTTCCAAAGGCTCGCCATCCGCCAGATAGACCTTACCGAAATCACCGGAAGTATAATTTTCCATCTCTTTTGCATTCCCGCATGAGTGGAATGATGCCCCCGAATCCAGCACCCATGATTCTAGCGCACTACTAACACTTAGAACCAGTACATCTTCACATTCGATTATCACATTCGCCGATTTATCCCTTCGCATGGGACAATCCTTCTTGTAGTGTCCTAACTCCTTACAATGATAGCATTGAACCGATCCTTTCGCGACCCTTGGTTTGTCACTGATCTCCACGGCCTTACCCTTACCACCCACTACGTTTTCCCTTGATTCAGTTCTCTCTTTATTGCTAGTACCCGGCCTTCCCCTGCTAGTAGTACCTAAGGCCGATCTCGAAGTAGACGATGTCCCCAATTTCTTAAAACGATTTTCCTTGCCCAACAGAAAGTCTTTAACATCATCATACTTCAATTTGTTCTTACCCGCTGAAGCATTGATCGCTGTCACCGTTCCGCTCCAACTTCCTGGTAAAGACGCTAGCAACAAACACGCATGAACCTCATCATCAAACGTAATATCCAACGCAGCCAATGAGTCTATAACATCCATAAACTCATCGATGTGTTTAGCTAAGGATCCTTCCTCTTGCATCTTGAGACTACCCATCTTGCGTATCAAATCAACCTTGTTTGCAGCAGATGGAGTTTCAAATCTCTCAGTAAGATAATCCAATAGCTCCTTTGCGGTTTTTGCCTTCTTGGTAGTCTTCGCGATCCACTTTGACAGAGTAGATCTAACCACCCCTAGGGATTTCTGATCCATGAGATCCCAATCTTCCTGCTTTTCTCCTTCCGGCTTGACTCCCTTTAGAGGCTTATAGAGATCTTTTTTGTACAAGAGATCCTCTATTTGCATCTTCCAAACACGTAGTCAGATCCATCGAATTTCTCCACCGCTTGTTTATGCTTGCCCATTCTTGATTGCTGGAACAAACCCTAATCGCCCTATAACCCGGAACGATAAACCAGAGCTCTGATACCAATTGTTGTGGAATTAACCCTCCAACACCCAAGCAATATCCCAAGAAAATAATGGCACCACAAACAAGCACAAGAAATAAAGCACAAGAAAAGACACAGAAATTGTTAACCCAGTTCGTCAATATGTTTGACTACGTCTGGGGGCACTACCAAGCCAGGATCTTGCACTATAATATGTTTGTAGGAAGTTACAATGAGTTATGGGGCGGAACTTTATTTATATAGCAAACCTAGAATGAGACCTAAACCTAAACATAAAAGAAAACCCGTCAAAACTGCAATTCCCCGAATTCACATCGGGGCACCAAGTGCCCGCTTGAATTAGAACTACAGAAACCACGAACTCACTGGCCACTAGAGCGCCCGCCTGGGTGACCCCAGGCGCCCGCCTGCTCCTTCCGCCAGTTTTCCTCCTCTTTGTTCCTTAGAAGATCTCTACTCCAAGATACACATTTCTGTTGAACAATGCTTAAGCGACGTAATCAAGTTAAGCCCATTAACATATTGGAGCATAGTAAGATTTGATTGAGGACCTAACATCAAAGCGAGCCACTGTGCTTCAAGATTAAGGGGAGAAGATTCAAGAGGCTCTTCACATTTTTGAAGTCAACAATAGTTGCCTACAAACCCAGTAACATATCAGGAAACAAACAATAAACTTGAAACTAACAATCACACACGGAAAGAGAAAGTGAAGGGGGAGGCATGAAGTCTCTTCTTCTGTTGGACAATTTCAAATCCAAATACCAGTAAATGATTTTTCTTGGAATATGAACACTTTGCTTTAGTGTAGCCTTTTCATCTAGTTGTGTTTATGTACTATCTCATAGATACAGACACAAAATGAATGGATTTAAAGAGACCCAAATCAAAAGCTACAACATGACCCAATTGTAGAGGTAAATTGCAAAGTTTAGATAGTTTGTGAATATGCCATCCATTGATTTTCAAAATTAAATTAAAAATGTCAAAACATGGAAAGATAAAGAGAAAAAATGGAAAGAATGAATTGATAAAAAGAGAAAGGGCTGGAATTCAGAAATGATATGAGATAATTATCAATCAACAATTACATAGGTTGTGCATGACTTTCCCTTTTTTTCATCACTCACAAGACAACTACATTTTTTCAATAGCAAATTGCATCGAAGTTGAAATCAAACAAACATAATGCATCCAACAAATTGGAATTAAACATATATCACAAACAGATGCATACAACGATGATATGAAACAATTTATCACAAAATGCATTCAGAAATCCAACAAAAGCATATCGTCGAATTTTTAGCAACACAACGACACTCCCGTGCGGCTTGCACTTGCCCCAAGTACAACAGCCCTTCCCCACCTCGTTTTGCACCAAGACTGCAACAATGAACAAGTATAATGCAACAATGGAAAGCAAGTAAGCAACACAAGCATATACGGGTGAAACCCAACCTTTATTGCCAAGAACAATACAAGGATACAAGAGATTTAGGCCACACTACCTATCTATCTCGAAATACAAGTGCTGCCCATCACAAGCACACCCTAGTGTCTACAAAATACAATGTCTACACTAATAAATGTCAGGCCAATGACCAAGTAACCTGCTGGGACACTTGTCAGCCAATCCCTTTGTGAACAGCCCACAACTGCTCCGCAACTGCCCATGATGCCTCCATGATCTATCCCACAACTGCTGCCCACAAATCATGCCAACTATCCAAGACATTGCTGCCACAAAGACAGCCAACTACCTTGTCCTAAGCCAACGTTTTTGTGCATACAACCAGCTGTAAGACTTCATATCAATGCCACCATCACAGTCCGCAATGCCCACAGTCCATGTCATTTCCCAACCATGTCAAGGCTGCCCATGTCCGCATGCCATGCTGCAGCGTTGTCCAACCTGTTCCGACTTAGTGGCTTACAAACCCACCCCCACCAGATGAGTCCGATGTCCCCATCGGAGAACCCTTCCAATATTTTCGGATCTCTTTCTCAAACTGCCATAAGGTCACATCACGTTCCCATGTTACTTCTGCCTCACTCTCTCCTTTCCATTGAACCAAATAATTCGTCCTTCGGTTCTTTTTGTTATACCCCAACGTGCGGTGCTCAAGAATCTTCTCGACAGCCTTGTCAAAGTGCTTCGAGACTTGGGGCGGCGCCCTTCTTAGTTCCACGCTGTCTTCGAGTAACCTTGGATGAAAAGGCTTTAGGAAACTCACATGAAATGTCGGATGCAACTTCAACCTTTCCGGGAGATGTAACCGATACGAAACTGCCCCAACCTTCTTTGTCACTGAAAACAGACCATCGTACCTCGGCACTAACCCCCTCAATCTGGTCTTGAGTCTTCCAAATTTGTGGTGTCAATTTCAAAAACACCAAATCACCAACCTGAAACTCGAGAAATCTGCGATTTTTATCCGCATACTTTTTCATGCGTCGTTGAGCTTTGTCCAAGCTCTCCGTGGCCTCCTCAAACATTTCTTGTCTTCCTATAGCAAGTTTGTAAGCCGCATCACCACCTGAACGATCAATCGCGACCTCATTAGGAGTCCTAGGCTGCATTCCCAAAATAATCTCGAATGGACTTTTCCCGGTTGACGAGGACCGGTGTAAGTTGTAACAAAACTGAGCGGCATCCATAAGATCCAACCAGTTTTTCTGACTTGCTGTCACATAGTGTCTCAAATACTCCTCTAACAAGCATTTAATCCTCTCGGTCTGCCCGTCCGTTTGTGGATGATTGGCGGTGCTGAATTTTAATTCTGACCCAATCAACTCAAACAATGCAGTCCAAAATCTGCCCGTAAAGCGAGAATCCCTATCACTAATGATGTCCTCCGGCAACCCAAACAACTTAACCACGTGCTTGAAAAACAACTTGGCAGCAGCATCTGCCGGGCAAGCACTTGGGGCTGGAATGAATACCCCATATTTAGAAAACCTGTCCACAATCACAAAGACCGAACCCATGCCTTCAACCTTTGGAAAACCATAAATGAAGTCCATTGAAACCGACTGCCATGGCCTACTCGAAATCGGGAGTGGCTGTAGTAAACCCGCTTCTTTTTTCCTCTATGTTTTATCCATTTGACAAACCAAGCATGATTTAACATAGGCTTCAACATCGTCAAGCATTTTAGGCCAAGTATAGGTTCGATTCAGCAACGCATACATCCGCTCAACAGCCGGATGCCCCGCCCACTTTGTGTCATAGGATTCATACAAGATTTTCTGCCTCAACTTTCCTCCACAAGGGGCATACAACCGGCTGCCCTTCGCATGCAACAGCCCGTTTTCAACCCAATATTTTCGGACAGCGCCTCCACGCACTTCCTTAAGTAATTTCTGATATGCCTCATCGGTCTCCGCTTGCTCTATAATCTGTTTAACGAAATCTGACTCAAGACAAACCAACGCGTTCACAAACGCAGCAACCATGGTTTTCCTACTCAATGCATCCGCCACATTATTCTGTGCCCCCGGCTTGTGTACCCATATGAAGTCAAACTCCGCCAAGAATTCTTGCCAATGAGCCTGTTTTGGAGTCAATTTCTTTTGAGTCTTAAAGTACGTGTTTGCCACATTATCGGTAACAACCACGAACCTTGTACCCAAAAGATAATGACACCACACCTCTAAGCAATGTATTACCGCGGTCATATCTTTCTCGTGCGTGCTATACCTTTGCTCCGCATTCTTTAGCTTTCGACTTTCATACGCAACCGGGTGTCCATCCTGCACCAAGACACCCCCAATGGCCTTATCCGATGCATCCGTGTGTACTTCAAATGGCTGCTCAAAATCTGGATGTCTTAGGACCGGCTCGGTTGACACAATCTCTTTCAACCTGTTAAACGCATCCTGGCAGCCCTTATTCCACTCCCATTTTCTGTCTTTTTTCAGCAAGTCCGTCAAACAATGAATTACCCCTGAGTACCCCTTCACAAATTTCCTGTAATAGTTGGACAACCCAAGGAACGACCGTAATTCAACAACCTTAGTCGGAGCGGGCCAATCAACAATAGCCCTAACCTTTTTAGCATCCATCATAACCGATCCCTGACTTATGATGTGGCCAAGGAACGTAATTTCAGTCCTGCAAAACTCACACTTCTCCTTTTTGACATAGAGGTTGTGATCTCGCAGCTTCTCAAAAACCTTTCTCAAGTGCACAATATGATCATCAAGACTTTCACTATACACGACAATGTCATCAAGATACACTACCACAAACTTATCTAAGTAGTCATAAAGCACATCATTCATGAGATTACAAAACGTGGCAGGTGCATTTGTCAAACCGAAAGGCATCACAAGAAATTCATACGAACCATACCTTGTCACACATGCGGTCTTCGACTCGTCACCCGCTGCAATCCTTACTTGCCAATAACCCGACCTTAAATCCAGTTTTGTGTAGTATTTTGCTCATTCCGCAAGTTTTCCTCCTCTTTGTTCCTTAGAAGATCTCTACTCCAACATACACATTTCTGTTGAACAATGCTTAAGCGACGGAATCAAGTTAAGCCCATTAACATATTGGAGCATAGTAAGATTTGATTGAGGACCTAACATCAAAGCGAGCCACTGTGCTTCAAGATTAAGGGGAAAAGATTCAAGAGGCTCTTCACATTTTTGAAGTCAACAATAGTTGCCTACAAACCCAGTAACATATCCGGAAACAAACAATAAACTTGAAACTAACAATCACACACGGAAAGAGAAAGTGAAGGGGGAGGCATGAAGTCTCTTCTTCTGTTGGACAATTTCAAATCCAAATACCAGTAAATGATTTTTCTTGGAATATGAACACTTTGCTTTAGTGTAGCCTTTTCATCTAGTTGTGTTTATGTACTATCTCATAGATACAGACACAAAATGAATGGATTTAAAGAGACCCAAATCAAAAGCAACAACATGACCCAATTGTAGTGGTAAATTGCAAAGTTTAGATAGTTTGTGAATATGCCATCCGTTGATTTTCAAAATTAAATTAAAAATGTCAAAACATGGAAAGATAAAGAGAAAAAATGGAAAGAATGAATTGATAAAAAGAGAAAGGGCTGGAATTCAGAAATGATATGAGATAATTATCAATCAACAATTAGATAGGTTGTGCATGACTTTTCCTTTTTTTCATCACTCACAAGACAACTACATTTTTTCAATAGCAAATTGCATCGAAGTTGAAATCAAACAAACATAATGCATCCAACAAATTGGAATTAAACATATATCACAAACGAATGCATACAACGATGATATGAAACAATTTATCACAAAATGCATTCAGAAATCCAACAAAAGCATCAAATCTTTGGGGTTTGAAACTCAACTTCTAAGTGATTGTTTACGTGTATGAATACACAGAACAGTAATCGATTTACAGAAAGGGAGACAAATTAGGCGGTGGTGTTTTAAAGGTGATTTTTCTCTTGAGTTTATCAAATACCTGCCTTTCCATGAGTCGAATGCTTTGGACGGGATGTTTCGAGATAGTTGGTTCTCTTTTCGTGAGGAAAAGGAGAGAGAAACCAGGAGGGCGTCCAGCATGACGAAGAGGGAGTGAGCTTGGAAGAGAGAGAGAGATACCGTCAATCAATAAGGAAACGTTACTTGCTGGAACAATTAATTCTTGCATTGGTAATAATGTCCATAGGCGGAAGAGAGCACGCCTCCATAATTACTCCATTTAATGATAGCGTCTTTTGATTTTTTGGCTGATCAAATACTGCTGCTCTTGCACAGAAGAGGAAGACGAAATGACATTAGCTTTAGGCGGAAAAAAAAAAAGCTAGGAAAGGCTGCCACGTGTCTTTTGCTGAGGTCGGCTGGTTTCTGGTTTAGTATTATTATTATATAGACTAGTTTAACACCCGATGCACGGTTTCTTAATCTCATTATATTCGTAGTTAATAACTGTATCTATACTTAGCATGTAAACTACACGGTGAATACCGTAGTTAATTGTGTCGAAGATTGACTGTCAAATCCTCATGTTTGGGATGACCTTCCGTTTGTTGTAGAGTGTCATCTCTTTTATTGGTGTGTAATACTCCCATTCTATAATGATAGTCGCATTTGACTATTTAAAGACTTTAACAACTTATTTTCATACGTGTCACTAACCTCAATAAAGTTTGCTTATTACTCCATTATTCACTCTTCTTCCTTGGTTAATTCTTTCTCTCCTATCTCCTCGCATGATCAGTTTGACGATATCTCCAACGTGAACATAAAACATAAAAAGAGACCTCATCAAACTATACAATCTTAAAACAAATCTATCCATAAAAGATAAGGATCACCTTAATTAATTAATTAAATAAATACAATTACAATCCTACAAAAAATTGCCTGTATTTTCAAGAAAGATACCCCAAGTATACACAAAGATCGTGTGTACACCTATTATGTACACTATATAATACTCTCTTCTGTCTCAGAAAGATAGTCTCATTTTGAAAAATGATTTTTATGGTAAAAAAAGAAAAAAAAAACTAAAACTTTGACGGCAAATACTTGTATGCGACCGTCTCACGCCGTGAGACGGCCGCCCCCCTCCTTTTTCCCAAAATCCAATCCACGTGTTTCTTAAAAAAAAAAAAAAACCTCCAATAATTTTAAAATGCTATATCTTGAGATTTTGAAGTCGATTTTTTTTTTAAAAATACCGTTGTGTTCGTCTCGACGAGACGAATAAAACTACATAGGTCATGATATGGTTTATTGTTTTTTTTTAAACAAATATTTTTTAACATACAAAACAAGTGAGTTACTCGTCATAATAAAATGTAACATTTTTTTATGAAGAAAGTAACAGTTTGGTCTTAAAAAAGTAACA
This sequence comes from Campanula takesimana, assembly GCA_026119855.1. Classification (NCBI taxonomy): domain Eukaryota; kingdom Viridiplantae; phylum Streptophyta; class Magnoliopsida; order Asterales; family Campanulaceae; genus Campanula; species Campanula takesimana. The sequence goes on from JAOWBW010000594.1 coordinate 483,563, forward strand.
CTTTATTTGTAAGATGTAACATCAATTTCGCAAAATAATATAAATAGTTTTTTTTTTTTTTTTTTTTTTTTTTTTTTTTTTTTTTTTAAAGTGTTACGTATGAGAAAAAAGTGTAACATTTCATTATAAAAAGTGTTACATCTTGGTATAAAAAGTGTTACTTCTGTTGGCGACTAAAAAATGGCGGGCCAGAAAAAAAAAATGTTACATTCCTCATAAAAAGTGTTACTTTTGCTGGGGAAAAAATGAAAAAAAAAAATAAAAAAAAAATAATGAAAAGGCTGGCTGGCTGGCGCCGTCACACAGCAGTCCTCCTCAACTTTGACCCACCATTGGTGACGATCTAATCATTCTATAGAATTTTTAAAATTTGTAATTGATAAATTGTCAAGTGATTTTATCAATAACAATTTTTAAAATTTAATTGAGATCATTTAATTGACACTAATGTTTTGTCAAAGTTTATTTTTGTTGACCATAAAAAGTCAAAATAGGACTATCATTCTGAGACATAGGGAGTATCTTACATTTGCGAAATCAGAGTTAAGAATATAAGTGTTTGGACTGTCAATTGAAGAACCAGTTCTTATGAACTCGCATTACAGGCATAACTATCAATGTTCTAAAAAACAAAGTTAAACTAAGACAAATGATACTCATAGACCTCAAAACTCTTAAAAGGTAGCATCTTCAAAACCATGAGATCAGAAAGTACAAACCTTCTCAAGTGATAATATCTCAAAGCAACACTCCAATAGTAGATTCCCCGGGCATCGATACACTTACTTAGATGTTTCTCTAGGGCTCGCAACTTCTGGAGCTAGATTGTGCCTATAGACTGAATGCATATTGGAAAAACAAATTAGCCTTCTAGCATTTACAACCTGCTCTAAACTGTCACGCGAATTAGTCTACTATCTACTTCATACAAGATAAACAAAACAAAAGTCCAGAAAGTCTATACATTGGACAAACACATTTACATTGATGAGGACTTAACATCAACACGAAGAATTTTCAAGGACGGGCACGAAGAATTTTAAGGGACGGGTCTGCTAGTCAACGTTCTCTAAGATTAATGGGAGAAGATTGTAGAGGCTCTTCACGATTTTGAAGTTAGCATTATTTGCCTACAAAATCTGGTAACAGACACACATTGATAAATCAGAAAACAAACAACAATTTCGAAACTTTTAATCACACAGAGAAAAAGGAATGGAGCGAAAGAAAAAGGAATGGAGTCTCTTCTTCTGTTGAACGGTGGCAATTTGAAATATGCAGTAAATGATTTAGCTTGGAAAAAGGACACTTTGCTTGAGCTTAGCACTTGTCACAAATTGTCATCCTCTTTGCTTTTAACAGTGTAGCATCCGGTAAACTGCAAAATTTGTGAATACCATTCATTGAAATTATAAATTACAACAATTTCATAATTGCGCATGACTTTTCCTTTTATACATCACTCACAAAACAAATACTATAATTTTTCAATCACAAATTGCATCAAATTCAAATCAAGCAATTAATCATATACTCCTTCCAAACAGAGGCATCAAACAAAATGGAATCAAAAAAATATCACAAACTGCATTAGATATCCAACAAATGCATACGACAAAATGAAATCAAACACTTTATCACAAATTGCATACGCAAATCAAATAACCTCGGTGTGCTTGTTTACATGTACGAATATAGAAAATTAACAGACTCATAGAAAGGGAGACAAATTAGACAATGGTTTAATGAAGGTAATCTTCTCTGAGTTTATTAAATACCTGTGCACAGACGGTTGGATCTATTGTTAAAGAGGGGTTTTTCCATGAGCCGGATACTTTGCTAATGGGATCTTCCGAGATAATTGGTTTTCGAGGAAAGTGATAGGTCGTCTCGATTTGGTCTATGCCTCTGGTGATGAGCTCGGAAAAGATGAATCTTTACTGTAATGGGTTTGTTGAGGGACGGGATTTGGGTTCAGAGTTTTGAATGTGGGGAAGAGAGATAGATACAGCTGTAATTACAAATAGATGGAGTAGAAGTAGATCAAGAGCTGAAAAAGGAAATGGGTAGCTTCTCGAACAATTACCTTTTTTGCATTGGTAATGTAAAATAGAAAGAGAGGACGCCTCAATAATTAAACCATTTAGAGGCAGCGACTGATATAACTATTGACTGACCAAAGAGAGCAGATCTTTAACGCCCATCCGGTGTGCCACTCTATGTGTCCAAAGTGATCCAACGGTTCACAGTTTTTAAGATTAACATTTTATTAATATTATTCAAACATATTAACGACCGGATCACTTTGAGCACATGGATGACACACCGGATGGGTACAGGAGATCTGGCCTCGTGACCAAATAATGTCTACACTTGTAGAGAAGAAGACAAAACGACATTAGCTTTAGGCGGGAAAACATGGAAGGAGAAGCCGCCATGTGTCAAAAGTTGACATCAGCGGTTTCTGGTTTAGTATTATTTTATAGATAGATAGATGTTAGACACAAAGTCCTGATCGGATCCGGAACCGCTCCACCCATAAACGCTGCACCCCTCCACCCAATGGCTCAGATCGAGGCCACATAGGCGAGCTCATCATCTGTGCGGCTAAGATGATTTCAATATTTTGTGGGTCCCACCGAGCTCGGACACATTTGAACCATTGGGTGGAGCTAAGATGAGGTGGCTTCAATCTCCGCCGTTGGTGGAACTAACTGCTCGGTGCAGCAGTTCGAAATCCGTCCTAAACGGGGCAAATAGAGTAAAATCTAGGGTTTACAGATTTAGATGTCGAAAGAAAAACAAAATTGAGAAGCAAGGGTTTAAGCAAAAATAGGGAAAAATGAAGTGCTGAGAGACCCTTCTGGTTTCTGATTGTCATCATTCCGAAGACGACGGTGTATCAACTTCATCGTCAGCTCACAAACCCAAAACTGGTGATGGTTCCATTCCCCACATGGATCCGCTACATGGTCCACAAGCTCGAGTATTCCCTCTCCCTCAGCGTCAAGGTAATCGCCCTCTCCTCACCCCACAAGGCCAAAAGATTATTATTTTTTATTCGTATTCCATGAATTTCGTTTTGGGTTTTATTTGTAAGAAGTTTATTTATTTGAATCGATTTCTTAAAATGAATTGATCCGTAGTGCTTTTTATTTAGTAAATTAAGCTCATCTTGAAATGTTGAATCTCGAGTTTGACAAATGCGGACCATTTCATTTCATTATGCTTTTTATATGCCAATGATCATGCCTTGTATTAGTGGGTTACAGGGTTGGTTTTGCTTCGGTGATTTGTCAGTAGTTTTCGTTGATGGAATCATTGGGTGTATTTGCATTGTTGTCAGCAATTAGTCATTATGGTTATAAATTAGGAAGTTTAGTTTTGAGGTGACATGTTCCCCATGCCGAGTGAATGTATGTTCTAACTTATGGTGCTTCCATGACAATTGGCTAGTAACGCAGGGCCTAACTAGGCATCCACATTCATTCTAAGTCACATGTTCATGCTTGTCAATGTCCTTCGTACATAGTAGTCCCTCCGTAAATGAATGTCAAAAATTTCAAAATGTTTGTCCCAAAATCATTATCCATTTTTGGAGAAGTTACTAAATTCTCCCTCAACATACAACATCTTCTAATTAATACTTAGACTTGCAATACATTAAGGGGTTTTATGTACTTATGTTACTAAAAGTGCTTAAGTTTAACATTTTTGCGAATGTCACTCAAAGTGAAATTTGGACATTCATTTAGGGACGGAGGGAGCATTTTTTCCCCCAGTCTAGTTAACTGTTTGTTTCTTGCTGATATGCTCTTATTTTCTTCTTTCGTTTTTAAACATCAGATGCTCCTAACGCATTACACCTTTTGCTTTGTATCACAATATACTCGTGAGAAGGAAGAAAGACGTTCATTATTAAACTGAGTTAAGTTACATGTACTTTGGCTTGAATAAGGCATCTCAGAAGTTTGAACCTGTATTATCAGGTAAGCTTAAGTTGGGACTGAAATACTGAATGCACTTTAAGCTTGGCTGGAAATATTTAGCTTTGAAATGCCAGGTTGGCCTGCCTTAGTCAATCCTATCCATGGTTGTAAATTTTGCGATACTTTTTCATATACAAAATTGTTCAAAAGCTAGTAAATTATTAGAGCGCACTTGTGCTCTTGTGGATCATGTATCATTACTCAGTGAGAACTCTTTGATATCAAACAAGCTGAGTCCCAAGTCATTCTATAAAGTGCCAGAACTTATGCAACATGTAGTACTAATTTGAATGAATTCCCTCTCTCAAGAAAATTATATACAAGGACACTTTAATCGATTGTTGCAAGTCAACTTCTTTTGTTATATTAATAAATTGCAGAGCTACAGAGGTGGTCAAATTAGTCAGAAAGAACTAGGGGAATACATGTGGAACAACTTTTTGAAGGGAAAAATGACATACCTGCACTGGAACAAAGGAGAGGAGATGGCTCCAACTATAGCAGCGCAAGGAGGAACTCTTCTTGTCCGGAAACTACCAGCACCAGATCCATTGTAATGTCTTGCGCATTTCCCGCTGTGTACACACACACACACACACTCCTATTTCTATACTAGGCTGCATCTGTACTCTTGGTTTTATATTTCATTTGCCTGTCGTTCGATTAAGGCATGATATCCTTGTAATATAGTGACTTTCCCCGCCCTTTCTTTTTCCTGGTTCGTTCTTTTGCTGGTAATTTTCTTATCATAGTGATGCTTAATAGCCCGAGCATTTGTTACTTGTTAGGTTTAAGTCTAGCTCAAGTACTCCCTTTGTGCCTAAATGAATGTCCATTTTCAAAAAATGTTGTCCCAAATTGAATGTCTTGCTGTAAAAAAAATTGTCCCTAAATGTTATTTTACCTTTTTTTTTTTTTCCCACTAGTCTCTTTATACTTGCAAAACTGAACGTTTGGAAAGAGGTTTTGGAAATTCATTTAGGGACAGAGGTAGTATAATGGAGCCTGGCTTGGCTCAAATGAGCTCGGTAAACACTATATATATAGTATAGTTTACCTGTAGTACATTTTATCCTGTATCATATTGACTTGTTCGACTAAAGCTCGAGCTAGTCTCCTTTTATAGCTTGTTCTTGAAGTAATGAAGTCGACCTGAGGTCCTGAACATAGGTTACTTGGCCTGAGTTCGAGTGAACGCCAAAGAGCCTAGCTCGGGTTGAAACCTTTGCATATTGAACTTCAGAAAATTTTGGGGTAAACTAGCTCCTCCATAAGTTATAAAAAGTCCTGTTTTTATAGGGTTTAAGGGTAATACTAATATTAAAAAGTGGACTTTTTATAACTTATGGAGAAACTAGTTTCCCCCAAAACCTACTCATTGAACTTGTTTAAATCAAAGTGAAGCATTATTGAGCATCGACTTGATCCTTCACATATTCACACTTCTAGCAAATAGTTCAAATATAAATGCCTCATCTGGGAACTCAATATTTTCTACTTAGAGGGCTCTTTTCATGGGATGAAAGAGTATTAAAAAACGTCTTTAGTTAGAGGTTTTCTTGAGAAAAAATATTCTATTTCCTACATAAGCTAGACCAATTGCTAAATTTTGCCACTGTACCATGTTTTGGTCGACATTGGCAGTGTAGTTTGGAACGCTTATCAATGTTGCCAGTTTCCCTATTTTTTAATCCAATTTCGAATGGAGTTATTTCCAGTCATAACTTTGGTTATGCAAATAGGCTGGGAGATCCCTGACCACTAATGTAGTTGACTTGATATAGTTACTTAAAAATGACATTGTCATCTTTTTCCTTTATTTTAATATCCATATTTTTTCCAGTTTTTTTTTAATAATAATGAATCAGTTCTTTTTCTTATCAAATAAATGTCTTACTCACCCTGTCCCAGATTTGGTGGTCCTTAAATTTAAAAGTTTATGTTTGTATGTCGTGCTGCTTATTGTTGCCTGATTACATTTTACGTGTTTTCTTTGTCAGACATGTTTTTGTTGGAGATGTGGTGGTGATGAAGGATCCGGAGAAGTCAGGAAACCATCTCGTTCGGAGACTGGCTGCCATTGAAGGGTATGAAATGGTGTCTAAAGATGAAAAAGATGAACCATTTGTCCTTGAAAAGGATCAGTGTTGGGTGTTGGCTGACAATGAAAATTTAAAGCCAAAGGTATTTATTTAACTCGCTCATCTAGGGATATATTTGAAGACGCAGTTCTTGAGAGTTCCAGAATTAGATTACCCAATTTAAATTTATTATTATTCACAACTTTAAATTACCTATCCACCACTTTCTTTCTCTACCCTAAATATTAAACACAAAGCTACCAACTTTCAAAAATGAAAAAACTTTAGAAATATAGCACATTTAAAAACAAAAAGTGTTATTAGTGAAAGAAATTGCTTGTATTTTCTTGACGAGGAAGCTCATAACTAAGCGAGCTACCTTTCGTTAACATTCATAAGACATTGAGGTTGATTGCTCGCGGAATTTGCACACTCTATAACTTCTAAACCTATATTTTTACCGTCTATTTTTTTTTTTGTTTAAAAAAACTCCCTCCACCCTAAAATGTTGTACCCTCTTTTTTTGACGTTAGTACGAAGAAACTTTGAGCAACAATTTTAGTTTAATTTAATTATCCTAATGAAAATGTAAAACTTGTTATTGATAGTATTTACAATGGTTTATCAATAACAAGTTTTATGTTTTCATTAGGATAAAGAAAATAAACTAGAATTATTAATCAAAGTTCCTTCGTACTACAACAACAACAACAACAACAACAACAAAACCTTAGTCCCAAAATAGTTTGGGGTCGGAAGTTCCTTCGTACTAACGTGAAAAAAAGAGGGGACAACATTTTGGGGCGGAGGGAGTATATTATTTTCTCTCTAAAATTATGTTTCGAGTTTTAGCACGAACCATTTTATAACTGATATTTATCCATCGTCTTTTTTTGTATAGAAATATCAGCCAATGTTCGATCTCTCACGGTGACTGTCCTCTGTTTCTTGTGAACTTCAGGAAGCCAATGATAGCCGCATATTTGGGCCGGTTCAGATGACTGATATAGTTGGTAGGGTTCTCTATTGCCTGCGAACAGCAGTTGATCATGGCCCTGTTCAGAACAGGTAAGGTTTCTGTTAACAACGGGCCCATCTCAATAATTGTGCGGGCCCTGAACTAAAATGTGAATATTGTGCCCATAATATGTTTTTTAAAAATTACATAAAAACACACGCTAATATATAAGTACTTTTATATAATGGTTATTTTTGTTGAACACTAAAAATTCAAATATAATTTTTTGTATTGATCATCATTTAATATATTTTTTTTCGTATAAAATCATTTAAATATTGTAAAGCCTAAATACATGGTACTCCCTCCGTCTCAAAATGATATTCACGTTTGACCATTCAAACTTTTTAAGGATATGAATACTTGCTTCACTAGCCATGTTTTGTTTATGTACTTTTAAGCCTAAATTGTAGAATGGGAAGAACATTTTGGGACAATAAAAGATGACAAATAAGAAGATCATTTTGGTACGGAGGGAGTACTCTGTATGCATACATCATAATCAAGTAGTTTTTGCCAAATCACCCCATTAGCTTCCTCTAAGACAATTCTCTTCTACGTATTCATCATTTTACTCCTTCCGTCCCAAAACATTTTGCACCACTTTGAAAATATAGAGAAATTAAAGAATGAGTATATATATTCAAAAATATTACAAGTGGGAAAAAGGCTTTGAGTATGATAAGTTGAGTGAGATTTACAAGTGAGTCCCAAAAATAAATGTATAAGTATGACAAGAGGGATAGGAAGAATATAAAAATAATAAAATTTAAACATTTTTTGAAAAGAGACTTAACAATAAAACAGCTAAAAAGATTAGTATAAAGTGTTTTGGAACAAAGGAAACACAAATTTTTGTAAAAGTGTAGCTGGATATAAATAAAATGGAATGGGGACCCTTAAAATTTTGGGGCCCTGTGCTATTGACCCTAATGTTCTTGCCAATCACCGGCCCTGGTTAACAATACTTAGCAAGTGTGTGTGTGTGTGGCATTTTCTGCAGTGAAAAACTTTGTGATAAAATTATGCTGTTTTTACCAGTCATTTCAGCACGACGGGGGATTTACCTGTTCTGGAAGTTGAATTGGATGTTGACGAGATGGCGAAAAATCACAAAGCATAGAACTGCCTACCGTCTTAGCAAAAATTCTGACTTTGATTGGTTTGTTTGTACTTTTTTCTCGCCTGTCATTTTTATTTTACTCGGCTACAAAACGGTAAAATAAAAGTCTTAGAAGACCTTGACAATGTTCATCTGTCACGGAATGGTGGCTTGATTTATCATTTCTATCTATTGATGATATTATGTCGGTGAGAACAGCTCTCCTTTAGCAGTTGGGTTAGTTGCTCTTGAGTTCTTGGAATGTATTGTTTGATCTTCATCTTTCTTATATGAATGGTCGATGCTTTCCATTTTAATGGCAAATTGATTTGTCAAAGTTGCCATTTTGATTGTATTTGACCCCAGAAGAAGGCTTTGGACTTGTGGTGTAAAAATGTAAATAAAGCCTAATGGGTTGAGCTTTATTGTGAAATAAGTTGATATGATCCCCTGGACCTCTGTTTTTAGATGCAAAATGATACTCCCTCCCTCCCAAATAAATGTCCGATTTTGCTCTTGATCAAAAATTCACACATTCATACTATTTCGACATGTTGAGATCGCTAATATTTTAAGTTCTTTCAGTGCTGGTAATATTAGGAATTAGTATCTTCTTGATTTTGTAAAGGTCCAGTCCAGGTTTGTAGTACTCCTTCCGTCCCAAAAAAATAATTCTCATTTGACTATTCATATTTTTTAAGGATACGAACACTTGCTTCACTAGTCATGTTGTGTTTATGCACATTTAAACTCAAATTATAGAAAAAAAACTTATTTTGAGACAATAAAAGATGGCAAATGAGAGGATCATTTTCGGAAAGACGGAGTATGACTAAACAAAATATTCTCTCTTCCATTTGTGGGGTGACTTGTGGCATAAATTATAGAACATGGGCTTCCTTCCCAACAACACTTGGAAAATGACAAAAGTGAAATGTCTTTGTTTTAATTAAGTGGGTAAGGGGTATATTAGTCATATGTAGAATGTACATCTGGATCACAATCATGTTTTTCTGGATATAATTCTTACACATAACAGCCAAATAAAAAAGTATCTTAACTTTCTGTTCCCCTGTCCCAGCTAATTTTAATTATGGCAATCCCTCGCTAACAATCTTTTTTTCATTTATTTATTTTTAATTATTTTCTTAAGTGACAAGCTTTGAAAAGCATTAGAAAAATGATAAAGTTCGGTGAAACTCAGTAGCAGTTTTCATAATTTTATAAAATACAATCGCTTTATTTTTGAAACCTAAAAATACGACCATTTTTCTTTGAAATAATAATAAAAAAAATCACTTGAACAATAAAATTCAACTTTTTAATAAACTTAAGTTAACACTACTATTTTTAGAATTTTATAAAAATAACCAAATTCACAAAAATGACTCAATATGACAAGTATTTTAAAACAAACATATTTGAATTGAGTAAATTAGATTAACCCAATCAGATTGAATTACCGGAAAGCAAACCAGAAAATACAAATCATTTAACTACTACTAATGAAGGATTAAAATAAAGAGCAATGTGACACAAAATAAGGTCACAAAATCTTGCTCACAAAATGAGGTGATGATATTTTATTGGTTGCATCGATAATGGACCCGCCATACTCTAATTAAAAACACCAATATAATCATTACACTTAAGATTTTGTGAGCAATTTTTGTGAATTTTTTGTGCCCCTAGTATTATTCTAAAATAAACTTAGCACTCCCTCCGTTTCATAATACTTGTCATTTTAGACTCCTTCACACATATTAAGAAATACAATTAATACATATTAAAAAGACATATGTATCCTAAAGGTATCCAATTACCTAGGCATTTAAATGCTTATACAAGAAATAGTTCACAATTAATGAATAAGAGTATAATAGGTATGTAAAAGTAATTATTTGGTAATAGTAAAACGTCAAGTATTATGGAACAAAAAATTAATCCTAAAACTAGAACAAAAAATTAATCCTAAAACGTTATGTATTATGAAACGGAGAACTACACTACTCCTTCCGTCCCTATTTACCTTACAAAAATTGCCATTTTGGGTGTCCCTATTTACATTACAAAATCCCAAAAAGGAAATTTTTAAACATTTTTTAAATAGTGAGACCCACTTGTCATACTCACAACAACTATCCACTTACTTTTCTCTACCCACTTTCTCTCTCACACTCAACTATCTACACTCACAACACATCAACTTTACAATCATTTTATTAATTTTTGTGCAAAACCTCATTTTTGTAAGGTAAATAAGGACGGAGGGAGTATACTTTTAATAAACAACCATTTCCATAAAAACACCAACAAATCTACAACTACCAGGCCCACCAACATTCACATTTTTTTTTTTTTTTTTTTTTTTTTTGGCTTTCTTCCACTCCTCTCCCCTCCCTCCTCCGGTCTCTCACTTAATACAGAGGGGTTTGCAAAAATTTCTTGTTTGATAATGTTTTTACAATTGATCATATCATGGAGGTTTAAGGCTAAAGATTCTTGCTTTATTTCTGGGTTTGCTTGAGATCTGTTTATGCCATCAGCCTCCTGCTCCAGCTACCACGATAGAGGTTTGTTTCGATTCATTTTTTTTAGTAATTAGATTCGAACGATTTCCTGAATTCTGTGCTGTTTTCGTATCTATGTTTAGTTTGATTGGTTGGAAATATAATATTAAAGTATCCAGTTTATTTGTATGGTTTCTGCTTTATTTTTTTTTGAAGGTTTTCTAAGTTTTTTTGATGTAATTTTCTCAAAGTTACAAATTGGGTTTAAATATACAGTTAATTTCGGATAATATCATGCTTTGGATTTGTTAGGTCTTATTTTGAGCAAAATTGGTACTACCCATGTCCCTATACATATGGAGCTCTGAGCTTTTCCTGTTTGTCCCAACAGAATGTAACTCCTGTGGTAGATTGTTCCAAATAATTATCAATTTCCATTTAAAAAAAATTTCATGGAAGTCTTTGCGGAACTTGGAATTGAGAGAATTAGGCCTATTATTCCTTGTTTTTTTTTTTTTTTTTCTTTTTCCGGGGGTTTCAAGGACTTACTTTTAAGTTGCTCCAAAGAGAGAAACCGTCGTTAAGAAGTTCATAAAGCTTATATTGAGAGAGGCGAATCTCGACTTGTCTATTTTTGGCAGTGTCGCAACTTAAGCCTCAACGACGAGCTATTATAGTTGAACTTGATAAAGAGCAGTATCCATGCTTAGACGACTTTCTAAGTTCTTGTGACACCGCTGCCTTTGAATTAGAATTCCGAATGCATCACGCAATATTGATGTTTATAGGTGGAAAACCCTAACAAAAGAATAACATTTAAAGTTGGAAAAACAGAAACCATAGTGACATTTGAAGTCCAAACATTGATTGCAAATCAGTTTTAAAAGTTAGTGGGTTATACTTAATTCCCTTATTGACAATTCTCTAGGACATTAACACAATTGATCTCTAAATCTGTTTCTAAGTAGAAATATAGTGTGTAGGTGTGTATGGATCTTGATTGGGTTTATGATTTTTGGTTACTATTTGAATTGTGTGGAATCCTTGAGGAGTTTGCTATATTGAAATTACATATGTGTGCCTAATTAGTACATTCTATATGATCATTTACTACTCCTGGGGGATCATATCATAATTACCTGCCACTTAGGCAGGGAATCAGCTCTGATTATAATTAGCAGAGGTCATAGGGTAAATATATAAATTGGCTACGTTTTCTTTTACTGGTAAAATGGGACTGTCATAATGCATGAAGTTCACATCATTTGGGTCTAGGAAGTACTCCCTCCATCCCATAATAAGGGGTGCAAAATTGAGTGTGCACGGGTAATAAGGAGAGAATATAAGCGTACAAAAGTGTTGTGAGTGGGAAAGTGGTTGTGAGTATGATAAAATGAGTGGGATTTGCAAGTGGAACCACAATTAAGTGTGTGAGTATGACAAGTGAGGTATAGGGAGTATGATAATAATAAAATGTTTCCATTTGTGGTAATGTGACTTATCAATGACAATGTGACAGTCAAGAAGGAAATTTGTGCCCCTTATCATGGGACTGAGGGAGTATTAAGCAGCCTTAGTTCTACAGCAGACACAAGAACACAAAGGCTAAACCTTACCTCCAGCCAAAGGCTTTTCCTGTCTAGTTGGTCCTATAGATTTTTGCATTCTATAATTTCCTGTCATTTACCAAGAATCATGGACCTGACATTGAACGTAGGTAACTGACACTAAAAAAACTATGTTACCCAAATTTTGTGCCACAAAACGTGAGAGATTAAAAGGATTACACACCTGATATAAGATCTTCCACTGTTTATGGCACCCGTTGTTGTTCATCCACTTGGTCTTCGTTAGCTTAACTTACATGATTTTTTAATCATTTTGTTATTGCTTGAAGCAGTTAGGTTCGTACCTCTTTGTTTATTCTTGTACATATTCTTTCTTATTCTTGATAAATTTTATCGCCTTATTTTTCCAACTTCTATAAACAGGACTGATGGACAGGACGGGGCTAAAATGTCTTGTTAACAGCATTTCTCGATTCATTCATCTAGTCTCATGTGGTGCGATGAAGAATATCCCTGGTCAGAAGGATTACATACAGATAGCCAGTTCACTCAAGCTTTTTAAACCAATACTTGATAGTGTTGCTGATGGCAAAATACCTTCGGATGAAATCGTGTGTAAGGAGTACGAAGAACTGGATTTTTCAGTTAATGAGGCCAGAGAGTTCATTGAGAACTGGTGTCCAAATATGAGCAAGATTTGTGGTGTGAGTTCCTTCTCTTAATTGACAGTTTTAATCCTACAATGCGATGTAGAAAAAAGCAAGATATGGAAACAATTATGATAATTAAGAATAACCTGTGCCCACACCCATGCTCTCTTCATTTACTAGGTTTTAAAATTTTACAAAATTATATGTAGATTAAAAATAAGGTGGAAACTTATTTCAAACTCATTGAATGTGTTTCTTCTATTTGTCTTCGACTTCTCCAGGTTGTGCATACCAGACGACTAGTGAAGAATATCCAAGTTTGTTCACTAAAGATTTGCCACATTATATGTAGATCACCATATGTGCGTAGTTCTGCTGAAGTTCAGGTACTTCAGAAGTTTGAGGCTGTTTAATGTGCTCTTTTGTCTTTTGTTAAACAATGATGTTTCTTCACGAGGGGCTCCTCTTTTTTAACGTGCTTATCATTGTTCATTTTTAAATTTCAGCAATGTATGCAAGATTTTCAAAGTTTGAAGCTGGATCTTGCATCTGAATACATAGAAGAGGCACTAAAATTCTTAAGAGAAGGAGCGACGCCTAGCTCTGAGACCCTCATTAACGTGACACAGTTACTTAGTTTGACATCAAGCCAAGAACTGCTAAAAGAGAGTATCGCTGTCGAGAAGGAGATGATGAAGGCAAAAATGAACTCAAAAAATGGCGAATCAGATCAAATGAACCAAATTATTGATCTTATCTCCCACATTCGAAAAACCTGGGTAAAACTTGAATGCTTTAAAGCCATTAATGGTGTCCGAATTCCTTCACATTTCCGCTGTCCGTTGTCATTAGAACTCATGCTCGATGCGGTGATTGTGGCTACTGGTCAAACCTATGAAAGGGATTCTATCCAGAGATGGCTGGATCATGGTTTAAGTGTTTGTCCCGTAACCCGACAAACACTCCCACACACAAACCTCATTCCCAATTATACAGTCAAAGCTCTTATAGCAAGTTGGTGCGAGGAAAACAATATTAAAATCACCAAATCCAACGAGTCAAAATGTGAAGACCCATCTCCCCATGATTTGATTCATATAGACAAGTTCAATGGTTCTGTACACAGTAGCAATTCTACCTCTAGATCGTCCCTTGATGTTGGAAATGGTTTTGATTCACAAAATATTGATACCTCCCCAGGGGTCAGCGAGGCATCTAGTGTTTGCGAGAGTAGGGATGATGAAAAGTTTGAGCAGTCATCACCAGAACAGTCTTTTAGTCACAGCAGGAGTGGATCGACATCGACTGCCGTTTCAAGTATCGATTATCATCCCACTGTATCAAGCGATGCATCAAAAATCTCGAGTAAGCATGAAAAGTCAACTGAGTTGTCAGAAGAAACACGGGGGTCAGTGCTCTCTCCATGGTCAACCGGAAAACAATATCACAGTTCAAAGCAAATTGGCGAAATGGTGGTTGCAAATGGATCCCGTGACTACCCTAGAACGCTTTCTCTACCATCTGTGTCAGGGTCAAACAATTTGACCACCACTTCTCATGTTGAAAAGCTGGTCAAAGATCTCAAGAGTGGATTGACCGAAGTGCAAACTGAAGCCTCAGCAGAATTACGGTTTCTTACGAAGCATAACATGGAGAATCGTATCATCATAGGCCAATGTGGGGCCATTGAACCACTATTATCATTGTTACATTCCAAAGTCCAGCTAACTCAAGAACACGCCGTTACTGCACTTTTAAATTTATCAATAAACGGAAATATCAAGTCAATGATTGCTGAAGCAGGAGCAATAGAGCCGTTGATCCATGTGCTCAAAACTGGAAATCCAGGAGGGAAAGAGAATGCTGCAGCAGCTCTGTACAGCCTATCAGTCCTGGAAGACTACCGAGCCAAAATTGGTAGCTCAGGTGCAGTTAAAGCATTGGTTGACCTTCTAAGGTCGGGCACTCTCAGAGGGAAGAAAGATGCTGCTACTGCCTTGTTCAGTTTGTCAATCCTTCACGACAATAAGGCTCGAATAATTCAGGTTGGGGCAGTGAAGTGTCTTGTTCAATTGTTGGACCCCGTGTCGGAAATGGTTGATAAGGCTGTTGCCCTTCTTGCAAACCTGTCGACAGTTAAGGAAGGGTGTTTGGTGATCGCACGTGAAGGGGGGATTCCATTATTGGTTGAGGTTATTGAGACGGGATCACAACAGAGAAAGGAGAATGCTGCTTCCATATTGTTGCAGCTTTGCCTTAGTAGTCCCAAGTACTGTCGCCTCGTTTTACAAGAAGGCGCGGTCCCACCTCTAGTTGCATTATCACAGTCTGGCACACCGAGAGCCAAGGAAAAGGTAAGAAGTGCTTTCGACGTTTACATTTAGGGCCTGTTTGTATGGGCTGAATGAGGCCTCTGAATGGCCCATTCAGCCCAAACAAACAGGCCCTTAGTCTTACTGCTAAGCCTCATTCAGCCCGAAAAAACAGGCCCTTAGTCGATATTACAACATGTTTTTTATTGTGGCTTTATTGCTTTTATTTCAAGGGTAGTTCCGCCAAGATCATAACATATTCTCATTTTTCCCATTGCTGAAGCAGGCACAACAGCTTCTTAGTCACTTCCGAAATCAGCGTGAAAATTCTATGGGGAGGGGAAAATCATGAGAAAGAAAATTTATGGAATGTCATTCCCACTAGTTAGATTCCCGTCCGTTTGTAAGTACTCTTATTTATCCCTTCAATATCTCATTTTTCTAATTGCCTCTGTATCCATAGTTGATGGCTTGAGATTGTAGCCTGACGTTCTCCATTTTTTTCTTTAATTTTTGATTGAATAAATTTGTCGCTTGATGTTTGCCTTTTGCTCTTTCATTTGTTTCCTGTAAAGTCTGTGTAGCCATGATATATGAACAGGCGCACTGCCGCACTCTCACCCACACACAGGTACACGTATACAAATATGTACTGATATAAGTAGAGTTCAAATATTTACAACATCTTTACCTAGAGTCAAAATGCTTCATACCCTTTTAACAGTCTGAAATATATTAGGCACTGCATTATATATTTCACTCAGAAAGTTGGCTGCTGAAATTTGTGCATGATCCAAGTATCATTTGATGCCAGCCCAGTGCACCCCCATTCTTCACACACACACACACACACACACACACATATATATATGTATATGTATATGTATATGTATATGTATATGTATATGTATTCTTTCTTTAAAGGTTACTTCAGCATTCTCCCCCAAATACCCTAATAAGGAAATGAAAAGGGAAAGTCTAAAGGGATAAAGAGCACCATTGCCAAAGGAAAAGAGGAAGGAAAGCAGAGACCAATTTTCCTATCAACTTTGCACAATTATGTGGCCCTGCATTTTAGGGAAGACAAGAGAAGATCCCCCGACAACTTTGCGCAATTATGCTACACAAATTATGTCTGATAAAATTATACTCCAGTATTTATATATGGAAAGCCTTAAGGAAATAGAATTGTAGCCCCATGACTTAGGCTCCCCCGTAGTTGCAAGCATAGCAGGGTCTAATGTACACTTCATTGTAGCTCTATGTGTACTAGCTTAAATATTTTCATGTGAAACAGAGACATTTTTTCTCATGAATTTTCTTTATATTTCACATTTTCCAGCACTATTGAACAATTGCACAAATGTTGGAGATTAATGAAGAAAATAGGATTTCATTTGATATTCTTTGTTGGGGTTATTTCCAGCTTTCTGGACACCTGCAGTCCCTTACTTGCCTCAAGGCTGGGTAGATGAAGAATTAGCTTCTGTATAATCAGACCATAACCCGTAGATTTTCCAGATTTCTTTCCTGATAAAACTTGTGTTATGATGATGAAAAGTTGGACTCTTGGATATCCGACGTGTTAGTTCAGTTCTTCTCTTCTAGAGTTAGAGTGCTCTGTTTGATCGTGGATTTTCAGTATCGGAGTTAAATATCCTTTCCTTATGCTCAAATTTTGCATGCCTATGATTTACCCCTCCGTCCCATAACAAGTTGCACCATTTTGATTAAAATGGTCAACTCAACAGCATTTTGACCAAGACTTTATAAATTTTTTGATGCTCGTTATGAAAATCTAAAAATTGTTATTGATTCACCATTAAAAATACTATAAATAACAGTTTTCAGATTTTTGTTAGAAGATGTTTGGGAAGTTTTAAAAAAGTTTCAAAATGCCCGAGAAGTTCCTCACAACATGATGTATTATTCATGCAGTATTATTGTGCAATGTACTGCATCACATAACAGTTAACACTGCACAACTGAGTATAATAATGTATGGAGGTAACGGCGGCGATTGGCCGGCGGCTGGCGACCACATTCCGACGGTCGGGGACCGGATTCCGGCGACAGGTGGCGGCCGACGGCGTTGGTGATGACAGGATTGATGCTTGTATCATAACTTTTAAATATTGCATATTGAATGAGGAATTTGAGGGAAGTGGTTTATTCAAAAAAAAAAAAAAACTTGTGGGTCGTTTCCCTATTAGAATCATCAAATCTTTTATAAAGTCTTGGTCAAATGAACTTAAGTTGACCATTTTTGTTAAAATGGTGCAAGGTACTCCCTTTGTCTCAGAAAGTTTGTCTCATTTTGACTTTTTTTGGTTAACACATGTTAACTTTGACCATACATTGGTGTCAATATGATGATCATAATGAAATTATAAAAATTGTTATTGGTAAATCACTTAGAATTTTACTAGGATGATTAGATAAATGTTTGGTCAAAATTCATTTGTTTTGATGATAATAAAATCAAAATGAGACAAACTTTCAAACTTTCTGAAATAATAATGTTAGTAGTATTTTTCATCTGTTTTCCCTGCTTGCCTAGAAAAAGGATTGATTATGGCAAAATCAGTTTCTTCATGTTGAATTGCCATGTTGGATTTTCTCATGGAATATCATTTGTCTCATGCAAATTATTGTAATTAGAAAAATTTACTTATTTTTATAAATTATTTTAGCATATTACTCCCTCCATTCCTGTTTAAGGTTCTTAGTTTGACTTTACACACTTATTAAGGAATTAAGACATACTCCCTCCGTCCCACTAAGAGTGAGACTTATTTCCCTTTTGGGCCGTCCCACTTAAAGTGAGACTACCAAAAATGGAAATGTTTTAATATACTTATATTCATCATTCCCCACTATTTAAACCCACTCATTCTCTCTCTTCATTTTCCACCACTCATTTTATTCAACCAACACTACTATTTACCCCACTCATTCTCTCTCTTCATTTTCTACCACATATATATCACTTTATCTTAAATATCGTGCCCACTCCTCTAGTCTCACTCTCTATGGGACGGAGGGAGTACTTGAGTAAAAAATAGTAGTGGGTAGAGGATACAATTGTCCATTCATAAAGCAAGAAAGTTAAAAGTAGATAGGTAAGTGATGAGTTTTTTGTAATATATGAACTTTATGAGGACAAGATTGTCCAAAACCCGCTTGGGGAACACCCTACGGAGATTAAGAAATGGTGGAAGTGATGTGAGTATAAAAGTAAAGTAGGAGATAAAATGAGTGGGAGGGAATAGTAAGTTGATTAATGTTGTGAGTATAAAAGTAAGTATGAGAGAGAATGAGTAGGAGAAATAATAAAGATTCTTTGCCATTTCAGGAAGTGGATATATACACTGGGACGAACTAAAAAGGAAAGGTGGACATGAGGAATAGTAATAAGGTAGCAAAAAAGTTTTTGGAAATGAGTAATTTGCTAGTAATAAGGTAGCAAAGTTTTTTATGGTTAGGGCAGGGTAAAAGAAAGAAGAAAGAAGAAAGAAGAAAGAAGCCAGGGCCGAGCAACCGTAAGTCCTGGCACAACGGAGCTCTCCGGGCTCTTTTTTGGGGTCGGACCTTCTATTGTGTTATCAATTGACATGTGCTCAAACCCTGGCTACTGAGGCACATCCCGCGATTTAACATGTGGTAGGGAAGAGGGACCGGAACTACTACCCCTATGAGTAGTTGGCGGAGCTAGGCCGAGCAACCGTAAGTCTGGCGAAGAGCAACCGTAAGTCCTGGCACAACGGAGCTCTCCGGGCTCTTTTTTGGGGTCGGACCTTCTATTGTGTTATCAATTGACACGTGCTCAAACCCTGGCTACTGAGGCACATCCCGCGATTTAACATGTGGTAGGGAAGAGGGACCCGAACTACTACCCCTATGAGTAGTTGGCGGAGCTAGGCCGAGCAACCGTAAGTCTGGCGAAGTTGGTGAACCTGGGCATCAAAAAAAAAAAAAAAAAGAAGAAAGAAGAATCTCCTCCCCTTGCATAGAACTGTCATTCAAGGCAGCAGGTGAAGCAAGAAAAATCATGTCAATGAAGTAATCACTTTTAACATTTACCCACCTTCCCTCATCCATCTTTCAACCTTTTCTCCTTGTCTCCCTCCAACTTTAACTCTTCCAAAATGAACATACAAAAAAATTGCTCCTTCTGTCCGGATTTTTTTCTCGTTTATTTTATTTTTTGGTCTATCTTATTTTATTTTTTCCTTGTCTCAAATTAAGGGCTCATCTGGTGCACAGTTTCAAAAATTGAGATTTTTCAAAACTAAGCGTTTTTTTGGACGCTACTATTTGGAGCGGCTAAAAATGACTTAGATTTTTGAAAAACTCCACTCAAAAACTCTCTATTGAGACGCTTAATTAGCAAAAAGCTGATTTTTTTTCATTGCGTTTTGAACGCGCCGCTCTACCAAACAAGCCCTAAGGTTTTTAGTTGTTTCTCCTTGTTGCCCCTATCTTAGGAAACTTACACTAGATTGCTTAATCCACCAGACACTTGCATTATAGTACTGTCCCGTCTTCCCCAACTTCTTTTCTCTAAACTACCTACAATGGGGTGGAATTTGGTGTATGAAATGGAGGGGTGGTATGAAACCATTGGAGGGGGTGTGGAATTTGGGGTTTGGAAAATTTCATACGGGTTGAAAGTTTTAAAAAAACTGACGCAAAGACACGTGGCGGAGCGGGATTGGGCGGGCGTCAGGCGCGTGTGGTGGTACAACGCAGACGCGTTTTTTTTTTGTTTGCCACGTGGCTGGCTCTCATTGGTCCGTTTGATTTTCGGATTAATTTTTTTTATCTCAATTCTTTGAGCTGAATTATCACCTGGTATTTTTTTTTTCCCGCCAAAATTCAGCATTTTCCCCCCCATAAAATGATGCAAGTTTCATTAGATTTGGACAAAAAAAAAAAAGAAAAACTCTCTTTTCTCAATTATCCTTCTCCATTTTAGCCTACACTTAAAAAAATTCATCATCTTTTGAGTGAAATGGATCTCAATAATAATCCTTTCAACATCCCCAAAATTCCCCAAATTTTCACCATTCAACTACAATCCTAATGATTTTAACTTAGAGAACCAATATTCCAACCAACCCCGTCCCCAAAATGTTTCAAATCTTTTTTTTCCACCAAATTTTATGCCTTCAGCTGTCCCAAATTTCATGCCTTCAGGTGTGCAAAATTGGAATTCATATCCTTATCCTATGCAATTTCAACCACCTCAGCCCCATTATTATCCTAATAATCCTTACATGCCAATGATGAGAAATGAAATTTCTGGAAATTCTGAACTATTAGAATTTCCAGAATTTTCAACACAACTAGGTGAGGGTATCATTAACGTGTGTTTTCTAGCTTCATGTCATTTTCTCCTATTATGTACTACTTTAATTATTATCTGTTTGTAATTTTATCTTTTAATTAAATCGATTGAATTATTGCTTCATGTCCGTGAATTTCGACCACTCAACTTGAATGATATCCTTATCTTTTAATTAACTCGATTTCATTCTTATTTCATGTCCGTCAACCTCAACCACACAATTTCTTATAAATCACACTTTCTTCTTTCCTTCTTCCTACAACAATAAATCACAATCTCTTCTTTCTTTCTTCCTACATCAATGGATCCATTCAGAGTTCCTTTTGATGTCGAAGCCTACAGAAGGCAACTTGAATGGGAGGAGGAATTTATCGTCAAACCAGGGGCGGACGCACGTTGTGAGGTGGGGGGTTAATTGACCCCCCTCACCTTTCCGTTTATACCTATTTTCACCCTTAAAAAATTTTCAATTTATAACTTTAACCCCCCTCAAAATTTTCAATTAACCCCCTCAAACCCCTACATATATATACTCTGACTTTTACACAATTTACCCAAACCTATTATTTTTGTTTGCCGCAAGCGGGTTCAGCCTAGACTTTCGACTTCGAAGAACGGAAGCCTCGCCGTCGCCGAAGAGAAGCCATAGACGCCGCCAGTCGCCCAGCCCGCACCGCAGGTAATCTTTCTCCCCTTTCTCTTCCGTCCCTAATCTCAAATCCCTAAATTTCCCACAAAATCAAGTTTCCCCTTTCTTTCAATCGTTTTTTTTTTTTTTTTTTTTTTTTTTTTGAATCACAATCTCATAGCAAAACGAATTTGAGAACCCATTATAGGCGTCCCTAACCTCAAATCCCTAAATTTCCCAAAAAAATCAAGTTTCCCCCTTCAATCGGTTTTTTTTCTTTAAATCACAATCTGATAGCAAAACGAGAACCCATTATCCCTAATCTCAAATCCCTAAATTTCCCAAAAAATCAAGTTGCGGATTCTTTTTTTTTTTTTTTTTCCTGACAGACTATTAATTTTTGTGATTTTAACTCTAGCTTATTTTCTACATAAAAATAATGAGTCCTCCTAGAAGTTTGAAAAGATCAAGTGGGTCGGCTACTTCGAACTCTAAAGCGAATGAGGCTCCCGTCCCGGAGGTTAGAAACTGAACTATAATCTTATTATGTGTTTGTGTATGGCCAGTGGCCTTGTAGTTGTTGCCTTGTTGACGTGTTTATTTATGGCCTTGTTGTTGTGGTTTTATGGCCAGTGGCCTTGTAGTTGTTGTGGTTTTATGGCCAGTGGCCTTGTAGTTGTTGCCTTGTTGTTGTGGTTTCATGGCGTGTGGCCTTGTTCATTTGTTTGTGTATGGCCGGTGACATTGTTAATTTGTTTTTTACGCATTTTCTAACAGTGCTCGAAAACTATTTCAAGAAACTGAAACATTCGCAAAGTAATGAAGAGCCTCAAGTTCAAGAGTCTAACGTCCTCGACCATAATGCCCAACATCCAAATTCTGAAGTGCCTAATGCTCAAGAGCCTCAAATTCAAGAGCCTATTGTCCCCAATGCTAGTGTCTCAGATCCAAATCCTAAAACGCCTAATACCCAAGAGGATGAAACTCATTAAGACACCGTTATGTAATAAGATGGGAGATGCTTGGTTGAATGATTGTTTGGTGATCTACGTAGAGGATGAGATTTTTAGGAAAATTGAAAATGAAGATATTATGAAGTATTTTAAAAAGATGAAGAATAGGAAACCACTTATGTAACACTTTTTGTATTATTTTATCAAAATTTGAATTCGTTTGAAAAAAAAGGCTTTATATGTGTGTGTTTTTATTTAACTTTATTAGTGTATTTTTTTTTTCTATATAATTTTTTGACTCCCCTCACCGTAAATCCTGGATACGCCACTGCGTCAAACCACTTTTGAAACAAACACACAAAAAAAAAAACATTTCAAAAGAGACCATGCTTTTCAACCCGAGGCAAGAGGGTCAACTTCACAACAACCCGAGGCAAGTGAGTCTAGCACACAACAACCATTTTCGACTGAGGTACTACCTGCATTTGCAGAGCATGTGCGTACTAGATCGGAAATGCGTGATTCAAGAGTTCATCAACAATTGCAGAAGGATCTAGTCAAGCACATATGGGCAAAGTTCGGAAACCATGTGTGATATAATAATTTTATTGTCTTTCATTAATTGTGTCGCGAGCTAAGTGTATTGTAACTTTTCTTATTTTGAATAATAATTATCATCATTTATCTAATTATTTAATTGCAAAAAAAAAAATAATTTAGTGTAAAATATTATTTTAATTATAAATAATAATAATAATAATAATAATAATAATAATTTTACTAATCATAAAAATAGAGAATATATAAAAAATAAAAATGATACTCCCTCTGTCCCGCTTTAAGGCTCTTACTTTCCTTTTTAGTCTGTCCCAATTTAAAGTTCTTACTTTGTTTTATTACCTAAAATGGAAAGTGGGGCCTACTTGTCATTCTCACAACAAAAACTCCCCACCCACTTTCTCTCTCCCACTTTACTTTTCATACTCACAATATTTACTTTTTCTTAATCTCCGTGCAAAGTTAAACTAAGAACTTTAAATTAAGATGGAGGGAGTACTAAAAGTAGTGGGGGGTATAGAATGATGAGTGGGAGGGAGGAGAAGAAATTTAATTTTAACTTTAACATTTGTAAGAAATTTAATTACAGTATCCCCCAAATCACTCCAAAAACACACAGTACACTCTCTCCCTCTCCCTCTCCCATCAATCTCATCAAACTCTCTCTCTCTCTCTCTCTTTCTCTCCTTCTCTCATCACAAATATGGAAACATCTCAACATTTATCAATCAACACCCACACTTTCCTTTCCCAGCTTCTGTTTTCTTGATCTTTTCACCAATTGTATTCATCTTTCTGATTGTCCTGATCATCTTCCTGAAAGAATATCACCTGATTATTCATCACACACACCACACACAAACTGTGTTGGTTTATTTTAGTTGTTTCTCTTTTTGGTCTTTATGGCAGTGTAGCAAGAACAACTAACCCAAGTCAAAGATTGCCAAAAGAAGAATTTTTTTACCAAAACCACCACCTACAAATCTCATCACTCAAAATCAAAAAAAAAAAAAAAAAGAAGCAGCCAGATTATTACTTTGAATTCCAAGCAAAACCCACATCATACTTTTCCCATTCCACACCCTAGAAAATCCCAGATCAAAATGGATCCATTTCAAGAAGCGGAAAGTTCAGAAACCAGCAGCATGAACAACACCACCACTACCTCCACCACACCAAGCCGCTACGAGAACCAAAAGCGTCGCGACTGGAACACATTCGGCCAATACCTAAAGAACCACCGCCCACCACTCTCCCTCAACCGCTGCAGTGGGGCCCACGTTCTTGAATTCCTCCGTTACCTCGACCAATTCGGAAAGACTAAAGTTCACACCCCGATCTGCCCTTACTACGGCCACCCTAATCCACCAGCACCATGTCCCTGCCCTCTCCGCCAAGCTTGGGGCAGCCTCGACGCTCTCATCGGCCGCCTTAGAGCCGCCTATGAAGAAAACGGCGGCTCCCCGGAAACAAACCCTTTTGGTTCTAGAGCTGTCAGATTATATCTTCGTGAAGTTCGAGATATGCAATCTAAAGCTAGAGGAGTCAGCTATGAAAAGAAGAAGCGTAAACGCCCTCCTCTAGGTTCATCTTTTCCATCGCCACCACCACTGCCACCACCAGGTGATCATCACAGTTATTTGTAAAATGGGGAGAAAAAAAAAATGCAGTCTTTGAATAACTTGATGATCTTGTCTAGTAGCTTTTTGCTACTTCTTTAATTACTTTTTTTTTTTTTTTCAGTTTGTTGTGTTACGATTGTGTTTTAATATTTTTCTAGGGTATGAGAGATTGATTTCTGAGAGCTGGCGTTTTGATGTATTATTAGTAGCATTAGTTATGAACTTTTAGTAGCAGTTGCTTGCAGTGTTGTAGTAGGAGTAAGATAAAGCTTGATGTAGAGTCTCAGGTAAGTACTTGCTATTTGTTAGGGATGGCAACGGGTCGAATACTGTCCGGATATTGCAAAACACGTATCCGAACCCGTCCGTATCCGACGATGGGCGAATCCGTATCCGCCCGTAAGATAAGCCCAATTTTTTTTTTTTTTGCTAAAATTTGCTACCATCAAGAAATGCAATAATACTGTAGTGTTCATCTCCAAAATAAGATTAAAATTTGCTAAATTTTACAGAATTGACACAAAATAAACATGAATTCCCACGAAAATTAACAAACTTGCCTAATACTGTAGTGTTCATCTCCAAAATCGAACAATCAAACAAACAAACAAATAAAGGATTTATACAGCAATCTCTCAATCAACATAGCAACAGCATCAACCGAAATCAGTGAGTATTGAAAAGAAAAGTTACCTAAAATTGAATCAAACAACAACTCGCACGGCTGCACTGCCTTGATCCTCTCAGTAATGATCCACCAGCGCTATTACCTTGGACGGCGGGGTAACCGGTGGTGGCCGGAGCTGGATCATCGCGTCGGCTCGTCGCTGAGGTCTGTCGCTCGCTCTGTTCAATCGTCGGCGTCGCCCTCTCTCTCTCTTACCGTCGGGTTTGAAATTGAAAACCCTAGGTACTGAACCAGCCTCTCGCCTCACAGTATATATACAAAGGGCATGGAGTAATAATAATTGAAAATAAGGGTAAAATAGTAAATAGCCTAATATATATACGGGTCGGATAAGGGTCGGATACGAATATAAACTTATTCGGGCTGGATACGGGTCGAATATGGGCGGATCTCGGGCAGCTACCGAACCCGTATCCGAACCCGCCGGATTTTGAAAAGCTATTACCAAACCCACCCATTCCCGGTCGGATTGTCTCGGATACGGATCGAGTTCGGTAAAATTGCCATCCCTACTATTTGTAGTATGAATAATACTAGGGGCACAAAAAACTTACAAAAACTTGCTCACAAAATCCTAGGTGTAATTATTTGTGTTTTTAATTAGAGCATGGCGGGTCCATTATCGATGCAACCAATAAAATATCGTCACCTCACTTTGTGAGCAAAATTTTGTGACCTTATTTTGTGCCCCTAGCATTGCTCTTGTAGTATTTATGGACTTAGTCCTATAATAATTGTGAATAATACTAGGGGCAAAAAAAAGTCACCAAATCTTGCTCACAAAATCTTAAGTGTAATCATTTTATTGGTGTTTTAAATTAGAGTGTGGCGGGTCCATTATCGATGTAGCCAATAAAATATCGTCACCTCATGTTGTGAGCAAGATTTTGTGAGCTTATTTTGTGCCCCAGCATTGCTCAATAAATGTCATTGACTTGTCAATATTTATAATATCTGTATTGATTTATTTATTTTTTTATTTTGTTTAGTTTATATAACAATGATAAAATTGCATTAATACTATTTTCTTTTAAATTTAAAATGAGACTTATTGATGAGTCAATATTTTTTTAGCTTTTTGTCATCTTTCCTTGATTGCCTAAATCGATTCATGTGCATAGAGTAACTTTATACGACTGACATTGCGTTGTTTGTGTTTATTAAAAATGAGTAGTTTAACAAGATCACCATACTTTATCCTATTTTATAGAAACGCTACATTTATTTTAGATCCACAAACTAAAATGAAAAGTAGGACATTTATTCAGAATGGAGGGAGTAATTAGCTAAAAGGTTAACCGATCTACAAGTTTGGGAATTTGGCATAGTGCATGTTAACCCTCTTAAAACCTTGTGATCAATGTAATATTTGATCCTTCTATTAGTCAAATATCTCATTGTCTTGGCTCAATCATCCCACACACACACATATATATATACTCCCTCCGTCCCAAAATAGTCTTCACATTTGACTATTCAAACTTTTTAAGGATATGAACACTTGCTTCATTAGCCATGTTGTGTTCATCCACATTTAAGCCTAAATTGGTAGAAATAGGAAGAACTTTCTGGGACAATGAAAAATGACAAAAGAGAAGACCATTTTGGGTCGGAGGGAGTATAATATAACTAGGTTTAGAATAATTCGTTAGAATCAAATTTACCCTAATATAGGTTTCACATCAAATGTAATATAAATGAAGGTACTATAAGAGCCTTATCTTATGCTAATTTTTCCTAATTAAAGAAACAAACATTGGGTATCTAGGACTAGGACATTTGCATGAAACTTTATTTCTTTTAGTGAATAGAGTGGGGTTTCATATCAGCATTATGATAAACACAAAATCTATTAGCACAAACTTCCACTTGATTTTAACGTACGATCAGCGTTAAAAATGGTTTAAAATTAGTGAAAGGGAACCTTAATTAGATATTCTGATAATTAGAGGTAGGATCATACTAAAAGCGACTTAATTGTATATAAATTATGATGATTCTTATATCGGTTTTTCTAACGTGTGCCCTAAGGGCACATATTAAGCGATTTAAATATGGAATTTAACACTTTTATATGCTTCCATAAATATTTAAGTTTACATATATAAACAATATATTTTGTTAATTATGGAAATGAATGAGTTAAAGCAAGTTTAATAAACACTTCGATTTCCTTATTTAAAACACTTAACATGTACCCTAAGGGCACATGTTAGAAAAACCGTTCTGAAATTGTTTGTCAAAGGCTTTCTGAGAACAGATGTTACCTCAAGTGTTAAGCAACACCCCAGGTAACACTCCAGACGGACAGAAAATACACACACAAAAATAGTAGAGTTTTTGCAGCGGAAAATAAATAGCACAAGAGAAATATTTTTCTCAAGTTATATAAATATAACTTGAGATGCCTAGATGGCGAAAACCTTATAATCAAAACCAATTACAAAGTTTAAAATGGTTCCCTATACAAACTATGATATACTCTCTATGGAACCAAAGTAAGAACAAAGTACAAGATTCTATCCTAACCAAAACTCACTCAAACCCGAAGTATTTGAGTGATAAAAGAGTGTATGGAAGAAAGAATCTCAAAAGGAGCCAAGAGTACTTTGGTCTTTTTGTGCTATGGATGTGTGTATAAAATTGGCTTGTCTTCAATCTTCATCCAAGCATCTATTTATAGCCAACCAAAACTTGGAGGCTACACAAATAACAGCCTTGGGCTATTTGTGATCGTGTGAGGAGGGTGGAGATCATGTGCAAGCCTTATCTCCACAAAACAAGCTTGACTTGGTCTTCCTTCCTTGATTCTCTCAACCGAATTCTTCATGCCCAAGTCTAAGCTTCACCTTGTTGTACTCCTTGCTTCCAACTCCTTGTACTTCATCTATTTGATCAGCAACAAACCTTGGACTTGGTCTTCTCCATATTTAACATATTTAACACATGTTAAATATGTTTGTAACTCCCTTATTTACTCGGCTTTTATGAGTAATTCTTCATTAATTTCTTCTCCATGTTTTAAGCTCCATAAACCAACTTTATTATATCTGAAAATATGGACCAACATCTAGAAAATAATATTAGGACAATAGTATAAAAATTACATTAGAAAGAAATATCAAATTACAAAGAATCTCGTCACGGCACTTAGACTGTCAGGGCAACACCTGAGGTAACACCTCAGTTCTGCACTAACAATCTCCCCCTTAATTTGAGATTTCTTTCCAATCACCTAAGTGTTGGTACCTGCAAAAACAAGTTAACCATATGCAGTATAACAGAGCATTTCACCAAAGATTAACTCCCCCTTAATCATGGAGTTAACCGAAACAACAAAGATTTACTTAATATACTAATTGTAAAGTAGAACCATGTTTAAAACAATTAGTAGTTTAAAACAAAAAGTAAATCAAAGTTTTAAAATCCACAAAACCACAAGTCATAAACCAAAGCATAACCACCAAAGTATTAAAGTTCTAAATTGAGAACTAAAATACGAATTGTTTTAAAAACCAAACCAACCAAAAACAAAAATTGTTTTGAAACCATTTTAAAGTACCAAGAAAAACCATTGCCCAAGACTTGTGGCAACATCAACCTTCAAAAAAGGTTATTCTTCTTCTTATCCATCATCCACTAGTACCAGCATCTCCAGTAACATCTTCAGCAGCACGAGTTGTACCAGCATCAGTAGCAGCACTAGTACCTGCACTAGTACCAGCACACCATCTCCCCCTGGTTGGGAAGAAATCAAATTAATGAAGCCGATGGTGTCTTCTTGGATGGTTAAGCAACCGATTTGGAGGAAGAATAGGCTTTTCTTTTAGGTTTCTTGGAGGCGGTAACAGGTGGTTGAGAGGCAGTCAAACGGTTGGGGTAGGTTGGACTGAAGTAGCAACCATGGAAGGATCATCAATGGACATGGCCATAGATGGAGAGATATTGGAAACCATGGGAGATATGTCCATAGGTGAAGTAACACCCGAGACAACACCCGGTGACTCCTCTTGAGGTGCAGATTGGTTAGGGTTTTGGGAAGGTGAAGCCATTGTTGAATTTTGAAAGGTAGAAAAGGAGAATTTTTTGAGAAGGGTTTTTGATTTGGGGAAGGTTGCTGAGATAGAGAAAAAGCGATGAAGAGGAGGGAGTATATAGGTGCATTTGAGAGAGAAAGAGAGAGTAAATAGGGATAGGATTTTAGGAGGTTAAGGAATGTGAATTAGGAGAGGAAATTAATTTAAACTTAACTCTTATCATCTAAATTAACTAAGACCCCTATTTTTACTCACATTTAAACTATCCTAATTAAACTCCCCCTATTTACGAGCACACAAAACCAACTCCCTACACATCCGTTTTTTTTTTTTTTTTTTTTTATAAATAAAACGAAAAAAGAAAAGAAAAAAATTAAGACGGTAAAATTAATGATGTAACGATCTCTCAAAAATTTGAAGATAGATTCCTAAATTTTAGGGAAATTGTTACAACTATATTTTACCAAAGTAAAAGATTTGTTTTAGACTTTTTCAAAATTGTAAACTCTTTTTCTTTAAATAAAAAGACTTTCAAACTTTGAAAATTTAAAAAACAATTCTGAAAATAAAATAAAAAAACGAATGTAGCACACACTAATGTGTTGATGGCAATGATGGTAACACTTAAGATAACATTCGTGATAAACATCCCTTATTGAATTTATATTAAGGCAATTAAGGCGAGATAGACTTCATTTTTGAACACATGAGGCGAAGATATGCTTATATAATAAGCATTTGAGGTATAACAAGCTTGCCAAATTTGAACACTTTAGGCAAAGAAAATCTAATAATTTAGATATAAAAAGCTTGTTCTTCATCTTCAAACACTTTAATATAAACATATTTTACACTTCTTTATCTACAAGGGAGCATCGTAGTAGCGAGCTCCGTGCCCCGAGTCCTTATAAAGTGTAAACATGTTTTAGTGATTTGTATCGTTCAAGTAGGAAACACTGTAGTAGCGAACTCCATGTTCCTAATACTTAGTATAAAATCACTAGATAATATCCCCCTTTGACAAGAGTGCATCGTCGCAGCGAACGCCGTGCCCCGAGCTACTAAGGAAATACTATAAGTGTTTTTAGCCTTTTTGCCTTTAAAAAAGATTAGTGACTTTGTCACTTTTGAGTTTAAAAAGGAATGTTATCAATAATGTTACCTAGAGTGTTATCCTACCATAACAAAAAGGTCAGTATGTGCCACCGTCAATGGATAGAAAAAGCTACCCACTGACAGATTTAAAACAGAGAAACATAAAAAAATTGATTTTTTTTTAATAAAAAATAAAATATTATACAACAACAAAGATGATCCAAGGGGTTAAAACAAGACACGGAACAAGAGACTTCTTCAAGTTAGAAAATCTCTTATGGTTAAAAACTTGAATTAAATATTCATTTTTCAAAAAAATATTTTTTGAATCAAGCATAGAAAGAAAACATGAATGGTTTACCATGTCTCGATAATTAACCGGTTCCTTACCTCTAGTTTGTATCCCTTCGTCTAATCTCCCTATCACTTGGGATATAGGATGATTCTTTTGAATCTTCAACGGGGGAACTCTTCTGACGGGATCATCAACTCTATTGGAGTCCTCATTATTTTCATTTTCAGCAACTGGACTGACTTCTGATGTTATCTCTGGTGTTGCCTCAGGTGCGGTAACACTGGGGCCAACATCTGGTCCAGCACTTATGACAACATCTGGTCCAACATAAATTTCAAATTCACTTTGAGGTTGTTCCATCTGTATCATGAGAGGATAATCACCTGGTTTATCTGTAACACTTAACAGATCGTCAAAAACAATGTTCACAGATTCTTGAATAGTTCCCAAGCTTAAATTATATACTCGATATGCATGATTGTCTTGAGAATATCCAAGAAAAATGCCTTTATCACTCTTAGAGTAAAACTTAGCTAAGTAATCCCGGTCTTTTAATATGAAACATACACACCCAAACACATGGAAGTAATGTACATGTGGTTTCTTCCCATACAAAATCTCATAGGGTGTCATTGTTAAACCAGGTCTTAGAAAGACTCTATTTGAAATGTGACAAGCCGTGCTCAAAGCTTCAGCCCAAAATCTTTTTGAAATCCGTTTTGAAAATAACATGACACGGGCCATATCAAGCAATGTCCTATTTTTCTTTTCGGCCACCCCATTCCGTTGATGTGATTTTGATACCGAAAAATCATAGTTTATCCCCTTTTTCTTACAAAAAGTATAAAAGGAAACATTTGCAAATTCTTTTCCATGATTAGATCTTATACGAAAAATAGGTGAGCAAAACATGTTTTTGATTTTGGAGTGTAAGAGTTTAAATTTATCTAAAGTTTCAGATTTTTCTCTTAGGAAATATACCCATGAAAACCTAGAGAAATCATCAACTATAACAAAAATATACCTCTTACCTCCCAGGCTTTGTACCTCGATTGGACCCATCAAGTCCATGTGCAAAAGCTGAAAACAATGTGTTGTCCCGAAGTGTTGCTCTTGGTGTTGGGCAGCACACTGGGTAACACGAGTCTCCTCATTTTTAAGGCAGTCTTTACAAACCATTTTGTTATTAAGATTCATTTTGGGGACTCCTTTGACAGCCTCAAACTTGATAATGTTCTTCAAGTTTCGATAATGGGCATGTCCAAACTTTTGATGCCACAATGTTGCAACATCTATTTTTGCCAAATGGCACACCTGTTTGTCTTCAACAAGATAACAATTGTCACTTGATCTAATTCCTGTCATCACACAATTGTTAGTACAATCAAAGACTTCACAAGTGTTTTTATTGAATTTCACCTCTAAGTTGTCATCACAAAGTTGGCTAATACTAATTAAATTAGCTACAAGCCCATCTACATGTAAGACATTCTTTAAGGCAGGAAAACCAGTCACATTTAGTGTCCCTTTTCCTATTATATTGCTTTTACTTCCACCACCATAAGTTACACTACCTCCTTGAAAAGATTCATAGTCTTTCAAAAACAACTTTGTTCCCGTCATGTGATGTGAACATCCACTATCAAAGTACCATGATCCTTCAATATTTGTTTTTAAGGAAGTGTAAACAACATCGCATCTCAAATTAGACTTAGGTTTCCATGTCTTCTTTTTTGTGTTTTTGACCTTATGACAGAATGTGTTATCTGGAGTGCTAGGTAACACTTCAGGTAACACAGAATAACTGGACTGTTTCTTTGAAAGAGTATTACACTTATTTTTAAAATGTCCAGAGGTGTGACAGTATTGACACACTTTTCTTTTGTCAGAAGAGTCATTAGAGAAAGAATTTTGATCAAAAGCACGTTCTTTCACAAAACATATTTCATGTTCATCACAACTCAAAGAAGAAATAATTTTATCTAATGATTCTCGGAAACCAATACCTGCTTTGAGAGGCTTACTCAAATTGAGAATCTCATCCAGTTTGGATGATCCGGTGTTGATTTTCTTCAAGGTGGTTTCGGCTAAAGTCAATTTGGCCTTGACTTTCTCTAGCTCGGCATCTCTCTTGGATGCTTGAACTTCCAAATGAGTTAAGTAGGCCTTGAGTCCATCGTTCATCTTGGTTAAATTTTTAACCATTTTGTTCTCTTTCTTCCATTCCTTGAGCAAAACATCACAAAGGTTTTTTAAACCATCAATGAGCTCATCTTTGCTCAGCTCATCCTCTTTTGAACTTCCTGCATCAAGGTTAGTGGAAACCACGAAACAAACTTCGTTAGTTAAACTGAAATTGTTATATCTGACGGGTGTGGTCTCAGATGCTATCTCAGTGTGTATAACATCTGTGGTAACATGTTCAGTCTCCGAGTCACTTATTGTGACAAACATGTTTGTTTGATCAGGTTCTCCCTCCTGGAGATCAAAAGCCATGACAAAGGACCGAACCACTTAGTAACGTCAAGTGACCGGGCTCTGGTGCCAATTGAAATTGTTTGTCAAAGGCTTTCTGAGAACAGATGTTACCTCAAGTGTTAAGCAACACCCCAGGTAACACTCCAGACGGACAGAAAATACACACACAAAAATAGTAGAGTTTTTGCAGCGGAAAATAAATAGCACAAGAGAAATATTTTTCTCAAGTTATATAAATATAACTTGAGATGCCTAGATGGCGAAAACCTTATAATCAAAACCAATTACAAAGTTTAAAATGGTTCCCTATACAAACTATGATATACTCTCTATGGAACCAAAGTAAGAACAAAGTACAAGATTCTATCCTAACCAAAACTCACTCAAACCCGAAGTATTTGAGTGATAAAAGAGTGTATGGAAGAAAGAATCTCAAAAGGAGCCAAGAGTACTTTGGTCTTTTTGTGCTATGGATGTGTGTATAAAATTGGCTTGTCTTCAATCTTCATCCAAGCATCTATTTATAGCCAACCAAGACTTGGAGGCTACACAAATAACAGCCTTGGGCTATTTGTGATCGTGTGAGGAGGGTGGAGATCATGTGCAAGCCTTATCTCCACAAAACAAGCTTGACTTGGTCTTCCTTCCTTGATTCTCTCAACCGAATTCTTCATGCCCAAGTCTAAGCTTCACCTTGTTGTACTCCTTGCTTCCAACTCCTTGTACTTCATCTATTTGATCAGCAACAAACCTTGGACTTGGTCTTCTCCATATTTAACATATTTAACACATGTTAAATATGTTTGTAACTCCCTTATTTACTCGGCTTTTATGAGTAATTCTTCATTAATTTCTTCTCCATGTTTTAAGCTCCATAAACCAACTTTATTATATCTGAAAATATGGACCAACATCTAGAAAATAATATTAGGACATTAGTATAAAAATTACATTAGGAAGAAATATCAAATTACAAAGAATCTCGTCACGGCACTTAGACTGTCAGGGCAACACCTGAGGTAACACCTCAGTTCTGCACTAACACGTTCTTATATACTCAAATTATTAGACATGTGTTTCATTTCCATAATTCCATCCCCAAGATCCATTCAATTTGCTTTACCGATAATTAATCAACTTCTTGTGCATACAAGAGTTCATTCTATTTTAACCATTAGGCTTTAGCCTGGTGGTCAGAGTTCATGGCTTCCAACCTGGAGGTCATGGGTTCGATCCCCCTCCCCCAGAAGTTAGAGAGAAGTTTTTCTCTGCTGATGATTATGTATAATTTTTTTTTTTAAAAAACATGAGTTTAAAAAAATAAAAAATAAAAAAATAGTTCATTCTATTTTGACCAGAAGGAGGAGACGCGCTCTCGCTCTGCATATAAGGTCAAGGAAAGAACTCCGACGATCTAGATTGCTAATCTTCCCATGATATCTCTTTAACCTAGAAGAATTAGTATCTGCGTTCACTATTTGTTATTGGAAAAGAAATGTCATTTCGTTCAAATTGTTTTTTCTTTTAGAAAATTGACACTTAAGGACTGATAAAGTCTGAGGTTCCATCCCAAAACCAATTGGCAATGAGAGGAGCAAGATTTTTATATAGTCAATGCTTGGCTAGTTAATTTCCGATATGAGATAATTGACTCTAACACGCCCCCTCAAGTGTAGCCGGGCTTTGCCAAGGCTTACAACGTGGACTTGTTACGGGTGAACATCGTGGGCTGTTGGGCCTGCACGTGTAACGGGCCAGCTCTGATACCATGATAAAGTCTGAAGTTCCATTTATGTTTTCAATTTTTTTCGAGCGAACATTTTATTTTGATAATGAAAAAAAATGCGGATTAAAAACAAGCATTTGCACTCGATTCAGTATCCCGTATTTGCCTGTCAATGCGACTATTGGTGAATTGATACAGGGAGAGATGTGAGTATGCCCACGTGCATGGTTGTCACTTGTGTCGGAAAAATTGTACCCACCCGCCTACTTTAACTCATTCGTAGTAGGCCGTACTCCCTTCTTGCCCCTACATATTTATTTTGTTTGACTTGGTCCTTTGTTTTTTTGTCGAGTTGTGATAACTAACACATTCTCTTTAAAACATAGTCGTCCTCTCACCATTGTTGTGCTTGAAGTTGTTGCGGACGTTCGCCTCTCAAGATACGAGTGTGTACAAACTGGAAGTGGAGTCCACTTGTTATACACCTCTCAATTTACAGATCAAGTTGTAAAATACTTGATCTCTAACGGTCCTCTTGGAACATTATTTTCCTCATTTTTCCCATTTGGGAAGCTCTTTTAAAGGAAGGAGCCGAAATCTTTCACTTCCTTTCCCATGTGGAATACCAACCCACTTCCCAACTTACCCATTAACATTAGAGCTTCAAATTTTCATACCATCCTATATTAGATTGGACACACCAATTTAATATTAACATGTAGGAAATAATAATCCACATGAATCTTTGAAAATCTACAAAAGATTTTTTCTTAAGGAGACGCGCGCAATTTCCTTCACACATTTACACATTTTCCAACATGGTTATTTTTTTGGCATTTAACAACTGCCATCAGTAAAAAATAATCATTTTTTATTTTTTTTTTCCATTAGGTTTGAAAAGAATTGAATATGTATTACAACAATTTAATGAAAATGAGATTTTATTATTTTATTTCTTTTCTGTTACATTACTTCACTCTAAAATACTTAATAAAAATTGATAATTTAAATAAAAAATATTTTAAATAAAATATTTGGTTTAAAAGTGACATCTATATGAATTTGAATTGAAGAAAGTAGTATGGTACGCCCTCTTCTTTTCTGGTAGGAAGCTAACTGAGACCATGTTTAAATATGATTTTAACCTTTGGATTTTGTTCAAGAAAAGAAAGAAAAACCTTTAGGTTTGTAGATACTCTTCCGTCTAATGACAAATTTCTCATTTTGATATTCTATTAAAAATTCTCATTTACCCAAAAATAAAAAAAATCCCTCCACTTTCTCTCTCTCTCATACTCACAAGTCACAACAACTATCCACTTAATATTTCCTATCCCATATTCTCTCTTCTTCCCACTCACACCACCTACTTTTCCAACATCTTTCCTTAATTTTCGTTTCTAAATTATATGAAAAGTTTGTTATAGGACGAATGGAGTAATTGTTCAAAATTTGGTGGACACAATAAGTAAGGAAAAAGAATAAAATAAAAAAAATGTGTGGTAGAAAATGAAGAGAAAGAGAACGAGTGGGGTAAATAGTAGTGTTGGTTGAATAATTTGAGTGGTGAAAAATAAAGAGAGAGAATGAGAGGTGGGGTATAGTGAATATAAAATTATAAAAAGTAGACTATTTTGGGAAGTGTCAAGTGAGCTGAGACGGACCAAAATGGAAATATGTGTCAAGTGAGCTAAGACGAAGGGAGTATATTGTATACTCCCTCCGTCCCACCTCACTTGAGACTTATTTTTTTGGGCCGTCCCACTTCACTTGAGACTCCCCAAAATGGTCATCCTTTTATAATTTTATATACAATCTACCACACCCACTCATTCTCTCTCTTCATTTTCCACCACACAATTTATTCAACCAACCTACTTTTAACCCCACTCATTCTCTCTCCTCATTTTCTACCACACATTTTCCTTAGTTATCGTGCCCATCTCTTAGGTCTCAAGCGAGGTGGGACGGAGGGAGTATATATATACTCCCTCCGTCCCACCCGACTTAGGACAAATTGCCATTTTGAGCGTCCCACTCCACTTAGGACATCCCTAAATGGCAAGTTTATATTACTTTAATATTCAATGGGACCTATTTGTCATACTCACAACAACAATCCATTTACTATTCCACCCACTCATTCTCTCTCCTATTTACTTTTCATACTCACAACACATCCTCCACTCATTCTCTTTCCTCTTAAAATAATAGTTCTCCTTAATCCCCGTGTCGGGAACAATTGTCCTTAGTCGGCCGGGACGGAGGGAGTATATATATTGTATAAATATATAAAAACAATCGTCGCAGACATGTGTGCACTTGTTAATTGCATATGACACATTATTATAAAGTTGAGCCTAATCAAAGTGATCTATTAAAGTTAAAGGGCCTTAAGTCATATTTTATAAAGATAAGGTTGATTATAAAATATGTATAAACTAGATTGTATATATAAATAGATTGGGAGCCTACTTTTAAATACCAAATGGATACATTCTTTCATCCTACTGGATGTATTATAACTACTCACTCCGTCCCATTTTAAGAGTAAAAAAATGGGTGAGATTAAGAATTAAGGAAAATGTGATGTGTTGTGAGTGTTGATAGTTGGGTAGGAGAGAGAAAGTGAGGTAGAGAAGAGTTAGTGGATAATTGTTGTGAGTATGACATGTAAGACCCACTTTCCATTTTAAGATTTTGACTCTTAAAATGGGACACCCTTTTAGGATAATTTTGACTCTTAAAATGGGACAGAAGGAGTATATATAAGGGTCAGATCCCAAATTGAACAAATATATTTTAGACTCTCATATACCTTAATAAAGAGACTAACAAACAGAGTATACAACCAAATAAATTTAGTTCCCACAGTATCCAGTATGACAAATTCTCAAATGCGGCATGCCGCACCGTGCGGCAAATGTTGGAACAATTTTACCCTGAATGCCATACTCATATTTAGAAGAAGAATGAGGAAGGAGATGAAGCGGAAGCGTTCAAGATCATTTACCTGTTGAATCCATGATGTGATCTTGAGGGAGAAGATGAAGAACAATTATTAGGAATGTGTTCTTCTAAATGATGAATGTCTCTTTCAATTTCTCTCTTTCTCTTCTAACAAATGAAGATGATTATTAATGAGGAAACTAAAGATTCTAGCAGCCTTTAAGGGATGATGAAAGTCCCTTTATATAGTAGGCTTGGTGACATTTCATTTAGGGACCACACCTATTCACTTCTTAAGCAATGTTAATTTACCATTTTACCCATCATAAATAGATAAGTTACATTTCAGGGATTCTACACATTGACTAGGTTTGACTATACTTTATATCAATATTATAGTCATGATTTTATTAATGGAAGTCCAAATAACTTGTATTGCAAGCCATGTTCTAACAATCTCCCACTTGGGTTGCAAAACTAAGTTCTTCCTTTTAAATCATAAGTATAACATAAATGACAACCCTTATGTGCACTTTGTTGTCATCTATAACAATCTCGTCCATTAGCCATATAAGTATAGGACTAAAGGGGCAGTCGTTGTAATTGATTCGCAACTAAACCCACTATAATCACATATACCAATCCAACTAAACGACATAGATCAAAAGTATAGATGTGTAGCATGGAACTTAATGAATATATAAACATATTCTCCAACTAGTCAAACTTTACCAAATGAGATCAAAATAATAGAACAATTAATGAAGTACAACACAAAACTCCCACTAAATTAAATGTTATCAAATTGTTACACCCATATGAGTAACATGCTCGTGAAACACTAAAGATGATAACGTTTCATAAATGGATCCGTTAAATTATGGAGTGTTCTAATAAGTTGTATTTCTCTGTTCATTTTGTACTCTTTTCTTTATAACAAGATACTTAATGTCTAAATCCATAAACCTTTTGTTAGAGTACGGAACTGCTACCTGATAGTCATATCTTAATTGGTCTTTCGACACTTGTTTTGACAAATCACAGTCCATTAAAACTTATGTAGCCATGTAATTTTAACAAATATCGGAATACCAAATGATCTCAAGATTATCCGATTAAAAATAGGCATGTAGATCTTTGTGTTTTGTAAATACTATATCATTCTTTTGGCTACTACTTAATGTTCTTTCTGGATTGCTTTGGTATTGACCAAGCATCCCAACATTGAATGCAAGGCTTACGCATTTATTAAGCTTTCTTACTGCTGATGCAAAGAGGGATATTTTCTATATACTTGGATTCATAATTAACTTTAGGACACTGTTTGAGACTAAGCATGTCTCCTTTAAAATTAGGGGTGTCAAGTGGTTTATAGTTTTGCATGCTATACCTTTTGTAATACCTTTTCTATATAGGCCCTTTGTGATAATCCCAAAATACTCCGTGAATACTCACAGTGAACTTGAATTCCTAATACAAAAAGATGCCTCACCAAGAATTTTCATTCCAAAGAAATTTCTTAGTTTCCTTATTAAGGTTTAAAACATTACTAGCAAGCAAATATTACCCACATATAAGACCAAAATTATAATTTTTACTCCCACTGAACTTATGGTATATACAATATTTATCAAGATTCATTTCAAAACCAAATGAAAGAATAACTTGATTAATCTTTAAATACCATTAATGAGAAGTTTTACTTAAGTTCATAAATGGATTTCTTCATATAGATAGTTTCCCCAATGTTTCTATTAGGAAAAGCTCTTAATATCCATTTGATGAAGCTTAAGACACAAATTGCTACTAGTGCCATAATGGTTCTAAAAGAGTTTTTAGAAGATATCGGGAAATGTTTCTTTCTTGATAATTAATGCCTTTCTTATGAGTTGAAAATTCTTTAGCAACTAGATGGGTCTTTATATCTTTCAACATTACTTTTGTGAATCCTTTTAGGTCTTAGAGACCCATTTATAGGTTTCACATCTTTAGGTAATGTAAAAGATCCCAAAAGTTGTTATCTTTCAAAGATTTCAACTCTTTATGGTATTAATCTGCTTATGAGAATTAGGACCATTAATGGCTTTATGGTAGATGAATGGTTCATCTCCCACTAAACCTATGTGTCCTTTATTTCTCGGTAAGATACATATCATAATTATCCGGTATTGCAATCCTTCTTACTCTATAGTTATTCTTTCATTTGGGTCTTTATATCTTTCAACATTACTTTTGTGAATCCTTTTAGGTCTTAGAGACCCATTTATAGGTTTCACATCTTTAGGTAATGTAAAAGATCCCAAAAGTTGTTATCTTTCAAAGATTTCAACTCTTTATGGTATTAATCTACTTATGAGAATTAGGACCATTAATGGCTTTATGGTAGATGAGTGGCTCATCTCCCACTAAACCTATGTGTCCTTTATTTCTCGGTAAGATACATCTCATAATTATCCGGTATTGCAATCCTTCTTACTCTATTGTATCTCTTTAAGGGCACTTGGTTCTTCCTAATTTTGAGGTTGTTGAATTTCCTTCTTATGATCAACATTTTCATGTTGTTCAATATTTATAGGGAACCCATATTTATTTTGAATTGCATGTTTTTCTTGAATATCAAGTACAAAATTTGAAATCCAATTGGAACTTATGGAAAAGGTGAAGAAATGGATGCCTTTTCTTTTCCAAATTCAAAATATTACACCTAATCTCCCACTAAATTCAACATCCTCAAAGAACCTAGCTTTTCTCGTTTCAAAATGTTCAAATTTTTGGGTTGTAAAATTTATATATCTCCTAGATCTCTTGGCTTACCTCATGAATAACTACTAACAATCTTATGTCTAACTTGCCCTTAGTAGACTT
This sequence comes from Campanula takesimana, assembly GCA_026119855.1. Classification (NCBI taxonomy): domain Eukaryota; kingdom Viridiplantae; phylum Streptophyta; class Magnoliopsida; order Asterales; family Campanulaceae; genus Campanula; species Campanula takesimana. The sequence continues at coordinate 524,037 of JAOWBW010000594.1, forward strand.
ATAAGGTCTACCCTTATGTTAGACAACCCCATAAATGAAGATGATTTAAGGACGTGTTCCTTATTCGTCCCAAAATCATAAAAGGGTTTTTATTAGTAGCTTAGAGGGAGCTTTAATGAGAATAAGGGCCGCGGTTTTAATGTATCGCCCATAATGAGTGAGGTAAAAGAAGTACAAAACATGCTTATTACCATTTCCTTAAGGATTTTATCATGTCTCTTGTGTACATCATTCATGCTAGGCGTACCCGGCTTAATGTAGATGGAGACAATCCCACACTCTTCAAAATAGCGAGTAAAAAGGACCTAGACGTTCCCTTTAACAATCATTCCAACCATGATATACTCTATCATGATTGGACCTAATGTTCTTAATAGTCTTTCAAAGTTGATTTCCAAGTTTGACCTCATAAGACTTGAAAACGTCCATAACTTGAGTCTTTGCATGAAGTAATAAATGCATCCATATTGAGAGTAGTCATTTAGAAACGTAATAACTATTGTTGACCTTTCCACGAAGGAATAATGAATGGCCCACAATTTTCATATGTATTAGTTTTAAAGACACTTGATACTCTCGAGAATACTATTCTTTTAATGTTTGTAAATTTCCTTTAAGGCATTTAATGCAAAAGTATTTTCCAAAATATCAAGTTTGTTCAAGATTTCCTTTAACATAAGCTTATCAATTTTCCACTTGGAAATATGACCCAAACGCCTATGCCTTAAAAATTTACTTGATAACTTTTGCTTTCTAGTTTTGGTTTCATTATTTATGGGATTCATTTATTGTGTAAATAAGGTCAAGTGAATAAAGACTACTTGACAAAGTACTAGTAGCATCAACATTGGAATAAAAGTAAAAATCACATTTATAAAATTGAACAAAATAACCTTCTTTGTTCAATAGTGTGATAAATATCAAATTCCGTCTAAATGACGGTACAACAAATGTAGTATTTATACAAATATTACTAAGTACTTTAACAATAACAAAATTCCCGATGCCTTGCACTTCAACCGGATCCTGGCTTCCATATAGATGAATCCTTCATCTTCTCCAGGACTTCGGTATTTCAGGCAATCCTACATAAACTTTCTTTATGTGAGTTGTCGTTCCAATATTCAACCACTATGTATATGTAGGAAATGAAACCAAATTATCCTTTATTACAAACAAAGACCAAATGACATACATTTCTTAGCACGCCAAGCGTGATACTTAGGGCAGTCGTACTTCATGTGATTGAGGTCCTTGCAAAAGAAGCATTCTTCATGATCATTAGATGACCCCTTACGCTTCTTATTTCTTGCAACCGCAACATCCTTCCCTTTTCTCTTTGTCCCATGAGAGGAGGTAGATGCCAAACGTTCCTCAAGCATATCAAAGAATATTTTAGCATCAATATCCTTGGAGATACCGGTCAAAATGGTCTCCGGGACAACTATATTCATGATCATTAGGCTCACACGATTGGAGCGTTTCCACTTCTCCTTATTTAAGAACTCTTCTTGAGTGCTTTCCTTAGAGAGAGGAAGAGGAAACGGCTCCCTTAATGCATGATCTATGTCCATATAGCCTAAGATCATCATCAATTTATTTTTCCAAGTTTTAAAATTAGTCCCATTAAGCATCGGTATGGTACTTATAGCAGTAATCACGGATGAAGCTATAAGTAAATCTGTTGGAATTTCGAGAACAAGAATGAATACAAAACATGTATAAGACACTACATAATGAAAAATGATTAATTATATCAACGAAATCCATCAACAAGACAATCAACATGACATCAAAACTAATCTTTGGATTGCGAGTTGACTCATAAATGATTGCCTTAGGCAACAAGTAATTTGAACTTGTATTTTAATAAATACTTAATCTTCCTTTGGGCCGACATAAGTACCTAAGAAAATAACCTAATGTTCATTTTACTTGTTACCACATGAATGCCCAAGTTTAGTCAAATGTCAAGATCTTCTTTGAAAAATTCAAGCCATTCACATATCAACTTAAACATCCAACACTTTACAATTTTTGGGTTTAAATAACGTAAATCACTTAGGCGACAATATTATTTAAACAATGAATAAAATTGTCAAAGCATATAATTAATCAAGGCCTTAGGGTTTGAAAAAATGTATGTTTTGTTCCAAAGGGAAAAACAAAATTATACAGAAAATTTCAAAAAAATAAAAATAAAAAAAATCCAATTCTGATGAACACTAGATGCACGGTCGAGCATATAAAAGTGCACGGCCGTGCATCAATTTACAGAAACATTGTTTTTCTCGGCGTAATGTGCACGACCGTGCCAAAATTAGCGGAAAAGACATGTTCTCACGGCACACTTTGCACGACCGTGCTAAAAAAGATGCACGACCGTGCCAAAATTATCCGAAAGTGCTGTTGGGTTTCGTAGTAACATGCACAGCGGAATATAGCAATTAAAATTTTATGAAACCCAAAGCCATGGATCCGTTCATATGACTAAATCAAATACAACATAATGAATAGAGGAAAAACTAACCCTTGATGACTATGAATTCTAGCTTTGAATTTGGTGAAGAATTTGAAACTTTATCACGGACAAAATTCACGAACTTTGAAGATGATAAAATTCACCCTCTAGCGGTATCCACACCACGAACGAATATCAAGGAGCTTCTTGATCTTGGTTGCTAGACCAATAATTATGAAACACACTTTCACAATTTAATAAAGAACTATATGAAATTATTTTGTGAATTATTTTGTTCTTCAATCCAAGATGTCTTGGAACAAAATAATAACTCTCTCAAACTCTTTGGAGGCACACAAAACACTTGGGCTAATGGTCTGGCCGAACTTGGCTTTTTATACACAATTAAGACCTATTCCAAATAGGAATCTTGTGCCAAAAACCTTCCCAATCGAATTAGGAAATATTCTGCCGCCTAGACCAAGCGCCCGCCTGGTACCAACCGAGCGCCGCTCGCTGCCAGAAAATCCAGAATTTTCCAAAAATTCCTTTGAGGTCCTTCGACCCTAAATTCCAATACAGTCCTTTTATTTAAGATTCGTTCTATTGTGTGTGACCCTCTAGGATTATACTAAGTTGGCAATGGGCTCAAACATGAAACCATAAGATATGATTAGGTTCTAGCAAACCGTCATACCTACCCAAATAGTATAACTAGATACAAGTTCGCATTCCTTTAGAATATGTCATAATCCTTTTGTCCACGATGTCATTGAACACAAGTCATGGTCAAACAGTCAACTTGTCTTGTTCAATACTTTCTCGATTCCGAATATGTTGATAATTCAAATGCTATTGATCCAATCAATCCATTTGAGTCCGGCCGAACATTTCATCAACATCATTCCTTCGAGGGGCCCAAGCTTGACATCTCTCCGTGGAGGGACAAATCCATTTAGCTTATTATTCTTCCCAACGGGAATCCGATTATGCCAACATACCCTTTATAACTACCATGTTAAGGTAGCGTTTGAATATGTCAAACACAATGTTCATCAAGTGGAAGACTATAATAACTTCATGTCTAAGGATTCGAATGACATAACTAATATGAGATAATGTACGACATAGACCATGACATAAAATCTCATATAGCGGGTTATGTCCAGTACCTTGTTCCAAATAAGTACCCATAAATCTAACATGATCATCCCATGATCATTTAGCCTTTATACTAGTGCTTAACAAGTACTAGGGACGGGGATTATTATAAGTAAACATGAACAACAATAATAATCAAAACATCTCTTTATTGATATGAAATAAATGATAACAATTACAACGTTTATTAAACGTGCCTAGGGCACCACTACCAACAAGTGCATGTTTTCACGGTACAATGAGCACGGCCGTGCTAAACCAGAGACACGACCGTGCCAAACGAACCAGTCCGACCAGATTAAACAAGACACCCGTTCGGACCAACACTATTCAGATGCACCGGTTCAAGGAAATGAATGCGCACGACCGTGCCAAACAAAGGGCACGACCGTGCCAGATTTTCTGCACTTCTGAATTTTTGTCTAAATTTTTCCCAAAATCAAATGAATTGCAAGTAGATCCACATGGTATGTACTTAAAACATAAAACCATGTTATTTAGGATAATATTGCTTTTAAAATTAATAGAATCAAGTAAGTAGATCCACATGGTATGCACAAAACATAAAACAATGTTATGAAGGGATAGTCAAACTTGAATCATTGAGTTTTAATGAACAAAACTTTCAAACCATTTTCTTAATTTTAGATGAAGATTATAAATACTCTATGAATGAATTAGAGCCCCTAATCATCATCAAATCTTTATGATTCAACAGGAAAAAATGAATCAATTAAAGCGTAAAGCTTTCTTAAAAGAACTCAAACTCAAACTAAATAATGAGCGGGCTCTGATACCAATTGTTGGAACAATTTTACCCTGAATGCCATGTTAGATCATTGTGGCTTGCAACACAAGTTAATAGGCACCTTCCATAAATAAAATCATGACTATGACATTAATATAAAGTATGGTCAAAATAGTCAATGTGTAGAATCCCTGAAATGTTATTTATCTATCTTTGATGGGCAAGATGGTAAATCAACATTGCTTTAGAAATGAATAGGTATGGTCCCTATTTGAAGTGTCACCATGTTTACTATTTAAAGGCCTCTCCATCAAGCCTAAAACATACTTGATTCTTACTTTCTCTCATCTAAATTATCTCTTCATTATTGAAAGAACTTTTGAGAGACTAAGAGACACTTTCATTTAGAAGATCATCTCCCTACATTGTCTTCTACTTCATTCTTATTCTCCCTTCAAGACATCAAAATGGATTCAACAGGTATACATTTATTACATGCTTCCGCTCCATCTTTTCCTCATTCTTCTTCTAAATATGAGTTAGGCATCAGGGGATTATAATTGTTCCAACAATTGGTATCAGATCCCGCTCATTATTTAGTTTGAGTTTGAGTTCTTGTTTTAAGAAGGCTTCATGCTTTGACTATCATTCATTTTCCCTGTTGAATCTTAAGGTATTTGATGATTGATTAAGGACTCTAATTCATTAATAGAGTATTGATGATCTTCATCTAAATTAAGAAAATGGTTTGAAAATGTTTTGTTAAATAAACTCAATGGTTCAAGTTTGACTATCCCTTCATAACATGGTTTTATGTTTTAAGTACATACCATGAGGATCTACTTTACTTGAGTCCATTATTTAAAGCAGATTATCCTAAATAGCGTGGTTTTATGTTTTAAGTACATACCATGTCGATCTACTTGCTTGACCCGTAATTATTGGCAAATTTTTTTTTTTTTTTTTTTGGGGGTTTCGGTTTACTGAAACACAGTATAAATTTTGAAAGTGTGCCTTTTCTTGGTACCCTTGACTTCCATTAAAAAAAAAAAAAATTGCTTTATGAATTCATTGAACATGGAATTGAAAGATTTCATGCTTGTGTCGGTTCATTAAATGGACTTGGTACAATGATTGATTCGGACATGTCTGACATGTTCTTGCTTTTTGGCAATTAAAAGGACATCCTTTTATGATATGCCTTTGGGCATTTTATTCTATATGGGTCAATTATTCTATTTTTTTTTATTTAATAAAACATACATTTTTCAAACCATAAATTTTTGATTAATATATGCTTTGACAATTTTATTCATTGTT
>JAOWBW010000594.1:529826-806468 GCA_026119855.1 Campanula takesimana
TTTCCTATCTTGTAAGTTTTTAATCTTTTGGATAGATTAGAAATCTATAGCACTGGCTAGTGTGTGCATTGACTTGAGGCATGATTTACCATTCACATCTTTATGGACATGTTATTATCAAGTACAATGAATTGCCTTTTCTATAGTAGGTAATGGCATCAATCATTTAGGGGGAGATTGTTGGGTATGCTTATCACTTAACCCTCCTACATTTGTTAGAATTGATTGATACCATCACCTATGAGTATTTTTATGGACTTTAGGACCTCATGTAAAGAAGTTAATAACTTCAATTTTTAGCAGTCCTTTTTATAGTATAGGCTTAGAGATAGATATGACTTGAAGCTTTAAAGATCGAAGATTTCCTAAGCAAGGATTCATCTCGATACGCAGAATGTTCTCTACGCAGGTCGCCACTGCGCATAGATATCTTACGCAGCCCTTGACCCTGCTCAATTTTCAAGATCTTCCTAAACTCTCAAGAGATCTCTTTGTGACCAAGCATGGTGCGCATGCTGCTCATGCGCTGAATCCATGCGCGCCGGCAATGCGCATGACTTTGCGCGCGGACTCAACCTTGGTCAAGTTCCTCATCTCCTGATCTCACATTCTAAGAAAAGCTTGGAAAACACTTAAAAGATGCACGCTTATTAAAATGCTGAGGTTGTGCACAAACGACAAATAAGCACACTCAGCAAAACCATTGGTGGAGACACGCTTCAAAGAAATATCTCAAGTGAAGACAGCTGTCAACCTTCTAGAAGAAGCTTTTGAAGTTGGGTCTTCATGCTCATTCTCCAACGGCTCTATATACCTGCGCACCAATCATATTGTGCCAGGTCATCATCTTTGATCAGAGCCCCAACGGCTATAAAGGACAGCTGCGCACCAATCACCTTGTGCCAGCTCATTGTCCTTGCTCAGAGCTCCAACGGGCTATATTCAAGCTCTCAGCTATAAATAGCCTGCTCATCTTCATTTCCAAGCTGCCTTTTGATTTAATCCTTTTTCATCGGCCCTTGATCTGCCTGATCAAGCCCCTCTTGTTGGCCACTATACTTCAGAGTTCGAGTTTCATGCTTCACTAAAAAAACATGAGATCGGAGACTGCTGCTTAGTATTTCCAGATTCTTTAGAACAGCCTTCAAGATCTTCAAACCTTCAAAACTCCTGCTCATATCACAAAGCCTATATCACCAGAATTCTTGGTGCTCTTCATCTTTCATATTCATAGAGCCCAGAATTTCTTGTCACACACACACCTCTTGAAGCTTTGATTATTTTGATCTAACTTCTTGAGATACACGGTTTTAGTCTAGGATTTGTTCTTCATAGATAATAGATCTTGAGTTAGTATTAAGCTCAAATATTGTAATTTGTAATAATCTCTCATATAATAAGATCTCCATTAGAAATCCAAGACTAACCATCTTGGTAGAGATGTAGATCTTTCATCGATCGAACCTCTCCAAATAGCGTGTTCATTACTTATTGCATATTTCTCTGCTAACTTTTATGAACTGCTTGTTTTGATCTTTCAGATTGCTACACTTTGATTTGTAATTGTTATTGCTCATTTGCCTTAGAATCCCATTTTGCGCCACTCTTTAGCCTCATACTTAGCGCGTGCGTTTTTATCTCTGCGCAGTATACCCTGCGAAGAGCTGTTTTAAATTTCCGCTGTGCATTTCACACTCTTACCGCGCGCTATACTTAGCCAAAATAAGAGTTGTGCGCATCTGCCATTGAATTGCAAAAGGGTTTGAAAAGAATTTTAAATCGCTATTCACCCCCCCCCCCCTCTAGCGATTTTCACACCCTTGTTGCCCTTTAGGGACCAACACCATTTTATCTAAGTCATTAGGGATTCGCTGCGCAGAGGGGCCGGCAGGGGCTCGCTGCGCAGAGGGGCCGGCAGAGAGACTTGCCTTCGATGCATTCTCCCCCTTAATGGCAGCAATCTCTAATCGCTGCGCATCAAGTTGATCTTGAATAGCGTTTGCGCAGTGATGAGTTGAGCCATCTGAGACTGCGCCAGCAACTTGATTCACTTGAATGGATTCAAGGCTTGTAAGATCTGGCGCAGCTCATTTGAGGAGGAGAGAGACGAGGTAGATACCGCAGGAATCGTTGAGGTAGCGGGAGGCAGTTGCTCTGTTGTCTTGGGAGGAGAGGTTTTGGAGATGGGATCAAGAGGGGACTGGCACGGAGGAGACAGATGCGCTAGGAGATCTATGCGCAGAAGAATGTTCACTGCTTTCAGAGGCAGTGTGCACCATCATTAGCAGAATCTTCTGGGATAGGATCAGCAGCAGCAGGAGCGCTGGAATCTCTGGCGCAACAAAGCCAGGTTGGACAGTGGGTGCAGCAGTAGGCTCAGGAGGAGCTGTGCCATCGCCACCAACATTCTGATCCATTTCATCAGCATCATCCTTCTCAGCCTCAGGCTCAATGCCATGCCTTCATCAAGAACAGAGGTTACCTGTGTGGATTGCCAACAGGGATATTGACGCGCTGAAATGCGCTGGATGTTGGTTTCGCGAGGAGAGCTTGGAGGAGAAGGAGTATGGCGCTTTTTGGAGCCCTTTGCGCTACTACGCACCTTCTGCTTGCGCGAGGAGAAGAAAGAGGGGCATCAGCAGGTTTCACGGGCACAACATTAGGGTCTTGCACAGCTGGGGCCTTGGGATGAGTCTCCCCCTGAATCTCAGCATCTTCAGAATCACCAATGTGATCCATGCGCGACTCAGAGTCATGCGCAGAAGGAGGAATACGTTGGAAGGCACTCTTGGCAGTCTTGGTCTTCTTCTGGGAGGGCGCAGGCGCATCAGCCTTGGGCTTCTTGGAGGGAGGCTTTGGGCAGCAGGGGCAGGCTCTCTGATCTTAATGCCTGCGGTGGATTGGATGTTGGGAACATCCTTGTGCTTCTTTGACTTGGGCTCAGCAATGCCCTTGCCCTTGGCTTGGAGGCTTCATCAGCCGTTTCCTGCGCAGCACTTGGGCCTTCTGTTCCCTTGGCCTTGCCTTCCTTGGGTAACTTTCCCAACCAAGGTTCCCTGTTGGGATCATCATCGGATCTCCAGATTCTGTAGTAGTCCGCATCGCCAATCTCATCGCGCAGCAGATGAAGCTGCGCTCGAGAATAGAACTTTGAAGCACAGGACTGCTTTAGAGTGGGCTCCTTCCTTACAAAGTCATTCAATTCAGTGTATATGGAGCAGGATCTTGGATAGCAGGCGACAGTGCGTCCGATACTTAGGTTTTGACGCGTTGAGGCGCGTATCATAGCTCGTCATTGCCTTGGTGATCTCATTCCAGATGATCTGGGCCAATCCAGCCTTTCCTTTAAGTAGATAGCGCAGCAATATTCCCATTGCTTGGAAATAAACTTCCCCTTGTTCCCATTCTTGCAGTTCAGGGAATTGCCAATCAAGGTGCACAGGTGATACATCACCTCACCAAATTCTTTGCGATCATGCACAGACCACCGCTTGACAAGAGTGGGCTCGCCAACTAACTTCATCGCCAATCTGTCTTGCCGCGCAGTATCAAAAGTCTCTGGCGCATCACCAACATCGAAGTCGCAAAGTCTGCGGAAGTCTGCGGATGTGGTTTGGGTGCACCAAGATTTCGCAATTCTGCACCACCGCCATAATGATCTCAGTGCTCTCACCCTTGTGCTTGACAGGAACAACACGCGCAGTCTCGAAGAATTCATCAACAAGAGAAGGCACGTAGAATGGCTGATCCAAAGTGAAGAGAGGAAGAATTCCAGAGGATCGCAGATGCCTTATCAATCTGCGCCCAACAGCATCCTGGTTAAGATCTTGCGGATTGACTTCCCATCCACAAATGAAATAGAAGGGATTATGTACAAAACAAAAAACATGAATTAGACGTTATATTGTGCATGGAGCGTTGCGCATGCGCAGATAACGCATGGATACCAATGCGCAGTATCTCCATACTAGATAAAATATCATAAAAGTAATGCGCAAAGCCAAGCAAGCATGCGCAAAACGTAAACACTTGGAAATTCTTATGCGAACCAGAGCATAAGAGAAAAATCAAGAAATTGATGAACACGAAATGAACTGTTCATGAACATGGACATCAAGAACACCAAAAATCAAAAGTTGTCCAAATCCAATAAAAAATACATCGAAATGACCGCATGAACAGGACGAAGTCAACCATGTAAACAATGTAGACAACAACATTAAAACAAACCCAGAAATTCAGAATAATCGTTCGTCTGCTATAGAGGTTTTTGGACAGAAAATTTGCAGAAATCACTTAAAAGAGTATTGATCATGAAATAAATTACATGAACGAGTAGATCAGGGAGAAACGAACACGACACAACAATCGATTTCAAAAAATGATCAACAAACAAGCACACAATCATAAAGGGAAGCTTGTAAAGCTTTAAACCCTAACAATGGCGGAAATTGAACAAACAGAGAAAGAAATCATACCATATCTTTGACGACGGGCTGGGGAGGTGGTTGTTCTTGTGCAGACCCAGAGCGAGAAGAGGAGGAAGTTTCCTCAGATGAAGAAGAGAGAATGATTTCGGGCATTTTCTTTGAGGTCTTCTTAGGAGCCATTGATATAGAAAGAGATGTAGATGAAAAAGGAAGTTTTGGGAAGATGAAATCTGGAGAAGATGGTCAAAGAGAGAAGAAGAGGAAATCTTTGGAAGTTGGTAAGAAATAGAGAGAAAAAATGGAGGTTTGGTGAAAGAAAATGAGCAGTAAAGAGAGAGAAGAGAGGTCGCAGACGGTTTATACCAAAAGAGGGGAAATGGTGACGTCAGCGCAAGGACAGTTGGTGAAAAAGCGGAGTGGGGCACGTGCTGCGATGACGTGGCCCAACCGGATGCGCGCGTGCGCAGGCCTAGTGCGCACGTGAGTGTGAAGTCCTAAGCCGGTCACTGTCGAGTCAACTTCCTCATAAATGCTGAGTCACTGAAAGGACGGGCGCACGTTAGCAGGGTGACGTGGCCGAATAGGGGACGCGCGTGCGCAGTCTTTGCGCGCGCGTGTGTCAGCGAAAAGAAGGTGACGGCTGTCGCATCACCATCCTCATTAAATGGTGAGTAGACATTCGCAAGGTGCGCTGTTATTAATCACAGTTTGCATTAAATGACAATGGGACATGTGCAGGGGTAAAACGGTAATTTCCCAAGAAAATTCAAAAAAATAAAGGCGCGGGAAAATTTAATTTACACAAGTACCCTTGTGACTAAGCGTTGACTTTTCAGTCAAGGACCTATGTGCAAAATCTAATGAATAGAGTACTTACCTGAGGTCCACTTAGAAGTGCGCATGTCGTTTTGCGCAGAGCGAATATTGTGCAAAGATTCTTCAAATCTCAACTTAATTTTTTATGCGCATTAACTTGCTGTGCAGTAGCTGCGCAGATGCATGAAATCTTAACCTTTAAGAACTTATCAAGCAAACACAAAAACATTAGTATTAACAAATTATATGGACAAGTTAGCTGAGTTCAAGCATACCCATTTCTCCTCTCAAGAAGACAAATCTCTTTGCCTCAAGAGCCTTTGTGACGATATCAGTAATTTGATTGTCTGTGCCCACGTGCTCTAAGTGAATATTTCCTTTTTCCACGTGGTCCTTGAGAAAATGATATCTGATGTCGATGTGCTTTGTCTTTGAATGCATGACAGGATTGTTGGAGACTGCTATGGTGGACATATTGTCGCAGAAAAATGGGCAATTTCCTTCATTAATTCCATAATCCACTAGTTGTTGCTTCATCCATAGGATTTGGCAGCAGCAGCTTCCAGCAGCAATGTATTCAGCTTCTGTAGTGAAGATGGACACAACAGCTTGTTTATTGCTTGCCCACGCAACAAGTTGATTTCCAAGGAAATGACAAGTTCCACTTTGTGCTCTTCCTGTCAATTGTGCATGCTGCGTAGTCTGCATCTGAATAACCTAGCAAATCGAAATTTGAATCTTTGGTGTACCAAAGTCCAAGGTTAATAGTTCCAGAAAGATAACGAATAATGCGTTTAACAACAGTTAAGTGCGCTTCTCTAGGGTCAGCTTGATAGCGCGCACAGACACAAACACTAAACATAATATCTGGCCTACTTGCAGTAAGGTAGAGTAGAGAGCCAATCATACCTCGATATAAAGTTTGATCAACTTTCTTACCTTTTAAGTCTTTATCAAGCTTATTTCCCGTAGCCATTGGAGTGTCGTATGCTTTAGCATTCTCAAGTCCAAACTTCTTGATTAAGTCCCTTGTGTACTTTGCTTGATTTATGAAGATGCCATCATTTTAATTGTTTGATTTGAAGTCCAAGGAAAAATGTGAGTTCTCCCATCATGCTCATCTCAAACTTGCTTTTCATGAGTTTATCAAAGCGCTTACAAAGTAACTCATTAGTAGAACCAAATATAATATCATCGACATAAATTTGAACAAGTAAAGAATGATCATTATACTTAGCAATAAAAAGAGTTGTATCGATTTTACCGCGCTTGAAGCCCTTTTCTAGCAGGAATTTTGATAGAGTATCGTACCATGCTCTTGGAGCTTGCTTAAGTCCATACAAAGCTTTCTGAAGCTTGAAGACGTGATTTGGAAATCTGCTATCTTCAAATCCAGGAGGTTGAGCTACGTAGACCGTCTCTTGGAGTTCACCGTTGAGAAATGCGCTCTTCACATCCATTTGATAAATCTTGAATTTCTTGTGAGAGGCATAAGCTAAGAAAATTCTGATAGCTTCTAGTTTTGCTACAGGCGCAAAAGTTTCATCATAATCGATTCCTTCCTCTTGCCTATAGCCTTGCGCAACCAACCTTGCTTTGTTCCTGGTGATGCTTCCGTTCTCATCCATCTTGTTTCTAAATACCCATTTTGTACCAATAACGCCTTGATCATGAGGTCTGGGTACTAAAGTCCAAACTTTGCAGCGCTCAAATTGGTTAAGCTCTTCTTGCATAGCAGTAACCCAGCTTGAATCTTGGAGCGCATCATCAATCTTCTTTGGTTCGATTTGGGAGATAAAAGAGTTATACTCATCATCAAAGTTTGATGCTCTCCTAGTACGAACCCCTACATTGAGATCACCAATGATATTTGTAGATGGATGATCTCTAACTTCACGAACCTCAGGGGGTAAGTTAGGTTGAGTGGTAGGAATACGAAGATCTTCAATGGGTACTTCATTTGCTCCAGCATCGAGATCATCAAAATTGATTTGCTGAAGTGGAGAAACATCATGCGCATGAGGAGGTGTTTGCGCATCAGGAGTAGTCACTTCTGGCGCAGCATCTGGTGTATGCACATGAGATGGACTTTTTTTATTCTGGTTTTGATCAACTTGATTATCATCCTGTGCAGGTGCAGTTTGAGGCTGCGTACCTGTCTCAACATTCTCAGCAGAATCATCAGAATCATTTGGAGCCAAGTGTGGCTCAAGGAGAGAATGCTCATCAAAAGTAACATGTACCGATTCTACAATTACTAGAGTAGTTCTATTAAAAACACGAAAAGCTTTAGAGTGTTTGGCATACCCAACGAAAATACCTTCATCTGCTTTGGCGTCGAATTTACCTCTATGATCTTTGCCATTGTAGAGGATATAGCATTTGCAGCCAAAAATATTGAAGAAAGCAATGTTGGGCGCTCTTCTTCTCTATAGCTCATATGGAGTTTTGTTGTAGGCTTTGTTGATGAGGGATCTATTCTGAGTAAAGCAAGAAGTGTTGACAGCTTCTCCCCATAAATACTTTGGAAGCTTAGCTTCAGCTATCATTGTTTTTCCAGCCTCGATCAACGTGCGATTCTTTCTTTCTACAACGCCATTTTGTTGAGGAACTCCAGCGGTAGAGAAATTGTGATCAATGCCATGATCATCACAATATTGAGCGACACCATTGTTCTTGAACTCAGTACCATTGTCAGATCTAACGCTCACGATGTCGTCTTCCTTTTGAGTTTGGAGCCTTCGGAATAGTGCAGTCAAGATATCATAGCATTCATCTTTGGAAATCATCATTTCGACCCATGTGTATCTTGAGTAGTCATCCACCACAACTAAAGTGTATTTGTTTCCTCCAATGCTTGCGGTGGTGACCGGTTCAAACAAGTCCATGTGAAGCAGTTGTAAACATTTGGAAGTTGAGGAGGCAATCTTGCTGGAGAAAGACTGCTTAGGTTGTTTACCGAGCTGGCATGCTGCGCATTTTCTATCATGATGGTCAGCTACTTTGGGAAGTCCTTTGACAAGATTTTCCTTTCCTAGCTTAGCCAAATATTTGAAGTTCAAATGACTTAAGCGCTTATGCCATAGCCAGCTGCTTTCACTTACATTCTTTGCTACAAAACAGAGATTATTGATAGAATCTATAGCAGTAAGATTAATAATGTAAACATTAGTCTTACGAGTCCCTGTGAGCAAAGTTAGTCCGGATATGCCATATTTGATATAGCAGTGCGTTGAAGTGAAGTGACATTCCAAACCTTTATCGCAGAATTGTGACATGGAGAGCAGGTTGTGCTTGAGTCCTTCTACTAGCGCAACTTTCTCAATGCACACTTTATCTTTTCTGATTCTTCCATATCCAACTATGTGCCCTTTGTTGTTATCTCCAAACGTTACTGAGGGACCTCTTCCTTCATGCACATCTTCAAGAGCGGTGACATCTCCAGTCATGTGTCTAGAACATCCACTGTCGAGGTACCATATATGCGCTTTAGCTTGTGAGGAGTGCGCAGTGAAGCAGGAGACCTGAAAAATAGACATTAAAAACGCAGGTCCCCTTTATTCTTGGGTCCTAGAGTTAGCAACTTTTGACAACCCACTCCTGTCTGACCTTAGGATTTTTACGTCCCTTGGCATTAGGAGCAAATCGCAAAAGGCATTCTGCAGCCTTGTGACCTAAACCATCACACACAACACAATGATGAAAGCCACTTATAGATTGGGTTTTTACAAACTCTCTACTTTTCTTTGGCGCGGCATTCTTTACTGGAGCAGATGAACTAGCTTTGACAAACACCATCTTTTGAAGTTTTGGTGTGCTTTTCTTAAGTATGCGCATCTGGCATTCAGGCGCATGGCTTTCATGCGCATGACCCTTATGCGCAGATTTGACATTCGAAGGAGAAGCGCAACAAATATCAAAAGGTGAGTTGTCAAGCGCAGATTCAACTTTAGCCTTACCCTTGGCTTTTCCAGTTTGCTTCTTTGGGTAGACATAATGGAAATTTTGTCTCTGGACTTTCTCTTGTTTTTTACCCATTGAAGCAGAATGCTTTGCTTTAGGAATTTCAATAGTTTGTTGTGGTGTAAACTCCTTTTCTTTTTCAGAGCAAACTGCGCATTTAAAATTATCACTAGTTGAGAACCCCAAGCCTTCCTTGTCTCCACTGGCTTTTTGGGATTCTAGAATTTGGTCCATAGTGACACGAGATTTGGTCCACTCATCAGTGATCTTTGTGAGATCAGCTACTTGAGCAGTCAATTCTTCGTTTCTTACTTTAAATAGCGCATTTTGATCTGTAAGAAAACGGTTGTTTTCAGTAAGAGGAGTCAAGCTCTTAATCTGCTCCTTAAGGGGGGTGATCTCAGATTTTAAAAGAGTTTTCTCTGTCTTAAGCTGTGAAATTTCTCCAATTGATAAGTCCACTGCTTCTTTCATAGAATTAAATTTCTTGATTACCTTTTCAGCTTGATTGAAAATAGACTCACGCTCAGCAGCAGAGTCATCCTTTTCTATTACAATTTCAGCAGGAATTTCAAGAGATTCTTTTCGCGGAGGTGGAGCTACAAATTTCTTTGATAGGTCTGCTCTGGCAAATAAGTACTTGCCATTCTGTCTGCTTGGAGTCAGATGTCCCATTTCCACCAGTTCTGTGATAGTGGGACCTTTCTTCTGAATTGTCCTTGGCACAACCTTTGTGTCCGTATCGGGATCATTGTCTGAATCGCTATCAGCATCAGCATTAGCCACCAAGCAAAGCAGTCCATCCTCAGAGTCATCATCATCACTGTCTTCAGTGTCAGTCTCTATCCAAGTCTTCAGTTCCTTTTCTGCGCAGTCTTCTTCAGCAATCATTCCGCGCTGCTTTGATGATTTCTGCGCAGTATTCCTCTTCATGTACTCAAATTTTGGAGTAGGGCATTTTGAAGCAAAATGACCGGGCTTTCTGCAGTTCTAGCAAACAAGTCATCATCTTTCTTTGAATCTCTGCCTCGAGAAAACTTAGCAGGTGGTTTGCTTGAGGATCCAGGTTTAGAGAATTTTCTGAATTTTTGGAATCGCTTAACGAACATAGCGAAATCATCATAATCCATTTCAAGTAAAGAGGAAGTAGAGACTTTGTCTGAGGTTTGAACAGGCGCAGGTTCCTTTTGCGCAACAAAGGAAACAAGTTTTCCTTTGCCTTCAGTTTCGTCGATTCGACCAAGCTTTAGCTCATACACTTTTAAGTTAACGTATAAGCTGCGCAGAGGCCAAGTATCTAGAAATCCATAATCTTCCAGATGACTTGCCTTGTGCACATATCTGGAACCTAGCGCATCTAAGAATTGAGAATTTACTTCTTTATTGGTGAAGGTAGTTCCAAGAGATTTACAAGAGTTTACAACTGCACAGAAGTGATCATAAGTTTGTCTCAAGGTTTCACCATCCTTTCTCATGAAGCAGTTGAATTTTCTTTGCACCACAAATCTTTTGTTTTCCTTGCTTACTTTGTCTCCATTCACATATCCTTCAATAGCATCCCATAGTTCCTTTGCAGTTCCACCGCTCACAATTTGATTGTGCGTGGAGAGGTCTAGAGTGCTAAGAATGATGTTTCTTGCTCTTCCATCGTAGCCAACTCATTTCTTTTCTTCATCGGTCCATTCCTCTTTGGCCTTCTTGATTGTAGGATTGTCCTTGTTGGTAGCAGCATCAGGATTAGCCTTCATAGGGATGTAGGGTCCTTCAAGAACGATGTCATGGAAGATCTCATCGATAGAAGAAAAATGAGTGAGCATGCAGTGCTTCCAGATTTTGAAGTGATCTTCATTCAGCACTGGAACATGTGAATAGTTAGCCATTGCCCAAGATTTTGAAGCCATCTTGAATCGGCACCCAAGCTGTTAAGCTTGAAAAACAAAACAAGTTTTATGAAGGTGTTTGCTCTGATACCACTTATTGGTCCCAAAGGGGCAACAAGGGTATGAAAAATGCTAGAGGAGGGGTGAATAGCATTTTTAAGTTCTTTTCAAACCCTTTTGCAAAACAATGGCTTATGCGCACAGTTCTCAAATAAGCTAAGTATAGCGCGCAGAGAGAGTGTGAAATGCACAGCGGAATTTTAAGCAGCACCTGCGCAGGAAAAAGCTGCGCAGGGATAAAAACGCACGCGCTAAGTTTTGGCTGAAAGTGTTGGATAAAATGTTCTAAGGCAATAAACAATAACAAGCACAGCCGCAAAGTATAGCAATCTGAAAGATCAAACAAAGCAGTAATTCAGAAATGATTAAGCAGGAAATAAATAGCGAGAATAATGAACAAGCTATTTGGAGAGGTTCGATCAATGAAAGATATACGTCCTCTACCAAGATGGTTAGTCTTGGATTTTCTAAAGAAGATCTTATTATATGAGAGAGTTACAAAATACAACAATGAAGGACAAACTATCTCAAAGATCTATAATCTATGAAGAGCAAATCCTAGACTAAACCGGTGTATCTCAAGAAGTATGATCTAAATGATCGAAGCTTCAAGAGGTGTGTGTGTGACAGAAATTCTGGGCTCTATGAGTCTATGAGATGAAGAGCACGAAGAATTCTGGTGATTTAAGGCTTAGGATCTGGGCAGGAGTTTGAAGGTATGAAGGTTTGAAGGTTGATCTTGAATCTGGGAATTGTAAGCAGCAATCTTCAGAGCTTCAAGGATATTAGAAAGCACAAACTCTAGCAACTTGGAAATGAAGATGAGCTGGCTATTTATAGCAGAGAGCTTAAAACTAGCCGTTGGAGCTCTGAGCAAAGGACGATGAGCTGGCACGATATGATTGGTGCGCATGTGTCCTTTATAGCCGTTGGGGCTCTGATCAAAGTTGATGACCTGGCACAATATGATTGGTGCGCAGGAGTTTTAGAGCCGTTGGAGACTGAGCATGAAGACCAAATTCAAACGCTTCTTCTAGAAGGTTGACAGCTGTCTTCATTTGAAATATTTCTCTTGAGCGCGTCTCCACCGTTGGATCTGCTGAGTGTGCTTGCTTTGTCGATTCTGCACACCTCAGCATTTTTAATAAGCGTGCATCTTCTAAGCGCTTTCAAAGTTAGGTGATCTGAATGCATTGAAAACTGAGCAAGATAGAATGCTCCTGCGCAGTGGTGTACTGCGCAGAGAAGTCCTGCGCAGTGACCACAGTCTTGCTTAGATCTTTATTCCTTTTCGCTCCAAGTCCTATATTCTAAGCATATACTATAAAATGGACTAAGCTAAAAATTGAAGATATAAAACTTCTTACATAGGGTCCTAAAGTCCATAGAATATTCTTAGGTGATGGTATCAATCAATTCTAACAAAATTAGGAGGGTTAAGAGATAAGCATACCCAACAATAATACTCGCTCCGTCTCAGAAAGATAGTCCTCTTTTTTCGTTGTTAATACGAGGGAACTTTGAGCAATTATAAAGGCTACTTATAATTATATTAATGTGAATCTAAAAATTGGTATTAATAGTATTTATATTGGTGTATAAAGAAAATTTTCAAAATTTTCATTAGAATAATTAAAAATAGCTTTAATTATTGCTTAAAATTCTTTCGTAATAACCACAAAAATAGGGGGACTATCATTCTGAGATAGAAGGAGTATTTATTAATCAATCAGAATTACTTGTTATACTCACATCATCTAACTCATTTATTATTCTCTAACCGCCAATATATTTCTATCACACTATCTATACTCAAAATATCTTAATATTTTACACTTTTCTTTAATTTCTACCATAACAACTTTCTTGAGATTTCAAATGAAACGGAGGGAGTATCTCACCAATAGTTACATACTCCCTCGATCTCTAATTGATTTTCGCACATTTATTTTTTACCTTATTATGTGTATAAATTTTGAGCAATAATTTTAAGTCAATTTAAATAAGGTAATATAAACTCAAAACTTATTATTAATATATCATCAACGAAACCATCAGTAACAAGTTTTAGATATTCACTAAGATAGTTAAATCAATCTAAAATATTGCTCAAATTTCATTCGTACTAACGGCTGAAAAAAGTGGGAAGATCATTTTGTGACATACATATTCTTAAGTAAATTTATTACACCTAAAATAACTTTTAAAATGTAGGCTTTTGATATGTAATTATTCGTATATAAGTTTATAAGAAAATATGAGGGTGCAATATTCATGTATATTTGTCAATGTATGTTTGTCAATAAAAACAAAAGAGTTTTACCTCAAGCGGTATTCGATGTTAGTTTCTCATGCGGAGGTCACAGTTAGAATCATGTTAGGGAGATTGTGTTTGCCGATTTATAGGCCTAGTAGTTGCAGCCTTATGACATTATGAGTTAATAAAAAACCCAATTTTTTAAAGAAAATATGTTTGTCAATGAAACGTATTCAAAAAATAAAACTAAATAAAAGTTATTTTTTTCAAAATATCTTTCGAAATCATAAAGGGACAATAATTGTTGACGTTGATGCAACTAGACATGGCCATTTCCAACCGTAACTGGCTAACCGCCGGTTACTAACCGGTTTTTAACCGGCCAGAACCGGCCAACCTCCAACCGTTTCAACCGTCAACCATCGGTTACACGGTTCGGTTAAGGTTAGGCCATTTAGTAACCGCTTAACCGCCGGTTATAACCGGGAAGCTAACCGTCAGTTCAACCGTGTATATTAACCGTCATTTTCCTAATATTTTTGAGTTAGTTTTCAGAATTTTAGTTAGTTTTTAAACTATTTCTGTTAGTTTACTAACAAAATTAGTGTGTTCCTTCATTTTTGTCAGTTTTTTGATGATTTTCAGTTAGTTTTCTAACAAAAAATGCTAAAAATGTTTATTTTTATAAAAAATAAAATAAAAAATCACATAACCGGATTAACCGGTAAGCCGTAACCGGACATCACGGTTAGGCGGTTAGGTTACGGTTAGAACTTAACGGATTTCCTAACCAGCGGTTATAACCGTTAACCGCCGGTTATAACCGGATGGTCACGTCTAGATGCAACTGTGAAATTAAGTTAGGTTTATATGTACTTGGTGAGAAGTAATGAGATTCATGAACCATCTTTTATGTTAGAGACAATTATCTCACATCGGGGATTAACTAGCCAAGTATTGACTATATAATAAAGATCTTGGGCTACTCCTCCCATAGCCAATTGGTTTTGGGATGGACTTTATCATGGTATCAGAGCTGGCCCATTACACGTGCAGGCCTAACGGCCCACGATGTTGCTCCGTGTCACCCGTAACAAGTCAAGTCCACGTTGTAAGCCTTAGCAAAGCCACCCTACACGTGAGGGGGCGTGTTAGAGACTATTAAAAGTACATTGCATTATGCTGTCACTAAATAGTACATTACATTTTATAAAATTGGAGGTATAGTACATTTCATAATGGGTAAATATAAAGTCACAAAAAAAGTGCCACAAAATGTGGTTCACAAAATGATGTGTCAAAATTCTATTGGTGTTTTTTATTAGAGTGTGTCGGGTCCACAATCGATGTAACTAATAAAATATCGTCACCTCACTTTGTATCCATCATTTTGTAAACTTCTTTTGTGCCCATAGCATTGCCCTTGCATGATTTATTTATTTTTTCTTACTTTTATACTCACAACACCAATCAACATACCATTCTCTACCCCACATTCTCTCTCATACTCCAATTTTCACACTCACAACAACTACCCACTATTCATCTCTTAATTCTCGTGTACAACTCATTTTGTGCGCACAATTATGAGACGGAGGAGGGCTCTTATCCTTTCGCTCACTTAAAAATAGTACTCCCTCTGTCATCCTATGTGGCCTTGATCGGAGCCGTTGGGTAGAGAGGTGGAGCTAACTTGGGTGTGGAGCGGTTCCGGGTCCCTGTTTCGATATAACAGTCGTTCTAGGACTTGGAAATAGTTTCATAATATCTGATGTTTTGAGGGATTTTTGCAGCAATGGACCAAATTACCCCTGGCCCTCACTAATATCATCTCCTTCCCCTGTCTTCCCTCTTTCCCTGCACATCGTCTTCTCTTCCTCCAAGACAAAAAAGAAATCTCTATTTTTCTCAAAACTTCTCCCGCTTAAAAACATTGGAATGATTATCCAAATCAAATAGTATGGTAATCTAACAAAAGCAATTACCATTATTGTTCTTATTACAATTAATATGAGAATGGAAATTTGTTGGAAAGCAAAAAGGGTAAATATGTAAATTTAAGAGGTTATTAATGGATTCCTTGTTTGTGCAATTCAACATAAAACGTCACATAAATTGAAAAACCCGGAGGGAGTAGAAAATTAAGAGGAAGACAAAGAGAACAACACCAACGTGTGAAACAATATAGGCATCCTGACGTTGGCCCACTCCACAAATATGAATACTCCATAATAATGTACGAATAATAAGTCTTCTCTCCACCCTTTGAAAATTACAACATTAACGGGAAACGCTCGTCTTCATCTCCTTGGGAATACCCTTCAAATCCCTTCTCTCTCTCCCCCTCCCCCCCCCCCCCCTCTCTCTCTCTCTCTCTCTTATCTCTGTCAAATCTCTATACATTGTATGTATACATCATCATCTATTCATCTACACTAACTAGCCTCTCTCTTAAGAATTTAACCATGAAAGAAGAGAAGAAACGTGATGATGGTGATTTCCTGATCATAAGTTGCATGTTGCTGACGATATCTTTTTCCGATGACCGCCGCAGAAGTTTCCGACCGGTTGCTTCAACTTTCCATAGGACGTCGGCAGTAACTATTCCGGTGGGATTTTCTTTGGTTTCCCGATGAAAATAAAACAATTTAGTTCCACCGTCTTAATGAGGGGAAGGTTTTCACGGCGGCGTACATGGGAAAGCCAGGCATTTGCTCCATCTTTTTTTTTTTTTCTTTTTAATTTATACTACTGCCAATTTCATTTCACTTTTATTCTTAATCTTTGCAATTTCCCCTTTCTTTTAATTTTCCAATCTTATGTTTCTTTTCTTCTTGAAATTTAGACATGCGTCATATAAGCAACAACAAATGTATGTAAAACTATAGAAATGAAATAAGATTTCGCTGCAGCTCAGGATATTTATATAGTCAAACTTTGGCTAGTTAAATCTCAATATGGGATAATTGCTCCAACAAATTGAACCATAATAATTTACTCTCTCTGTCTCAGAATAAATATTCTACTTTTTATTTTTATTTGTCCCAAGATAAATATGATCTTACCAAAAATTGAGTATGAAGTTTGGTGATTTCTTTATACTATACTCCCTCCGTTTTATGTCGCTTGAAACCAAAAAATTTGACACACAAATTAAAAAAAAAAGTAGGAGAGAGAAATAGTGGGAGGATGTAGTATGAAAAATTAAATAGGATAGAGAATGAGTGGGAGGAATAATAAATTGATTGGTGTTGTGAGTGTAAAAGTAAAGTAAGAGAGAGAATGAGTGTGAGGAATAGTAAAAATTCTTTACTATTTTGGGCAGTCTCAAGTCATGTGGAACGGACGGAAAATGAAATAAGTCTCAAGTGACATATGAAACGGAGGGAGTACATTCTAATAGGCACAAGCATTACAATGTCATAGGTCATGAATAAATTGGAGCAATAAATGAAACATAACTAAAAGTTTAAAAACATTTGATTGTCAACTATGACATTTATTCCGGGACATAATAGGAGTATCGTTTTATTTATTTTGCTTATTTAAACATAAGCAAGCGGCTAATACACTAGTTAAATTGTTCTAGCTTAATTAGGTTTTGAGTTTGAATTTTAAAAATGCAGTTGCATTTATTAACAGAGCATTACCATTCTTGTCCTATCCTACCTGCTCAAATTCAGACTATCTCATTGTAAATGCTCTTATAGACAAAAAGGCTTAATTATACAAATTATTATTTTTTTATTTGATAACTCAATTATGAGGAGTGGATGAAATAATTTAGTTTTATCATTGGCCGATATCTGCATATGATTAATAGAGCAATAATAAGCCTAACAACAGACCAAATGTAATGAGATATTTTAATAAATTCATCGTTGTCTACAAACTTTTGGTTGGTATGTAGGCAATTCAAATGGCAATTTTACAAACTAATTAAATTTGTTCATTTTGGCATCAGCAAGTCATTACCATGCTTTCGAATCCTTAACAACTCTGATTATTATTATTATTATTATTATCTACTACTACTGCGACTAAGCACACATATATTAACGATGAATAGTTTTGATATAAATTTATCATTTATGAAATATTCCCTCCATCTCAAAATAATTTGCACTAATTTTTTGTTTCGGTGGCCAATTGGTAAATCTCATTTTTCTAAAATGTTTTAAGTTTTATTATTGTTTATTCACTATATATCCTGTTGGGAATATGCCTTTGAATCATAATTTTGATGAAGGCATGGACCAAGAACAATTTCAGAGTAATTCCTGTGACGGATGGTTTTTTTTTGGTACAAGGATTAAGAACTTATTCAAAAATTAAGAAATAGAATTCCTTTGTCCACAAGAAATAGAATTCCTATTTGTAAAGGGTTTTGGTATTTATGAGACTACAAATACAACCCTCTTTCTAATATAATAATTAACTTGTCGACTAGAGCTAGAACTAAAGAGTAGTTCAAGATGCTCAAGAAGTTAGACAGAAGTTCAGAGAGACATAAGAGAGATCTGTAATTCTAGATTTAGTGTTTGCACAGTCAGAAATTATTGCGATCAATAATATTCGTGCAACTAGATTAGTGTGATTTGTATATGTGATTGTCAGTTGATAGTAATATATTCTCCCTCTGTCCGTCGACATAGCCAAGTTGGTGAACCACGTAAATCTTGTTCTTGTGTTTGATTTTCTTTTCTCATCAAGGCTTGTTAATTACTCTAACATATCCCACGTGTCATACTCGTACACTTAGATTGTAGGTCTAATTTTTAAATCAGCATACTCACAACCATTTTCTCATTCAAAATACTTTTGAATATATATATACTCTCCTTAAATTATGTGCATCTTCTTTCAAAATATTTATATATATATATATATATATATATATATATATATATATATGTGTGTGTGTGTGTGTGTGTGTGTCTTCAAAACGGTGCAAGCTGTTTTGAACAGAAGGAGTATATAGTTTTGAAATGCATGTTCATTTTTATTTTTAATTAAAAAATTAAAAAAAATCATTTTGGAAGTAGTCACGGATGTAGTAGATTGACTGTTTGACTATTTATGTTGATTGTTGACTAACCAAATGCATACTACAATGGAAAATATATTACTCCATTCGTCCCAATTTAAGGTCCTTACTTTCCTTTTAAGTATGTCTTAGTTGCTTTATTCCTTAAATGCCAAAAGATATATGAATAGTATTTTGGACATTCTTCTCCTCATAAAGTTCATATATTGTACAAAAACCATCACTTACACATCTACTTTTCACCCACTTGCATTATGAATAGACAAATATATCCTCCACCCACTACTATTCTTGACTCAATTTTGTCTTGATTCCTTAATAAATGTGCAAAGTCAAACTAAGAACCTTAAAGTGGGACGGATGGAGTGCTTTTTTTTTTTTTTCAGTTGCATATATATGTGGAAGAAGGAACTAATTGTAGAGGCAAAAATTCAGGCCTGCCTATGTTGTGTTTTCTTATTCGGAAGTCATTATCATTCATTAATCAAACTCATTATTTATCTGCTTTTTGGTAATTGATTCTTAGTTGTTTTGCGTACAAGTTAGTTCGATCTATTTATGGCCAAATTTAGACAAACTTTATACTCCAGTTTTGGTTTGAAAAGTAAACAAATTAGAAATGTGAAAATAATTGACTGCTAACAGTAACAGCTAGTAATTCCTTTATTTTCAAAGTGGTATAAAAAGGCTAGGTTAATTTATTTATTTTTTAAAAGAACATTCATGATTTTTATTTTCCTGCTGATTGGTTTGTTTCATGCCGTATTTACCCTCATAAACTCCTGCAGGTAATTCTCCTGTTATAAAATATTTGTGTTTTGGCAAAAACTTAAGTGAGACAGTCTCTCACAGGTGAGACGGGTTTCGTTGGGAGAGTAAATGGTTTGCTCCCTGTGGGCGCGGCAAGCCCATTTCTTCTCTCGTCGAGATCCGTTTCACATGTGAGACCGTCTCACACAAGACTTCCACTTGTATTTTTCATAGCAGAAACGTAGGAAATGTTAAGCTAGCAAATTTAGCACGAGACTGGATTTATTGTACATCTGACGTAACCTTAAGGTTAAGTTGGGATTTCGAACCGCTCCACCGGGGAGTTAGCTCCACCCAATGGTTTCGATTGGAGCCACGTCATGTTAGCTACACCCAACGGTTGAGATGTGGCCGAGCTCGGTGGGACCCACAAAAAATTGAAATCATCCTAGCCGCACAGACGATGAATGTGTGCAGGGGCGGACCTGGCCTTGTGCCTGACGGTGCCGCGGCACCGGTAAGAAAAAAAAAAAAAAAAAAAAAAAAAATTATACCTATGTAGGGATGGCAATTTGAGACACCCACGACTTCTCTCTCACAAATCGAAGGGTTAGAGGAGAAGCGAAGTGTGAGATGTTGAGAGTCAGTCAACGCATACGCCAGAAATTTCTAGGGATTTCTAGAAAGATCTACTTACCTCTAGATGGAGGAGATGGAGAAAGTCCCAAAATTTGAAGATAGCTACCGGCACCGCCATTGAAGGGAAGAAGAGATAGAGAGAAGAGAAAGAAGCTGGAAACTAACGTTGAGAGAGAGAGAGAGATAGTTTCCAGCAAAAGAAAAAAAAAAAAAAAAAAAGGAGAAAAGTTAAAGGA
Organism: Campanula takesimana; assembly: GCA_026119855.1. Taxonomy (NCBI): domain Eukaryota; kingdom Viridiplantae; phylum Streptophyta; class Magnoliopsida; order Asterales; family Campanulaceae; genus Campanula; species Campanula takesimana. The sequence continues at coordinate 549,905 of JAOWBW010000594.1, forward strand.
AAAGAAAAAGTAAGGGACATAATGAGATGTTGGAAAAATTTGTCAATATATTTAGGGATTTTGGTTATCTAGGTTGTCTCTTTTGAGGATTTAAGCTGTCATTGTCATGTCTAATCCACTTACATCAAAGATCTACTGTAAATTACTCCCTCTGTCCCGGTATTGCTCAAAAAAAATTCGGGGGCAGCTCCCGTCTTTTTATTTAAAAAATAGGCACCACCAAACTTAAAAACGTAGATCCGCCACTGAATGTGTGTATGTGGTCTTGATCGAAGCCGTTGGGTGGAGGGGTGGAGCTAACTCGGTGGAGCGGTTTCGGGTAAGTTAAGTTGCAGGTTTGAGTTACATAACAAGCCTTCTTTTCTCTAACAAAAAGCTTCACAGTGTAGTTTTGTACATAAATTTATATACCGTGTATTTGTACATAAATGTATGTACCTTTTCAGTGCCAAATAAATATCATTCTTTCCAATCTAGTCCATTCAAAAAATAAATGCCTTAATTTTAAGTTAGGAACGTGTATTGGCGTACTTTTATCAATATACAACAAAATAAAATGTTGTTTATTTTAAATTTTGAGATGAGAAGTAATAGCCGCAGAGCCCGGAGGTACTATGTATGAAGGAGGATTATAAAGGGAAAGGCTTAAACCATTTCCAATAGCACTCTATATAAATAATAAAGTATATTTTTGCTCCAACAAAACTCTGTCACTTCATAATAGTGCAGCTCCATCTCATGCTTCAAATTTGATGCAAGAGATAGAGTTGGGCTATCCTTATTTTCTTTTCCAAATATTCCCTCATTTTATATGAAAAAAAATTATCATATAAAATATACTCAAGTTAATATTATTTATATACTCCCTCCGTCTAACTTGAATTAAGACAAATTTCCATTTTGGGTGTCCCATTCGAATTAGGACAACCCAAAAATGGAAGTGTTTTATTTAATGGGACCCACATGCACACTCACAACAACTTTCCACTCATTATTCTCTACCCTATTTTCTCTCTCCTACTTCACTTTTCATACTCACAACACATACTCCACTAACACTTTTTCCTTAATCCCCATGCACAACCCAAAAATCATAATTCAGGTGGGACGGAAGGAGTATATGAAATAGTAATGAATATATTAAAATATATATATATATATATATATATATATATATATATATACTTCCTCCGTCTCATAACTATGTACACAAATTGTCATTTTAGGTGTCCCATTGATAAGTCACACTTTCCTAAAATGACAAAGAATCTTTACTATTCATCCCACTCATTATCTCTCATATTTTACTTTTATACTCACAACACCAATCAACCTACTATTCCCTACTTCACTTTCTCTCTCCTACTTCACTTTTCACACTCACAACAACTACTCACTACTATTTGTCTCTTAATTCTCGTGCAAAACTCATTTTTTGCATATAGTTATGAGACGGAGAGAGTATAAGATTTGGAGCATATATTGTTGAAAAATTTTAGTGTAAAAATTGTATGGAGATGCTCCTAGTAAGGGTGACGATATGTGAGGTGTGGTACAAGATAGTCAAAGCATCTCTGTCCTTTGACTTTTGAGGATTATTTAGGCAGAATTTGTTGGTTTTACTAGTACTACCATTTATTAAGAGGGTAATGTTACACAAGAAGTTTACAAAATGATAGTTACAAAGTGAGGTGGTGATAGTGGATCCGGTACACTCTAATAAAAAACACAATAAAATTTGCCACATTTTGTGATACTTTTTGTTACTTTATATTTACCCTTATTAAAAACACGAGCACGAGGGCGTGTTTAGAAAGGAAGATCCGGGAAGCGTGGAGAAATGCATGGGAGGGTTTTGCAAAAAAACAATAATGGTAATAATGGTAAGAGTATTGATTTCGTCACGTAAACTCATGTTTCTGTTTGTTGTTGGGATGGGGAAGACAAACGAAGCAAGCTTCAAAATTATACGCCTATCATTCCGCCCTAGGTTGGTTAATCAATATTCTCTCCGTTTCAAAATACTATACGTTTATATTTTTTCTTAGTTTTAAAATATACTAGTGAGTAACCCGTCGGAATTCGACGGGAATAATAAAGTTAATTAATTAAGAAAAACGGATGAAAGGCATTTTCAAACTGATATAATGGTACGAAATCAAATTAAGTGATCTATATAATACCATATAATTTGCAAGGATATTAAGTGATAAAAGATATTTTCAAACTCAGAATATAAGTTCACCATCTCATTTGCAAGGATATAAAGAAGCCCGTTTAAGGCCTTAAATAATGTTTTTTTGTTGTTTTAGACCCCGCCTCAAGGGGCTTTGCCCTATGACTTTTGTCCGTCTCGCTCCGACGTTCGATTTGATATGGGGTGCGTTCCGCGGTTCATCCGGAGTCAAAAGTTATGACGGTTTCGGCGCACTCGCTGAAATTACTCCAAAAACTTCAACGCCTTAGTGTCCGCATCAATTAGTAATTTAAACCATCAAACATACTTTATTTATAGAATCCTTCATTTTTATTTTTATTTTTATTTTTGCAAAATATGTGGCTCGATTTTCTTCACCGAGATATACTGCTACATCACATTTCTTATCTTTAGCCCATATCTTAAAATTCAACTAACTGAATGATTATAATTTCTAATATTTTAATTTAAGATATCCATTATCTTTAGCCTACTAAAATTAAGTAATCATGTTTTCGTAATTTAAGCTCAGATTGATTTAAAAAAATCAGTTTTAAAAAACTAAATCATTTCCTGAAATAAGTATTATATACATTTGCCTATAGAATAATGCCACGTGGATTTCCACGTCATAATTCCACGTGGCTTAATGAGAAGGCTTGAAATGTTTTTGCTTTTATATATTATATAGATGTGTAGATAGATGTGTAGATTTTTACCATTAATTATTAACTTTAATTTTTTTTCACTAAATAACAAAAAATACAAATTCTCATATAAAAATGAATATGCATGCAAAGTTGACAACATCTACGTCCAAATTAAAGATAATGAATTTTGTCCGTCTCGCTCCGACGTTCGATTTGATATGCGGTGCGTTCCGCGGTTCATCCGGAGTCAAAAGTTATGACGGTTTCGGCGCACTCGCTGAAATTACTCCAAAAACTTCAAAGTCTTAGTGTCCGCATCAATTAGTAATTTAAACCATCAAACATACTTTATTTATAGAATCCTTCATTTTTATTTTTATTTTTACAAAATATGTGGCTCGATTTTCTTCACCGAGATATACTGCTACATCACATTTCTTATCTTTAGCCCATATCTTAAAATTCAACTAACTGAATGATTATAATTTCTAATATTTTAATTTAAGATATCCATTATCTTTAGCCTACTAAAATTAAGTAATCATGTTTTCGTAATTTAAGCTCAGATTGATTTAAAAAAAAAATCAGTTTTAAAAAACTAAATCATTTCCTGAAATAAGTATTATATACATTTGCATATAGAATAATGCCACGTGGATTTCCACGTCATAATTCCACGTGGCTTAATGAGAAGGCTTGAAATGTTTTTGCTTTTATATATTATATAGATGTCACTTTCGAAGTCAAATTTTGTTTCAAAATATCTGTCGTTTTATTATTATAAAAAAAATCTCTTTTGTATCAATTATCCCTTATTAATGATTTTAAATCATCTTTTTACAAGCATTTACTCACCTAAAAAATTGAATTATTTCAAAGACAATTGAGTCTTTTCAACATGCATTTATTGCATTTCTTAATATGTTTGAAAAAGCCTAAAGCCTAAAGCGACTTATTTAGAAACGGAGAGAATATCATTTGTATTATTTTTATCTACTTTGTATTGTACAGTATTGTGGATTACAAGTAATTCAATGATTATGTATTATTAATTACTTTTGACACACAATATAATAAACAAAAATAATAATTTTTTACTCGTTTTCTTTCAACTTTATACTCCTTCGGTCTCATTTTAAACTTCAAAAAAATTCATTTTGGGTGTCCTAATTTAAACTTCAAAACCTAAAAAAGAAAGTTTCTTATCTTCTTTATTTTGGGCCCCACATGTCATATTCACAACAATTACCCAATAACTATTCCCTACCCCACTTTCTCTCACCTCACTTGAGACCTAAGAGGTGGGCATGATAACTAAGGAAAAAGAATAAACTAAGGAAAATGTGTGGTAGAAAATGAGGAGAGAGAATGAGTGGGGTTAAAAATAGGTTGGTTGAATAAATTGTGTGGTGGAAAATGAAGAGAGATAATGAGTAGGTGGGGTAGATTAAATATAAAATTATAAAAGGATGACCATTTTGGGGAGTCTCAAGTGAAGTGGGACGGCTCAAAATGGAAATAAGTCTCAAGTGAGGTGGGTCGGAGGGAGTACACTCACAACACATCACTTTTTTTAAAAAAAAATTTAATTCAAAATTTTTTTAAAGTTTAAATTGGGAAGGACGGAATATACGTCTATCCCATGTTTTGTTTGGATGCGGTCATAAAATTTTGTTCCTTTCTCATTAACCCCTTAACTATCTGTTGAATTCAAATATCCAGCACTACTATTGTAATAAGTGTTGAATTCATTTTATTTAAGTGAAATTGTGCACCCATTACCAATTATCCCCCCAATCCATCATTAACGGCAACAAGTGTGTTTGGTTGAACTCATAATACTCATTTATACGTGGAAACATGTGGAACTCATTTAGCTCTGTTGGTAAGTCTCAAATCTCAATCAATGTTTATTCAAAAAAATGCTTCGTGGCCGTATCACGACGGCCTGTGAAAGCGCAGCAATGAATCAGTTGGTAGGAGCGATTTCAAGTCAACGTTAGCTAGAATGAAGAGCCAAATAGTCAATACTCTAACATCGCGATGCGATTTGACAGAATGAACTTCAAACTTCTATTCAAGAATTTTGAGCACTTTTTTTTTTTTGTTTGATACCAAACTTTTATTCAAGAAGTTAGGAATGGGGTAGGAAATGACCCTCCAAAGTCCAAAGTCTAAAGTCTAAACATGGGTTAGGACTCTTGTAGGCCCATTTTTATATAGGCTTGTAGCCCTAATTCACTAGCAGGCTTTTGAGCCCATTCTCAACTTTTGGTAAAGAAAGTCAAAGAAAATTGCATGACTGATCTCATATTTAGAGGCAATAGCTCTTGACTTCATTTTGAAACACAAACACTACAATTCATCAACAGAATCTTCTCTGAGTAAAAGAACCAAAATCACCTGTGTATTATGTGTATTATATGAATATAATCAAATTGACCCGCGTATTATTGAAACCAGGGTTCTAAAAAGCGTTAGGCGGTCACTAGGTGCCGCAGCAGCGCCTAGCACCTAGGCGGGGTTTAGACGGAACTTAAGCGGGGCCGAGAATTCGGAAATAGTTATAATATCCTACGAGGGACTTAGACGTTTCATAAACGCCTAGCGCCTAGGCGGCCTAGACGAAAGAACACTGATTGAAACTATCAAATCAACTTGCGTACTATTCATAAATGAACCAAATCAACCTAAGGCGTTAACGAACGTTAATAAATGTTAGAAAATTAATGAATATTGCTTTCAATGTTTACAAATTGTCTATCCACTAAAATAATTACAAATGAGAAAGTTGAGGGGATGTATTTGTGCATCATTTAAAACTAACCACCACCTCCTGCCATCTCCACCATGACAATCCCCACCCACCACCATCACTGTCACCACCAACCACCGCCAAAAAAAAAATCCCTCAAATTTTGCTATCAAAACCACAAAAAAAATCCAACTTCCAAATCAACCAAATCCCTCCGAACTTAACCTCACCATTGAAATCCACACACTCAAAACACACATACACAATTTTAAATTTCAATTCTTCTCAAATTTAGATGTACCTACTCAAATTTTCTAATTTTAATTAAGACTGATAAATTCCCTTAGATGGTTCATATCTAGAAAAGATATACTACTAAGACTTTGATTAAATTGCAGATTTAAAAAATGAGGGAGAAAAACATATCTAAATTTAGAGAGAGAAGGAGAGGAAGATAGAGGATGGGGCAGTGTATTTAAAAAACTCCATTGTTGGAGCTCAATGTGCGATGACTTGATGTGTGACAGAAAGGGGCGGCGTATAAAGGGTGCCAGCACTGAAAGAAGGGGTGAAGGGAGAGACGCATGTGAATCAGAAGTTTGGTGGTCACCAGAGATTGGGAAGAAAGGATGGGGGTGGGAGAAATATACAGATCTCTAAAACAAAGAGAAGATTAGGAGTAAAGTGAAACATATGAAAGTTAGAGGTCCGATTTAAGAAAAGGGGAATCAGGGTCTAAAGTGCAATACCTAAAACTTCAAGGGCTGATTTGAATGTAAGAAAAATTGAAGGGTGCAAAATGTAACTTTTAAAAGAATCGTGGCCGCCCAATACGTTTTTGAATTAATCTGAACCGCTTTTTGTTGTTTCGTCCTTTAGTACTGTGTTTTGTATAATAGATTGTGTTTCAAATATTCCATAGGCATTGAGATTTTAATTAAAGGAGCCAAAAATAAATTACTCCCTCCGTCCCCAGTATATGTCCACATTTCCTTTTTAGTCCGTTCGAGAGTATATGTCCACTTCTAAAAATGGCAAAGAATTTTTACTATTCATTTCACTCATTCTCTCTCCTACTTTACTTTTATACTCACAACACCAATCAACTTACTATTCACTCTCACTCATTCTCTCTCTTACTTTATTTTTATACTCACAACACTTGCATCACTTTCACTATTTCTTAATTTCCGTGTAAATGAGAGGGTGGACATATGCTCTGAGACTGAGGGAGTAGATATTTTCAGTTTTAGGATTATGTTAGGTTAAGAGGGTAATTTGAAATTTGTATTATAATATCCGTTAAGTTACTGACGGTAGTTAATGTCCACTAAATTTTATAACGTTTTAGGTTGATTTGATTCATTTTATAATAGTATGTATGTTGATTTGATAGTTTATATAGTACGTAGATCAATTCCGTTGTATTTGTATAGTATTTGAGTCATTTTGATCGCTTACTCGATCTTCCTCTCCTCTGCCTAAATGAATTGAAATGTTTGACTGAAATGTATTAGTCAGCGACATTACAATAAGAAGTGGTGGGTCGTGGACGTGACCAAAAAAAACCGGCAACCGGCTAACCGCCGGTTGATAACCGGTCAAAACCGGGTCAAAACCGGGAAACCGGTTAACCGGAAACCGGCTCAACCGTCAACCGTAATTCCCCGGTTCGGTTTCGGTTAGGCCTTTCTCAAAACCGGTAAACCGCCGGTTATAACCGGATAACCGCCAACCGGATAACCGGCGGTTAAACCGGTTATAAAACCGGAGGTTAACCGCCTAACGGCTACTTTTCAAAAATTTGCACCGGGCCCCCCCCATTTCCCCATGTCTGACTGACCACCACTGTCCAAAAACGGCTAGTTTTCCAACTAGCCGTTAGTTCAGTTAACTTTCGGCCTTAAATGAAAAAAAAAAAAAAAAAAACCAAAAATTGCTTACATATAAATACCCCCTCCCTCCTACCATTTTAGTTCCACATCTTCTCTATACTCTTTCTCTCTCTACTAATTCTCACACTCTCTCATATTTCCAGTTAGATTGCATAATTCCAGTCAGTTTTTTAACGCTTTCCAGTTAGTTTTTTAACGAAATCACTTTTTTAATTTATTTAGAAAATTCCAGTCACTTTGTTAACCATTTCCAGTCAGTTTCAAATCATTTTCCAGTTAGTTTTCAGAATTCCAGTCAGTTTTTGAGAGTTTCAGTCAGTTTTTTGACAGTTTCAGTCAGTTTTTTAACAAAATCTGTGTTTTTCATCATTTTCAGTCAGTTTTTTAGCGAGTTTCAGTCAGTTTCTAAACAGTTTCAGTTAGTTTGTTAACAAAATGGCCTCATCTCGAAGGAGCGGCAAGGAACATGTTGGTTCTTCCTCACTTAACCCGGAAATTGAGTCACATTTTGAGGAAAGTGAGCAAAATGTTGAAGAAAATGTTCCTCAAAGTGGTAGGGCCGGGGCCGGCCGAGCTCGAGGCGTGGGAAGAGGTGGTCGGGGGCAACGTCAAGCACGAGAATCCAAATCCGACACTTTCACGATCCATTTCCGAAAAGTACAAATTGACCCCAACGACTTTGTACATTTTCGAGCGTGTTGCAACTATTGCACCAAATCTTACCCGTTCGCAAAAGGTAATGGGCATGGAACATTGAACCATCACTTGAGATCAACACATCCTGAAAAACTTGGGATTGATAGTGATCAAGCTCAATTACAATTTGCTCAACCTAACACCCAAGGTACGTCTTCGGTCTTATTTAAGTTTAATAATGTCGTTTATAGGAAAGAATTGTGCAAATTTGTGTGTGTTAAAGGGCTTGCTTTTAACTTTGCGGATGATGACTTTTATGAACGGTTTATTAGACTTTCTTTAAATCCGGCCGCCTCCAAAGTACCACGTACGACTCTCGTACGCGATATTAAAAAAGTGGTTTTGGAATATAAACATTTTTTAATTGATGTTTTATCAAAATTAGATCAAAGAGTTTCAATTTGTGCCGATGGTTGGAGTGATCATTGGCAAAGAAATAGTTATTTGGGTGTTACATGCCATTGGATCGATAATTCGTGGACTTTACAAAAAAGACTACTTGCATATGATAGTTTTGAACCACCTCATTCCGCGGAAAATATTTGTAGAAAGTTGCACGCCATTTTGGCAAAATATGGTCTTTTGCAAAAAATATTTTCTATTTCATTCGACAATGCTAGTGCTAATACCGCTAGTATACCGGAATTGATGCTCATTTGTCAACCGTCACTTGGGGGTAAGTATTTTCATATTAGATGTTTATGTCATATCATAAATTTATGTGTTAAAGATGGTTTGGATGCTTTAGATCAATATGTTAAACCCATTAGAGAGGCTCTTTATTTTATTGCAAAAAAAAATAAAATTACAAGAAAATGGATAAAATATTTACTAAATAAGGGTCTTCCCGAAAAATATTTTTCTATGGATGTTCCGACTAGGTGGAATTCTACCTACAAAATGTTAATTGATGGTTTTGAGTATAAAGAGCATATCATGGATTTTTTTATTAGTATGGGCTATGAAATTCCTTTATTTGCGTATCAATGGAACGCTTGCACTAATTTATGTCAATTATTAAAGATTTTCAATACCGCTACTTTGGCTTTGTCGGGAGTTTATTATCCAACTTCCGTTTTGGTACTTGATCAATGTATTGCAATAGTTCTAAGTTTTAAAAATTTGCAAAATTGCACCATTTTAAACGAAAGCATTGCTTCCATGAGGCAAAAGTGGGTCAAATATTTTGATAACATTCCGTCTCTATTTTTGCTTGCAAAGATGTTGGATCCCCGTATTAAATTGAAAGATCTAGTCCGCATAATAACGTTTTATTATGCAAATTTATACCCCAATGGGGACGGATTACACGAAAACCCGGCGATTATTGTTGAAAATACAAAAAAAGATTTGGTGACTCTTTATAATGAGTATAATGCAATTCATGGAAATGTTTCTCAATATGGCTCAAGTCCTAATGAAGAAGATATTGATACACAATATGATGTGAATAACGATCCATATAGTTTTGTTAATGATATTTATTTTTCAAAACGTCCTAGAACGTCTCCTTCTTCTTCTTCTACCTCTAGCATTCCGTACGAGTTGGAAGCATATTTCTCTACTAGACATGAAGTTGTACAAAACACTTCAAATCCAATTTCTTTTGATATTTTGAGGTGGTGGTCACAAAGGCAAGAAACTTATCCCATACTCTCTTTAATTGCAAAAGAAGTCTTAGCTTCTCCCGCTTCAACCGTGGCCGTCGAATCGGCATTTAGTGTGGGAGGAAATGTTTTGGATGCAAGACGTTCCCAACTAACTTGTGAAAATTTGGAAAATCAACTCTTGCTTGGTGATTGGGTTAGAGCGGAAAAGATGGAGCAAGATATGCCTTATGAAGAGGATTTAGTAAATGTAGATCCACAATATCAATACGACTTGGAAGATTCTACGGGAAGTTCGGAAGGGGACGGAATGTAGATAGTTTTTATTTTAATTTTTAGAATAGGTTTATTTTTATTTCATTGTAATAGTTTAGTTGAGGTAATAAGGCTCCATTTTTTCCTCCCTTAATTATAAAAGGGCAAGGATTGGTTGTCCCCCTCTTTGTAATTTTAATTTTAATTAATAAAATTTAAGGGTACCGTCCCTTTTTTACTTAAAAAATTTGTGTTATACATTATAGTTATACACTTATACATTTTAAGTTTTTAACTTAAAAACAAAAAAAACAAAAGAAAACTGTTTAATATATGTATGACTCATACATATACTCCCGTTTTTTTTTTTTTTATAAAAACTGTTTAAAAAAAAAAAAAAAGTTAAAAAATCTGTTAATAAAACTGTTAAAAAAATCTGTTAAGAAAACTGTTTAAAAAAACAGTTAAATTTTTTTTTTTACTTGAAAAAAAAAAACTTTACTTGAAAAAAAAAACCCTTTAAAAAAATGAAGTGTTTTTTTATTTTATCTTTTTTTTTTAACAAAAAACTGTTAATAAAACTGTTTTGAAAAAAAAAAAAAAAAAAAAAAAGGTAACCGGTTTAACCGGTTTAACCGCATTAACCGGTTAACCGGTTAACCGTAACCGGACATAACGGTTAGACGGTTAGGTTACGGTTAGCATTTAACGAAAAACATAACCGGCGGTTATAACCGTCAACCGCCGGTTATAACCGGATGGACACGTTTAGTCGTGGGGGCGTGATTGGTGTACAGATATACGGAATGAATTTATAGATCTAATCCAATTAAATTATTTTAGGATCAAATCAAGTTACCTTAAAGCACAAATTAAAAAATAATTAAAAATAAATAAATAAAAAAAAGGTAAATTTCATCGTGTTTCCTACTTTCCCTTTTGAACTACAACTACTTAGCAGTATTATGTACTAGCCGTTTTTGCTGTTTATCCATATGGAAAATTGTATTTTTAGAGGTATTTTTTATTAAAAAACAAAAATTGTATGGACAAATATTTAAATATGATATTCTCTCTATCCGTAAAAAATGGTGGAAGTGATGTAGTGTTGTGAGTATAAAAGTAAAGTATGAGAGAGAATGAGTCGAAATGAATAGTAAGTTGATTGGTGTTGTGAGTATAAAAGTAAAGTAGGAGAGATAAAGAGCGGGATGAATAGTAAAGATTTTTTTGCCATTTTAGAAAGTGGACATTTACTCTGAGACAGACTAAAAAGGAAATGTGGATATATACTCTGGAACGGAGGGAGTTTTTTTTTTTTACAAAAAAAATTAACGTTTTTTGTATGAGATATTTTTTCCAGAAAGAAAGTGGCGTCCAACGACAAGATAAATGTATGCATCCACCGATCATGAGGGCATGGATTTCAAATGTAACTTAACTTTCACATATCCGGTGGCGGAGCCAAGAATTTATGGAAGAGGGGGCAAATATTTTGGAGCAAAGGAATGATAAACGGGGGTTCGGGGGCAGCGCCCTCGATTTTTTTTTTATTTTTTTTTTTTAGTGTACTCTTGTATTAGTGCTTCCCAAAGATGGAATTTACCCTTCAAGTGGGACAATCCAAAAAGGAATATCAACAACGTCAAGTGGGACGGAAGTAGTAAAATGCTTAAACAGTTTCCTCCAAGTAAAATTTAGGGATTATTGGACAAGGTTGATGCTATTTGCATTCCAAAAGTGGATAGAAGAAGGAAAAATCACTCACGCCACCACAAGTCTTAGAGGTAAAGCACCATCTTTGTTGGACCCGAGTGAAAGACTCCTACCTGCAAAATACTCCCCCCGTCCCAAAATATTATTCACTTTTTTTTATGTTAAGAGCGAAGAAACTTTGGACAATAATTTTAGTTTAATTCAATTGTCCTAATATAAATATAATACTCACTCCGTTCCGGGTAAGTTGCAACAATTTGCCATTTTGAGCATTCCACTTAAGTTGCAACAATACCAAATAAGGAAACTTTTTATTACTTTTATAATCCTCCACTCATTCTCTCTTCCTCCCAACCACTCATTATTCTCCTTTCTTAATTTTTGTGCTTCCCCTTCCATGTTGCAACTTACCTGGAACGGATGGAGTATTTGTTATTGATACACTATTAAAAATACTATAAGTAACAAGTTTTACACTCTCATTACGATAGTTGAATTAAACTAAAACTACGGCTCAAAGTTCGTATTAACTCAACATTTTGAGACGGGAGGAGTAGGGAAAACTTGAAAATAAAAAAGCAGTATACCAAAAGTAGTCATGTCGTCTACCATTTAAAAAAAAAAAAAAAAAAAAACAAACAAACTCAAGGGAGGGAGGGCAATTGCCCTTGCTTGCCCCTACATAGCTTGGCCATTGCACATATCCCTCCGTCCCTTTTGATATTGCAAAATATTGATTAAAATGGTCAACGTAATTATAGTTTGACGGAGGATATGTGAAAATTTAATGGTCCTAATAAAAATTTAAAAATTGTTATTGATACTATTTTTAATCGTGAATCAATAACAATTTTTAAATTTTCATGAGGATTATCAAATTTCTAGAATTTCTTGGTCAAATAAAATTAAAGTTGATAATTTTTGTCAACATTTTGCAATTTCAAATGGGATGGAGAGAGTATTAACTTTTTCATAATTAAAAATAGACAAAAGAATACATGTAATCATCACTACCATCATTTTTACAAAGTATACTACCTCTTTCATACCCCTTTCCTTTCAGATTAGGGTTTTATTTTCCTTTTAATTATATTTTAGAAGTTTTATTTGTGGAATAATATTTTAAACAGCTTGATCTTTCTAATATTTATATAAATAAATCTTTCAAAAAAATATTTATATAAATAAAAAAATATTTTGTTACCTTACTTTTATCTACTTAAAATTTAAATAGTGTTTTTAACAATTATGTTCTCAACTACTTAAAATATTTGTTCATTTTTTATTGTTTCCTATGCATGCAAAACAAGGCAAGACTCTTACTTCAGGATGAATGAAATGATCTTTTACAAAAACAAAAACAAAAACAAAAACAAAAACAAAAACAAAAAACAAAAAAACTTCTTTTTCGAAAATAACTTTAAAATGAAGTCATAAATAATAAAAGTATATCCCAAATACTATCTTTTCATTTGTAAATTACGATGCTTTTCTTGCATATTATAGAAAAAATATAAACTTATTACAACTTTTTTTGGTACTGAACTTAGTACTCCCTCCGTCCCAGAGTAAGAGTCATACTTTCTATTTTGGTACGTCCCAGAGTGTTAGGATTGGAGTCCTAAACTACGAGGAAGAAAGGGAGTCTAAGTCGGGGGAGTTGGTGGAGATCAAAAAGGGTTCAAAACGGAGGAGGATTTCTGGGCGGAGGAGCAGGCGAGCGCTCGGTAGGAGGCGAGCGCGCGCTCAAGAAGGCAGAAAGTTGGTCCGCTGGGGAAATTAATTCAAGCGGGCGCTCAAATGGACCCAGGCGGGCGCTCGGTCTGCCGGCTGGACTGATTTGTTTCCTGTTTTGACACGATCTCTTCCTAATTCGACCTAGGGCTTCCTTGTACTGCTATATAAGCATAGATACGACCTAGAACACATTGAAGCAACATATTAAAAGGTGTTTAATAAAATATTGGCTTGGCAATTGCCCCCGGACGTAGTTCATGTGTTGAACGAACCGGGTAAACAATTCTTGTGTTCTTGTGTGTGTGATTCTCTCATAATTGTGCTTGTGGGTTTATTGTGTTCTTGATCTAGATTGCAACGGGGTACCACTAAATTCCCAATAACTGGTATCAAGAGCTTTGGTTAGGAGGATTCAAAGTTTCATTCGTTGATTATTTTGAATCACGTTCTTGGGGACTTTGTGAAGCAATCGTGATGAAGAACTCAATCGAGAAATTCAACGGTGTGAATTTCACGTTTTGGAGGACAAGGGTTGAAGATTACCTTTATTGTAAGGATCTTCATAAACCCTTAATGGAGAAACCCGAAGACATGTCATAAGGGGATTGGGAGACGTTGGATCGTAAGGCGTTAGGAGCGGTGAGGAATGCTCCAACTGACGATGTTGCACGGAACGCGATGGAGGCCAAGACAACGGTGGGGTTGCTACAGATGCTGTCAGACATGTATGAGAAACCGTCTAATATCAATAAGGTGCATTTGATAAAGAGGTTTGCGAATACGAAGATGTCGGAAGGGCAGACAGTAGCAAGTCATATCCGCAGTTTCAAAGGCATGGTGGACCATTGAAAAGTGTTGATATTACTTTCTCTAATGAAGTGTTAGCTTGCTTTCTTCTAAAATCATTGCCGGATAGTTGGGAGGTTACTGTCATAACGATTAGTACGTCGAAGGCACCATTGGTGTATACGGAAGTTAGAGATCTCATCCTTCAAGAGGAGTTGAGAAGGAAAGAGAAAAGGGGAGAATCTTCCGTAGATGGGGCTGCACTTAGGGTGGAGAGAACAAGGGGAAGAGGAGGACCGAAAAAGGGGAAAAACAAATCGGTCAAGTGCTACAATTGTGGCGCGCTAGGTCATATTAGTTATGACTGTCTGGATAAGGATGGTAACGCACACATGGTGGATGATGCGGATGTATTAATCCTAGGAGAGGAGCAGTCGGGTGAAGATTAGGTGTTGGATTCTGGAGCTTCTTGTCATGCTAGTGGGGATGCAGAATCAATGGAGCAGTATAAAACTGGAGATTTTGGGGTTGTCTATCTTGGTGATGATCAACCATTGAACATCAAAGGTAAGGGGGATGTGATGATGAAGACACCTAACGGGGCTGTTTTACAATTGCACGATGTGATGCATGTTCCGGATTTGAGGAGGAGAGTGATTTCCGTTGGACAACTTGACATTGAAGGGTATGGTGTAACCTTCATGGGTGGGTCTTGGGAAGTCACAAAAGATGCTAAGGTGATAGCTCATGGGGTTAAGGAGGAGATGTTGTACTCTACCTACAATGTCGATGTTCGCTTGGGTGGGAGCAAGAGGCGAAAGAACCGGCCTATTGGTGTAGAAAGGAGAGACATCAAGAAATGGTATGTTAGGGGGGAGAGGGACACAAAGTTGATCAACGCGGTGTGGAAGTCCAAGTGTCCTAACAGAGAGCGTGTTCAGACCAATAGAAGACGATGCAAGAAACAAGGTGTGTCCAAGTTTCAAGGGGAAGCATTACGAGGAAGGTGGGTCTGGAGGGAGAAGACGAAGTTAGACTTGCGGGGAGAAATCAAGGTAGAATCTGATTTGGGGAGGCAAGAACAATCTAACACGGAGGGGTTGAAACGTCGCTTGGTTTCAACTCGCCTTGGTACTTGAGCGGAAGGCTCGGTAATGTCAAGCCAATATGGGGATAAAATGTGTTCGAAGGTGTTCACTCTGTGGTGGGAGTTGATGGGTGTTTCTGTGCTTACTAGTTTAGTCTCCGGTGGGAGATTGTTAGGATTGGAGTCCTAAACTACGAGGAAGAAAAGGAGTCTAAGTCGGGGGAGTTGGTAGAGATCAAAAAGGGTTCAAAACGGAGGAGGATTTCTGGGCGGAGGAGCAGGCGGGCGCTCGGCAGGAGGCGAGCGCGCGCTCAAGAAGGCAGAAAGTTGGTCCGCTGGGGAAATTAATTCAAGCGGGCGCTCGCATGGACCCAGGCGGGCGCTCGGTCTGCCGGCTGGACTGATTTGTTTCCTGTTTTGACACGATCTCTTCCTAATTCGACCTAGGGCTTCCTTGTACTGCTATATAAGCATAGATACGACCTAGAACACATTGAAGCAACATATTGAAAGGTGTTTAATAAAATATTGGCTTGGCAATTGCCCCCGGACGTAGTTCATGTGTTGAACGAACCGGGTAAACAATTCTTGTGTTCTTGTGCGTGTGATTCTCTCATAATTGTGCTTGTGGGTTTATTGTGTTCTTGATCTAGATTGCAACGGGGTACCACTAAATTCCCAACACAGAGTAAGAGTCATATTCCTAAAATGGCAAAGAATCTTTACTATTCACCCCACTCATTCTCTCTCATATTTTACTTTTATACTCACAACACCAATCAATTCACTATTCTCTCCCACTCATTCTCTCTCCTACTTTACTTTTACACTCACAACATTTACATCACTTCTAATATTTATTAATAAGCGTGCAAATAAGGGGTAGGACTCTTACTCCGGGACGGAGGGAATACAAATTATACAAAATATGAAAGTGTGAAAATGAAAATTTAATACATTTGATTTAAAATAGGATAATGATATGTATAGTGAAAACTCAAAGGGAAAACTCATAGTGAAACTCTGCAATCCGTTGGATTGTAATAAATCTTTGTGGACCCCACTGCTAAAAACTCATCCAACGGATTAGAGTTTTTCACTATTAGTTTTCCCTAAACACTCTAATTTCTATATGGAGTACTATATGGAGGCTCTAAATATAGAACTATGGATTTTGCTGATTTAGGCAAACTAAGGCACAAGGAAGTATGGCAAATGTGCAACCAATATAAGATTGAACACTCTAATTTCTATTACTTCCATAAATAATACCCTCGCATCTCACAATAATGATTAAACTAATACTACGCATTGTTAAACTGCAAAATGGCACTCAGTCTGTCCTTAATTGAAGAGTTCCAATGTTTACTTTGTTAGATCATTGTGGCTTGCAACACAAGTTAATAGGCACCTTCCATAAATAAAATCATGACTATGACATTAATATAAAGTATGGTCAAAATAGTCAATGTGTAGAATCCCTGAAATGTTATTTATCTATCTTTGATGGGCAAGATGGTAAATCAACATTGCTTTAGAAATGAATAGGTATGGTCCCTATTTGAAGTGTCACCATGTTTACTATTTAAAGGTCTCTCCATCAAGCCTAAAACATACTTGATTCTTACTTTCTCTCATCTAAATTCTCTCTTCATTATTGAAAGAACTTTTGAGAGACTAAGAGACACTTTCATTTAGAAGATCATCTCCCTACATTATCTTCTACTTCATTCTTATTCTCCCTTCAAGACACCAAAAATGGATTCAACAGGTATACATTTATTACATGCTTCCGCTTCATCTTTTCCTCATTCTTTTTCTAAATATGAGTTAGGCATCAGGGGATTATAATTGTTCTAACAATTGGTATCAGACCGCTCATTATTTAGTTTGAGTTTGAGTTCTTGTTTTAAGAAAAGCTTTATGCTTTGACTATGATTCATTTTCCCTGTTGAATCTTAAGGTATTTGATGATTGATTAAGGACTCTAATTCATTCATAGAGTACTGATGATCTTCATCTAAATTAAGTAAATGGTTTGGAAAAGTTTTGTTATTTAAAAATGGTTCTTGTGAGACTATCCCTTCATAACATGGTTTTATGTCTAAATGCATACCATGTGGATCTACTCACTTGATTCCACTAAATTTTAAAGCAAGATTATCCCTATATAACGTGGTTTTATGTTTTAAGGACATACCATGTGGGTCTACTTGCAATTCATTGATTTTGGGAAAGTTTGAACAAAATTCAGAAGTGCAGAAATCGTCTTGCTCGGCCGAGTCCTTTGTTTAGAGCGGCCGAGCGTATGAAAAGGCGCGAACTGCTCGGCCAAGTCTTTGGATCTGCTCGACCGAGCACATGAACAGGCGCCAAAATGGCATAAGGCAATTGTTTCTGATTAAGGTGCTCGGCCGAGCACATCATAAGACTCGGCCGAGCAGCTCGGCCGAGCATTTTGTTTAGAGCGGCCGTGCATATCATGTCAAATTGACCAAACCTTCTGATTAAAGGTGCTCGGCCGAGCATATCATAATACTCGGCTGAGCATTTTGTTTAGATCGGCCGAGCAGGTACTGTTCACAAGTTTTGAAAAATTTTAAATTTTGCATAAAACTTTGTTTTCCCTTTTGATCAAAACATTTATTTTTCAAACCTTAAAGCCCTGATTAATTATATGCTTAAATAATTTTATTCATTATTTAAATAATATTATCACCCAAGTGATTAACGTTATTTAAATGCAAAATTATTAAAGTGTTGAATGTTTAAGATATGAATGACTTGAATTTTCCAAAGAAAATCTTGACATTTGACTAACGATGGTATATCAGGCTGGAAACCTTGACTGGTCTCCTCAACCATCCGAACGGATTGGTGGAACGACTAAGGTTGAACAACGCCACGTACTAAGAAAGTCTTAAACATTCTTGTGATGACATATAAAATGAACATTTACTAATTTTATTAAATGCTTAAGACTACCCAAAGGAAGATTAAGCATTTAATCAAATATTGTTCAAATTACTTGTCATCTAAAGTAGTTATTTATGAGTCAATTCGCAATCCAAAGATTAGTTTTGATGTCATGTTAATTACTTTATTGATGGATTTCATTTGATATAATTAATCTTTTAATTCATAATGTAGTTACTTATTATTGTTTTGTATTCATTCTTGTTCTCGATTCCCAGATTTACTTAACGCTTCTTCTATTACTGTTGCGATGAGCACAATTCCGATGCTTAATGGGACAAACTTTAAAACTTGGAAAAACAAAATTACTATGATCTTGGGCTGCATGGACATAGACCTCGCATTTAGGGAGCCTATTCCTCTTCCTCTTAGTGAAGATAGCACCGCTGAGGACCGCTTGAACTCTGAGAAGTGGAAACACTCTAATCGCGTAAGTCTTATGATCATGAAAAATGTCGTCTCGGAGGCATTTCTTAATAGTGTCCCCGAGGACGTTGATGCTAAAACCTTTCTTGAGACCCTTGAACGGCGCTTTTCCAAAAGCGAAAAGTCGGAAACAAGTTCTTGTTTAAGAAAGCTTGTTTCCATGAAGTACAAGGGTACCGGGAACTTAAGGGAGTATATTTTAGAAATGCTTCACTTATCAACTAAACTAAAAGGACTTAAGTTAGAGATACCGGAAGATCTTCTCGTCCATTTAGTGTTGATTTCTCTTCCTCCTCAGTTTGGTCATTTTGAGGTGACCTATAATTGTCAGAAAGACAAGTGGGATATTAATGAATTAATCTCACATGTGACACAAGAGGAAGATAGGTTGAAGCAACCTAAAATTGAAGGTGCTCATTTAGCATCCACCTCTTCTCATGGGACTAAGAGAAGAGGGAAGGAAATTGCGGTAACAAGCAATAAGAAGCCTAAAGGATCATCTGATGATCGTAAGGAAAAGAAGTGTTTCTTTTGCAAGGACCCTACGCACATGAAGTATGACTGCCCTAAGTATCACGCTTGGCGTGCTAAGAAAGGTATGTCATTTGGTCTTGTTTGTACCGAGGCTAATTTAGTTTCAATCCCTTCATATACATGGTGGTTGGATTCTGGTGCAACAACTCACATTAGTATGTCTATGCAGGGTTGCCTGAATTACCGAAGACCTAGCAAGGATGAAAGATTCATCTATATGGGAGCTGGGAACCCGGTAGAAGTCATAGGCATTGGAACCTTTAGATTCTTATTAAGTACCGGATATTATTTTGTATTGAATAATACTTTCATTGTACCTTCGTTTAGAAGGAATTTAATATCTATCACTGTTTTGGACAAAGAGGGTTACTCTTGTTCGTTCGGAAATAATAGATGTGATCTTTATTTTAATTCCATTATTGTTGGTACTAGTACTTTATCGAGTAGTGATAATCTTTATTTGCTTAACACTACTCAAACAATCAATGAGTCTCATAATAATGAAACTAAAAGTAAAAAGCGAAAGTTTTCAATTGAAAATTCTTATACCTTATGGCATAGGCGTTTAGGTCATATCTCCAAAAGGAGAATTGACAATCTTGTGTCTGAGGGAATCATAAATAAACTTGATATTCCGGATAAAGACTTTTGCATTGAATGCTTAAAAGGAAAATTTACAAACACGAAAAGGAAAGTATCCTCGAGAGCATCTAGTGTCTTAGAACTAATACATACGGATATTTGTGGACCATTTCCTACTCCTTCTTGGAATGGTCAACAATATTTTATTACGTTCATAGACGACAACTATCGATATGGATACATTTATTTACTTCATGATAAATCTCAATCTTTGGACGTTTTCAAGTCTTTTAAGGCCGAAGTTGAAAATCAACTTGGGAAGACTATTAAGAACGTTAGATCCGATCGTGGTGGGGAGTACTATGGTCGGAATGACGGTTCGGGAGAACAACGTCCGGGTCATTTTGCTCGCTATCTTGAAGAGTGTGGGATTGTCCCTCACTACACTATGCCGGGTACGCCTAGCGTGAATGGTGTAGCTGAGAGACGTAATAGAACCCTTAAGGATATGGTAAGAAGTATGGTTTCTTGTACTTCTTTACCTCACTCATTATGGGGCGATGCTTTAAAAACCGCTACTTATCTTCTTAATAGGACTCCCTCTAAGGCTACTAACAATAAAATCCCTTATGAATTATGGACGAATAAGAAACCTTCCTTAAATCATCTTCATGTTTGGGGTTGTCCAGCAGAAGCTAGGCCTTATAGGCCTAACGAAGGAAAATTGGACGCTAAGACAGTTAGTTGCTACTTTGTAAGGTATGCCGAAAGATCAAGGGGCTATAAATTTTACAACCCAAAAACTAGAACGTTTTTTGAAACGGGAAATGCTAGGTTCTTTGAGGATGTTGAGTTTAGAGGGGAAATTAGGAATAATAATTTTGAATTTAAGGAAGAGGAGGAATCTATTTCTATACCTCTTCCCTTAATAGTTCCAATTGAAAATCAAGTACTTCTACCTGAAATTCAAGAGGAACAAATTCAAAATATTGACTCCCCTATAAATATTGAACAACATGAAAATGTTGATCAAAATGAGGAAATTCAACAACCTCAAAATGAGGAAGAACCGGTGCCTTTAAGAAGATCAAATAGAGTAAGAAGAAGTGCCATCTCGGATGATTATGAGGTGTATCTAGCCGAGAATGAAGGACACTTAGGCTTAGTGGGAGATGAGCCTCTCACCTTCCATCAAGCCATCAATAGTCCTAATTCTCATAAGTGGATCAATGCCATTAATGAAGAGTTGAAATCTATGAAAGACAACGACGTTTGGGATCTTGTCCCATTACCGAAGGATGTGAAACCTATTGGTTGTAAATGGATATTTAAAACCAAAAGGGATTCACAAGGTAATGTGGAAAGATATAAGGCTCGTCTTGTTGCTAAAGGTTTTACTCAAAAGGAAGGTATTGATTACAAAGAAACATTCTCTCCGGTATCTTCTAAAAACTCCTTTAGGATCACTATGGCATTAGTAGCACATTTTGATCTTGAGCTTCATCAAATGGATGTTAAGACCGCTTTTCTCAATGGAGACATTGAGGAAACCATCTATATGAAGAAACCAGAAATGGTGGATGATTTGGAACAAACTAATCAATTAGTTTGTTAACTTAAGAAATCCATTTATGAGCTCAAGCAAGCTTCTCGTCAATGGTATTTAAAATTTAACCAAGTAATTCTTTCATTTGGTTTTGAAACAAATCTTGGTGAAGATTGTATATACCATAAGTTCAGTGGGAGTAAGTTTATATTCTTAGTCTTATATGTGGATGATATTTTACTTGCTAGTAATGACATGAACCTCCTTAAAGACACTAAGAAATTTCTTTCAAAGAAATTTGAAATGAAAGATCTTAGTGAGGCATCTTTTGTATTAGGAATCCAAATACACCGTGATCGCTCACGAGGTACTTTAGGATTATCACAAAAGGCCTATATAGAGAAGGTATTACAAAGGTTTAGCATGCAAAACTGTAAACCACATGACACCCCTGTCTCTAAAGGAGATAAATTCAGTCTCAATCAATGTCCCAAAAACAATTTTGAAACCAAGTATATGGAAAACATCCCTTATGCATCAGCAGTAGGAAGCTTAATGTATGCTCAAGTCTGTACTCGTCCAGACTTAGCTTTTATTGTTGGAATGCTTGGTAGATACCAAAGCAATCCAGGGAGAGAACATTGGGTCGCAGCCAAAAGAGTGGTGCGGTATTTACAAAACACCAAGGACTACATGATTACATATTCAAAGTCGGATCATCTTGAGATCATTGGGTATTCCGATTCCGACTTTGCTGGATGCCAAGACAGCCGTAAATCAACGTCTGGTTACGTCTTCACATTAGCCGGTGGAGCCATTTCTTGGAGAAGTGCCAAGCAGACACTCGTTACTTCCTCCACCATGGAAGCCGAGTTCGTTGCTTGTTTCGAGGAATCCAATCAAGCTATATGGCTGCGTAAATTCACTGAAGGACTGCGTATTGTCGATAGCGTCGAAAGACCTATTAAGCTATATTGTGACATTAGGGCGGCGGTCTTGTACTCCAACAATAACAAGAGCTCGTCAAAGTCTAAACACATTGACATTAAATTTCTTGTTGTAAGAGAGAGGGTACAAAATGAACAAATAGAAATACAACTTATTGGTACAAACTCTATGTTAGCGGATCCGTTTACTAAAGCGTTATCACCTTTAGTGTTTCACGAGCATGTTGCTCATATGGGTGTAACAATTTTTTATAACATTTAATATAGTGGGAGTTTGTGTTGTTTTCTTCAATTTTATTGTTCTATTATTATTTAAAGTTTGATCTCATTTGGTTAAGTTGGACTAGTTGGAAGAATATGTATATACTCATTAAGATCCATGCTACACATCCATACTTTTGATCTATGTCATTTAGTTGAATTAGTATATGTAATTATAGTGGGTTTAGTTGCGAATCACTTACAACGACTGCCCCTTTAGTTCTATACTTGTATGGCTAATGGACGAGATTGTTATAAGTGATAACAAAGTGCACATTTGGGTTGTCATTTATGTTATACTTGTGATTTAAAGGAAGAAATTTGTTTTGCAACCCAAGTGGGAGATTGTTAGATCATTGTGGCTTGCAACACAAGCTAATAGGCACCTTCCATAAATAAAATCATGACTATGACATTAATATAAAGTATGGTCAAAATAGTCAATGTGTAGAATCCCTGAAATGTTATTTATCTATCTTTGATGGGCAAGATGGTAAATCAACATTGCTTTAGAAATGAATAGGTATGGTCCCTATTTGAAGTGTCACCATGTTTACTATTTAAAGGCCTCTCCATCAAGCCTAAAACATACTTGATTCTTACTTTCTCTCATCTAAATTCTCTCTTCATTATTGAAAGAACTTTTGAGAGACAAAGAGACACTTTCATTTAGAAGATCATCTCCCTACATTATCTTCTACTTCATTCTTATTCTCCCTTCAAGACACCAAAAATGGATTCAACAGGTATACATTTATTACATGCTTCCGCTTCATCTTTTCCTCATTCTTTTTCTAAATATGAGTTAGGCATCAGGGGATTATAATTGTTCTAACATACTTTTCTTTTATAACTAAAAACCTATTTCAAGTCACATATACTTTCTACATTTTCAATATTATCTTTTACAATGATGAAAAGAAAATGGTACTCAGTGATGTTAGTGTATTTTTTTTAATTTTCAGTTACGGGGGAAAAGTTTAAAAAATTGCAGTTATAAATTTTTATTTTTATTTTTTAAATCGGGGCCGCGGGCCCCGAATCACACTACCTAGGTCAGCCTCTGCTCCATAACGTTGAGACTTGGGGCAGATTCACATTGCTTTTCAAATACTTACTTTTATCTTTAAAAATAAAAATAAAAAAAAATAGTAAGGCGTAGTTACCTGTGGTATTGTATTGTATATACTATATGGAGTATTATCTTCCTATAAAATTGGCTGATTTATTTAAAATAATTTGGTGAATCCTATAAAATTGACTAGTGAGTCTAGTCATCTATCAAGACCCTAGGTGCTAAATTTAGCCACTGGACAAAATAAAAATTTATAGACGGAGGCTCTAAATATAGAACTATGGATTTGAAACCGCTATGCCAAGCTTTTGCTATTGCGTTACTTTCCAATAATTGTACTCCATCCGTCTAAAAATGATCTTCATATTTGACTATTCAAACTTTCTAAGGATATGAACACTTGATTCACTAGTCATGTTTTGTTTGGGCACTTCTAAGCCTAGGTTGTAGAAGTGTGAAATTTTTTTTTGGGACAATAAAAAATACCAAATGAGAAGATCATTTTGATTTGAGATGATGGGATATGATTATTATTTAAGGAAAAAAATTCCATTAAAAAGGTATGAAAGTAATGTAAAACATTTATACATGCTTGTAAATTTTATACTCCTATGTAATACATTTTTTACATTAAATTTTATTTTTAGTAAAAAAAAATATATTATATAATAAATTGTTACAAACAAGAGCGCTACATCTAATCCTACCTGCAATAGTTTCAGGTTCATAAAATTACTACATGCCTTACAAATAAAAAAGAAACACTACTTTCGAATAGAAATAAAATCTTTAACTTAATTAAAAATTGCATCATTTAGAATGCATTTAATGTAATTTTGAATAATAACCTTAGGTAGAGGTGACCATTCCACAGGACGTCTATGACAAGCAGACTACCAGATGGCGCGGAGACGTCTATGAGAAATTTTCAGGAGGCAAGTATCACTGTAATAGATTCCAATATAAGAATTTGTAATAGGTAGGGCAATAGATCTGCAATAGACTCATAGAAGCTTGTAACACGATGACAATTGCCTTAAATGATATGATACAAACTTTCCAAAAAAAAAAAAAAAAAAAAGTTGACCATTCCAAGGCATGTATTGCCACCTCTTCGTATGTAGTACTCATCTTCAATTAAGGTTGGTCTGAATGGTGAGTGGGGTTTGGAAGGATGGTCTGAATGGTGAATGCCAAATCCTCAGTATCCATGTGAGATGGTGGACTGGAGACAACACGTTGAAGATATGACATTGAGCTCAAACGGAATGGAATAGAGTTGTGAGTAAATGTACCGTCACTTGGGGTTAATCTATATTTTACTCCCTCTATCTCTAAATGAATGAGTGTCAATTTTTAGAAAAAAATTGTCCTAAAATGAATGTTCATTTTTATCATAACTTTGTCCCTAAATATTTTTTTTCGAAAAAAAATTCACCAATCTTTATACTTGCAAAAACTAAATGTTTGTTAAGAGAAATACAAAATTATAAATAAATTTTGCCACCAAATTGTACAACAAATTATGTCCCTTAAAATGAAATTTGGACACTCATTTATTTAAAGACAATTTAGAGACAGAGGTAGAGGTAGTAATATATTTGGCGTAAAGGGGCATTCCAACGAAACTCCAAAACCTAGCGCTATTTTAGAGATGACCAAAACTTGCACTAAATAAATCTGGCCAACTTCTAGTCTGTGCCTCTCCTTCTTTTCTTTTTCTTTTTTTTTTATACATTTAAAAATACTGATTTAACTAATAAATACAATAACATGTAACCTTCAATATAATGAATACAAATAAGAATACAAACAAAAATAAAATATTAAATATTAATGAAAATACAAAAACAAAATATAATGAATACAAATAAGAATACAAACAAAAATAAAATATAAAATATTAATGAAAATACAAAAACAAAGAAAGAATATTCTAAAAATATTTATTTTTGTGCAAGATTTGAAGAAAACCGTTGAAGATGTTGAAAGCAAAAATTGCACCATTTAATAAAGATAGTACTCCCTCCGTCTCAGTTTAAGGTTCTTACTTTCCTTTGATTCTATAAATGGAAAAATATGAATAGTGCTTTGGAGAATCTTGTCCTCAAAAAGTTCATTTATTACAAATAAACCAATACTTACATAACTTCATTTTCACTAATTTGCTTTATGAATAGTGTTTAGGATAATTATATCCTCACACCTCCCTTCTTTTGTTGACCAATTTTTCTTTGTTTTTCACTTGATTTCTTAACAAGCGTGTAAAGTCAAACTAAGAACCTTAAACCGGGACGAAGGGAGTACAATTTATGCACCAGAGATGGACTAAGATATCATCTAAAAATATTACTTACCCAATATGTTCAATTTTCTCTCTCTCTCTTACTCACTCACAAACAACTATCCACAAACATATTTTCTTTCTCCTAGTCTCTTACAATACTTACTTTTCCAACATAAATTTTTTTTAATCCCCGTGCACTCACTTTTAGTAGCAATAAGCTTGGGACGAATGGAATACTAATACTTTTTATGTTTCAAAATATCTATCGCTTTAAGCATTTTCACACATATTGATAAATGTAATGAATGTGCGTTGAAAAAACTCAATTGTCCTTTAAATAATCTAATTTTCTAGGTGAGTAAATGCTTGTACAAAAGATGATTCACAATCATTAATAGGGGTATAATTGAAACAAAAGAGTAAAAATGTCTCGATAATAGTATGCGACAGATATTTTAAAAGGGTTAGTGTTGGGTATGCTTATTTCTTAACCCTCCTACTTATGTTAGAATTGATTGATACCATCACCTATGAGTATTTTTATGGACTTTAGGACCTTATGTAAGAAGTTTATATACTTCAATTTTAGCCAAGTCCATTTTATAGTATAGGCTTAGATTATAGGACTCGCAGCTTTGAAGGATCGAAGATTTTCTAAGCAGGATTCATTTCACTGCGCATGATGTTCTCTGCGCAGGTCGCCACTGCGCATAGATCTCTTTCGCAGCTTTTGACCCTGCTCAGTTTTCAAGATCTTATTCCCCAACTCTGAATTTAAGATCTTCCTTTGGTATGACCAAGCATGGTGCGCATGCTCCCCATGCGCAGCATCCGTGCGCACCGGCATTGCGCATGCCTTTGTACGCGCACGCTCAACCTTGGTCAAAGTTCTTATCTCCTGATCTCATATTCTAGAAGCTTGGAAAGCGTCAAGACAAGCTACGCTTTTTGGATTGAGCCAAAGTGCTGAGGTGTGCACAAACGACAAAATAAGCACACTCAGCAACACCATTAGTGGAAGACACGCTTCAACGGTCATATTTCAATTGAAGACAGCTGTCAACCTTCTAGAAGAAGCTTTTGAAATTGATCTTCATGCTCAGTCTCCAACGGCTCTATATCACCTGCGTATCAATCATATTGTGCCAGGTCAGCAACCTTGATCAGAGCTCCAACGGCTATAAAAGGACATCTGCGCACCAATCATACAGTGCCAGCTCATCGTCCTTGCTCAGAGCTCCAACGGCTAGTTTTAAGCTCTCTGCTATAAATAGCCTGCTCATCTTCATTTCCAAGTACCGGGCTTGTGTACTCGTTAAGCCAAGCAGAGCTGGAGTGCTTGTTCAGCCAGAGCTAGAGTTTCATGCTTCATTGAGAAACCTTGAAGATCTGAAGACTGCTGCTCAATATTTCCAGATTCATTAGAACAGCCTTCAAGATCTTCAAACCTTCAAACTCCTGCTCAAATCCCAAAAGCCCTATATCACCAGAATTCTTGGTGCTCTTCATCTTTCATATTCATAGAGCCCAGAATTTCTGTCACACACACACACCTCTTGAAGCTTTGATCATTCCGATCTAACTTCTTGAGATACACCGGTTTAGTCTAGGATTTGTTCTTCATAGATAATAGATCTTGAGTTAGTATTGAGCTCAAAAGTTGTAATCTGTAATACTCACTCATATTATAAGATCTCCTTTAGAAATCCAAGACTAACCATCTTGGTAGAGGACGTAGATCTTTTCTTGATCGAACCTCTCCAAATAGCTTGTCCATTATTCTCACTGCTTGTTTCATGCTTAACTTTTTATGTATTACTGCTTTGTTTGATCTTTCAGATTGCTACACTTTACTGCTGTAATTGTTATTGCTCATTTGCCCTAGCATAATTTTATCCAACTCTTTAGCCAAAACTTAGCGCGTGAGTTTTTCATTTCTGCGCAGCTTTCCCTGCGCAGTAGCTGTTTATCTCTGCGTAGTATACCCTGTGCAGAGCTGCTTTAAATCTTCCGCTGTGCATTTCACACTCTTGCTGCGCGCTATACTTAGCCAAAATAAGAGTTGTGCGCATAAGCCATTAATTTGCAAAAGGGTTTGAAAAGAATTTAAAAACGCTAATCACTCCCCCCTCTAGCATTTTTCACACCCTTATTGCCCATTTGGGACCAACAGTTAGACTCCCATGAGACCGCCTCACACCACAGCCAAGCCAAGCCTTTTTTTTTTATTTCTTTTCCCTGCCATTTTTTGCTTGCCAGCAAAAGTAACACTTTTTTCTCATATCTAACACACATTTTTTTTCTTTCAAAAATGTACCACCATTTACTGAAATAGATTAAAGATAATATAAGATTGACAACTAAAAGTCTAAAACTAATGTTACATTTTATAATAAATGAATGTAACATTTTTTTTCTTAATTGTAACACTTTTCTAGGGTTTTACATTCAATAGAAATTATACATGATTTTTTACTCTCTTTTTTTAAGAAAAAAATATAACATTTACTAAAAAAAAAACAAAAAATCTTAGGAAAAACGCGTTTTACACGCGTATTAGTGTAAATCGTGTTTTCTATATGCGGAGTGACATTTTTGTAAATAAGCGGAACGTTGTGAGAAGGCGCGGTGGCATTGATGTAAATAGATGGAAGTCATGAAAACTCACCAGGCACTTTTCAAAACTGTAGGAGGCATTTTTTAATATTACAACAGGCAGATTTTAACACTAGAGAGCATGCACTTGTTTTTGAAATTGAAAAAACTCACCAGACACTTGTTGAATCTGTAAGAGGCGCGTTTCAATACTACATCAGACACGTTTCAACACTAGAGAATGCAATTGTTAACACTACAACCAGCAGCTTAACACTACCACAAAAAATTGCATGTGTTGAACACTATAGAAGTGTTTGCTTTGAATTTTATAAGTGTTATAATACAATAGATATTTTCTAATACTAGAAGAGGCACATGATAATCTCAGAGGAGGCATCCTAACACTACCACTAAAAAGTGTCTGTTTGAACTAGAGTCGTCAATTCGGGACCGTCCCGCTATATATATGGGACGGGACGGGACAATATATTTTAATCCCAAAAAAATACGGGATTATTCGGGACATCCCGTTTGGGACGGGACATAACGCGGGACGGGACGGGATGGGACGGGACGTCCCATAATTTTTTGAAACTTTAGGCCCAATCCTAATTTCCAACCCAAGCTCAAGCAATCCAAGTCCAACATCTTTTAATCTACATGTCTTCTATCATCATTTTAAATTCTGAGTATATTAGAAGCATTTGTCTTTGAAGTTTATTTTTGTAAATTAAAGTATGACGTAAAAGCACAAATCACCTGCAAGAAAAAGGATTAGAACATAGAGAGAAGGAGAGAAAAGAGAGACTAGGCACAAGAGAAAGAAGAAGACACAAAAGAGAATGGGAAGACCAACTTGGGTCTTTTGTTTCTTTTGTATTGAGATGCCAAAAGACTAGAGCCGTCAATTTGGGCTGAGCCCGTTGGGCTGGCCCGGCCCGCCATTGAAAAAAGGTGGGTTGGGCCCTAAATATACCAACCCAAATGCAAGTGGGCCTATTTGGGCTAGCCCATTTGGGTCATGGGCAAAACGGGTTTGGGGCGGGCCAACCCACCTTCTTTTTTTTCTTTTTTTTTTTTTTTTAATTTTTTCCCTCAAACAAAACCCCCTCCCCTCTTTGAGTCTTTTCATTCACACCCTCACATTTCCTCTCCAACCAACCCTTTCTCTCTCTAAGTCTCCTAAAAGCCGACTTCTCTCTAGAGAACCACCAATGGTCCACTGCCCTCCACCACCAGCACCATCTTCGTCCTCCGCCACCACCTTCTACTTCCTCCGCCACCATCCTCAACGTCAGCCTCTTGGCTTTCTTCCCCTACTCTTCTTCTTCTTCTCCACTTAACTCTCAAGCCACCGCCACCATCACCGTCGCACCAGATTACACGCCACCGGCCACCACGTATGCACTACGTCATTTCCACCCTCACAGGTCGTCTCTCTCCATCTCCTCCTTCTCTCTCTCTCTATTTGTAGATCTGGAAACTAGGTTTTCTTCGTCTCACTTTTCAGATCTAGATCTGTGTGCGTGGATATTCAGATCTGTGAGATTTGGTGTGTTTGTGAGCAGATCTACTAATTTGTGTGTATCAAGTTTAATTTCTTTATAAATTTTATGTTTTTATAAAAATAGATCTAATTTTTTGGTGAGTTTGTGGTTGTGGCTGGAAGTAAGATCTTTTTTTTTATTGTGTGCTTTTGTGTCTTGAAAATAGATCTGACTTTTCAGAGATTTTCTTTTCTCTGTTTCTTGAACATTTCTCATGATTGTGGTGCATCTCAGGTTTATGAGTTGCATTTGGTTACAGAGAGAATGGTGGTGGTGGTAGCTGCGATGGTCGGTGGAAGTAGCAGCCGTTGGTGACGGTGACGGTGGCGACGGTGGCGGTGGGCTGTGGTGTCTGTAATGGTGGTGGTGTAGTATGAAATAATGCTGGACAATTTTTATTTTTATTTTGAGAAAATGCTGGACAATTTATTTGGGTGTTTGATTTGATTTAATAATTAAAACTTAATCAATAAAATATCTTCTCCTAATCAGTTTTAAGCATGCACAATTAACAATATAACTGAATATATATACTCATTATTGAATATACTACTATGTTAAACTGAAAATCACAAAAAAACAAAAAAAAACAAAACAAAAAAAAAGAAAGAAACTTATTGTAATTTGTAGTCTTGGCCCGCCTGGCCCACTAACCCAAGGTGGGGTGGGTTGGGTTGGCATTTTCTCAGCCCGCCAAGAATTAAGGCCAGCCCGCTCCGCCCCGTTTGAAGGTGGGTTGTGGTGGGTTGGGCCCAACCCATCCCGCCGGCCCGTATTGACAGCTCTACAAAAGACTAATAGAAAATACTCACTTCAACCTGAAAAATATTCAGTTTTTGTGATCAGGTGATCGTGTCAACTTATCCCGTATTTGTCCCGCATTATCGCGCGCCTCGATGTGATTTGGGATGAGACGGGGAATTTCAGTCCCGCGATAAATTTGGGACGTCCCGTCCCGTATAGTTTGCGGGAAATCATAGTTTTGTCCCGTCCCGTTGTCCCGAATTGATGGCTCTAGTTTGAACACTATAAAAGTGCCTACTTTGAATTTTATAAGTGTTATAATACAACAGGTATTTTCTAATACTAGAAGAGGCACATGATAATCTCAGAGGAGGCAGTTACAAAAACTCGGTTTCCTAACTCTTAGTGTAAGCCGGTCTATATAACGTAGCCTATCCAAATAACGTGTATGTAAAAACACGTTCTACACTAATGCTGGTGTAGAACGCGTTTTACACAAGAACGACTCTTAAAAACATGTTACATTCATTTATATAGAAAATTATAATCATATATGCACTCTGTTACACTTCAAATATTACTTTTTTTAACCACAAAAACTATCAAACTATTTAATTTTTTTTTTTTTGCAAAACTGATGTTACATTTGACAGTAAAAGTGTTACTTTTTAAAGATGAAACTGTTACTTTTATCAGAACATAGTGTTACATCTCCGGAGACGAGCAACTTATTTTTTTTTTGTGTTAAAAAGTATGTTTTAAAAAAAAAATAAAAAAAATCAAACCATATCTTGACTTATCTAGTTTTGTTCATCTCGTTGAGACGAACACAACGGTATTTAAAAAAAAAAAAAAACTTCAAAATCTCAAGATATAGCATTTTAAAGTTATTGGAGTTTTTTTAAAGGCGGCTGGGAGATCAAAGAGGACAGCTGGGTGGGTTAGACTGGCAGGTTGTGGGCATGATCCATGGATGATCCATGGGTGGATCCGTCTCATTGTGAGACGGTCTCACCCAAGTCTTTGTCATTTTAAAATAAATTTTTACATCTTAAGCGACAGATAATTTGAAACGGATGGATAGAGTACTAGTAAAATGTTTTTGTTTTTTTCGAGATAGTATTAACGTTCAAATTTATGAAAGATTATTTAATTCCAAAAATCATTCAATTAATTGGTTAATATCTTTACGCAGAAGCAGCTTCTTCCCCCAACGTTCCCACCCTCCATTTTCAGGCCACCTATTCTTACAAATTCAAGCCCTCTATCATTATTTTCCCTCTCCATTAAAGTAGGGCAATTTCTTTCTCTAATTCCATTATCATTAATTATTTTTATTTATTTTTTTCAGAAATTACTATCCCCTTTTGCTATGATTATGCTTTGTTCTTGAATCAAACCCTTGTCAATCTTGTCATCCTTTATTTGCAACTACTGCACAAAGGGAAAGATCTAATCTTTTTGTTGGGGAAATTCTTGTTCTTCTATTTTGTGTTTATACTAACAAGAATAATTAATTTCAGTCTTTTCTTTGTTTGCCCATTTCCAGCTTTCTCTTCCTGAGGTATTTTTCATCATAAAATTCCTTACTTTTTCGAGCACCCAGTTGAAGAGAGGTTCCAGATTTTCAGTTTAGTTCATGATCTTGTTTTATGAATTTGAGATTCTTATTTTTTTTTCATTTAATTTCTCGAATACCCATATTTTGAAAGGAAAAAAAATAAAATCAATTTCTGTTTCTTTTCCCCCTTTAATTATTCTATTCAAAGCTTTACCTTTCAACTTTGACCATTTCATGGTTTTCCCATTGTTGATATCCTAGACCCATTCTCTCTCTAAGCAAATCTTGATCTGTTCTTCAATTTGTGAAAAGATGTTTGGGACTCAAAGCAAGAGGGACCTGGCCTTTGATATTCAAGCCCAAATTCCAATTCTCAGGCCAAGCATTCATGCCAGAAGAGCAAATATAGTGGTGAAATTTCAAGATATATATGGGTTCACAGTGGAAGGAAATGTGGATGATGTGAATACATTGAATGAGGTGAGGGAGAAGGTGAAGGAACAAGCTAGGGTTTGGTGGGCATTGGAAGCTAGCAAAGGTGCAAATTGGTATTTGCAGGCCCATTTGTCATCCACTTTGAAATCATCTCTTAAATTATCTTCATTGGTCAATGGCATTACCTTGAAGAAGCTCATTAGGAAGGGGATTCCGCCCGTTTTAAGGCCTAATGTCTGGTTTGCTTTATCTGGGGCTGCTAAGAAGAAATCGACCGTCCCTGAGAGCTATTACAATGATCTGATCATTGCTGTGGAGGGTAAGGTCACCGCTGCTACGAAGCAGATTGATCACGTGAGTTGTTTCTGGATATTATTTATCTCGTGTTTTCCTATGGATGTTGAGATAATCTAACATTCTTATTTCCAAATTGCTAATTACCATATTTGTATCACTTTTTTTAATCAATCATTTTGGGCATGATGGTGACAGAATCAGCATGATTACAATCTTTGATGATTGCTTTGTGAATTTGATCTAGTCAAGATGCTTGATGAGCTTGATCTGTCAATGCTGACTACAATTATTTACTCCATCCCAAAATGAGAACGAAAATGGATAGTCATTTTGGGACAGAGGGAGTAGTATTTTTGGTATTGTGTCATGATTACAATCTTTGATGATTGCTTTGTGAATTTGATCTAGTCAAGATTCTTGATGAGCTTGATCTGTCAATGCTGACTACAATTATTTACTTCCCTCCATCCCAAAATGAGAACGAAAATGGATAGTCATTTTGGGACAGAGGGAGTAGTATTTTTGGTATTGTGTCAATCAATTTGATGGAGAAAGCTATAGTATGACAATAACGTGATATCAATCACTAACCCTATATGCTTACGGGAACCGTGATCCACGAATTGGGGATGATCTGGAATCAGTTTAGGCATGTCAAAGGTGTTGCCGAATGGAAATGGGTAAGGTGGCAATATGAAATCAGTAGATGAGGCATGATCCAAAGTATTCAAAGTTGCAAACATCAGCTTGTTTGGCTGCTATTGTAGGATGAGCAGTAAGGAGGAATATACATGTTTTCAGCCTATAGGCTCTCATTCAAAGTTTGTTATTTAGCTACTCATTTCCATATGTTAGGCTGTTCTGCGTTCACCATTTTATTTTGAAGTTATTTTGCCAACTTAAACCAAAGCAAGAACTAGAATATTCATTGTAGCACAACAGTCATATTTACTCCGTGCATTCTGTCTGGAGAGCCAAACATCATCCATCCCTAACTGAGCTCCCATTTTCAGTTTTGATGAAGTTAAGGAAGTTGGCTTTAATGCACTTTTAGTACTCCCTCCGTCCCAGAAATGAATTTGCTCTTGATCAAGAGCAAAAACATTTTTTTTAAAAAAAATTGGACATTCATTTTGGGACAATGAGATTATCCTAAAAGTGAGAACATTGTATCATTCAAGTGTGAACTAGGACATGATGGTTTTATAAGGTGGCTATAGTAACTTTACTCGAAAATGGACAGCTAGTGTTTTAGTTGGTATATTATACATAGTGACGTAGACCTGGTTATTACTTAGAGTTGGAACTTTTGGGAATATGATGGAATAAAGCAAAATGGGTCACTAAACTGTCTGCGCTTCTTTGTGATGAAGCAGCAGTCAGTCCATGCAATTTTCGACGCAATTTTCATCATGGGTCATCTGGAAACAGCCTCTCTGTGCTTTAATACAGGGGCAAGGCTGCGTACATCCGACCCCCCCTTACCCCACCATAGGTGGGAGCCTTTGCGGCACTGGGGTAATGTTGTTGTTGTTGTTGTTGTTGTTGGGTACACCGAAAACACCCATTTTGCCACCCCTAGGAATATGTTTGTGAGCTTGTGTTTCTTCCTCTTATTTTCAATTATATCCGGACAGTATCCCGTTCTGCCGCAGTTATACTTTTTTTTTTTTTGATCTGTAAAATGTTTTGACTTTCTATTGTGGACTCATGAGCAGAATAGAGGGATTAGGTAATTATCTTTGCAGTATGATGCATTGATTGTTAACATGGTGCTTCTGTTTAATACTCCCTATCTCAGTCCACTTTTGAGAAGTCTAATAAATAAGGCTTATACGGAGTACTTGTAAGTGAAACATCCAAAATGGAACAAGTGCATCTTTGTCTGGAATGGAGAAAATACGTAACTTACACATGGTGCAATGCAGCCCATTCGTCCATAAATATCGAGAAATGTCTTTCATTTCTCATCCATTCATGTAAAATGATACTCCCTCCGTCCCAAAAAGATAGTCCAGTTTGACTATTCAAACTTTTTAGTGATACATTCCTCTTTTCATTTTAGGTGAGCAACTGCAATAGGTCTCATAATTTCTTCCAACATAACAAAGTGCCTGCTTCTGGACCCGTGTATTACTCCCTCCGTTCCAAAATGAATGTCCAGATTCGCTCTTGATCAAGAGCAAATTTGGACATTCATTTTGGGATGGAGGTAGTAGATGATTTTTCCTGAAATTAAATTTTTTTGCCCCTGCTTTGTGTATAATGGTTTTATTTTGTTCAAGGTTTAAGTTGTATCTTTTGTAACTACCTTCAGGTGGTTTCTCTAACAGGCAAATTTAATGTATGCGCCTTGAGGGGGATTACAATTACATTGTGTGTGCCATTACTACTACTCACTTTGAAATACGTATTTGCAGGACCTGCCCCGAACTTTCCCCGGCCATCCATGGTTGGACACTCCAGAGGGTCATGCTGCTCTGAGACGTGTACTTGTTGGGTACTCTTTCCGTGACTCTGATGTTGGCTATTGTCAGGTAGGCTCAATATTGGGATACTAATGTTACGTACAAATGTACAATTTAAAGCAATCTGGCTGACAAAATTGACTGTAATTACACAAAACTATGGAAATTTTAAGTTAATCATCGTAAAGGAACATAAAAATAGAAACAGATTTGAAGGTTTTGTTCTGGAAAACGATGTTAAATTCAAAGTTGCAATTTGCAGTGATCTTGGTGTACTTGATGCAGGGTTTAAATTATGTTGCAGCATTATTGCTACTTGTGATGAAAACGGAAGAAGATGCTTTTTGGATGCTAGCGGTCCTCTTGGAAGATGTCTTGGTCAATGATTGCTACACAAATAACTTATCGGGATGCCATGTTGAGCAAAGGGTATTTAAAGACATGCTCGCCAAGAAATGCCCAAGGTGATTTTTTTTTTTTATTTTGTTTTGTGTTTGATGGTGTAGTTGTTTTATTCGGCTTCTCTTCTTCTCAAGAGCTTATTTTACTTTCTTGGTTTGATTCAATATTTGAATGTAGAATATATGCTCATTTGGAAGCTTTGGAGTTTGATGTCTCCCTTGTTGCCACAGAATGGTTTTTGTGTCTCTTTTCAAAGAGCTTACCTTCAGAGGTTAAATTCTCTCTCTCTCTCTCTCTCTCTCTCCCATGCATAAGAAAACATTCATGACACACGCACAGAGAAACGAAGCCCTACATTTGTTCTAGACCATTTTCTTACTAATAATATTCAACTTGCAAAATATGTTCAGACGACCATGCGGGTATGGGATGTTCTGTTTTATGAAGGGGCAAAGGTTCTGTTTCATGTGGCGTTGGCCATTTTCAAGGTGATTCCGGGTTCTCATTTGCATTGAAAGCATTCCTCGTTTTATGTTTACAAAGCGAACTACAGAAAAATAATACTGTGGTTAACAATTGCAGATGAAAGAAAATGAGTTAGTCACGGCACATCACGTTGGAGATGTCATCAATATAATACAAGGAACCACCCATCATCTCTTTGATCCTGATGACCTATTAACGGTAAGTCAACTCTCCATATGATATTCCTCTCTCTCTCTCTCTCTCTCTCTCTCTCTCTCTCTCTCTCTCTCACACACACACACACACACACATAACCAGATTGTGTTTCAAGTTTGGGAAGAATGCTTGGTTGTATTTCATCTCATGAAGAAGATTCATATTAATTGTCAAAAAGTCAGCATATTTTGAATTTTTTTGATGTTTTAGTCTAATTGAAGAAAAAGACTCTCCTCAACATTACATCATACTCCCTCCGTCCCAATATGATCTTCGCATTTGACTATTCAAACTTTTTAAGGATATGAATACTTGCTTCACTAGCCCAAATTGTACAAATGTGAAGAACTTTTTGGGACAGTGAAAAATAACAAATGAGAAGATCATTTTGGGACAGAGGGAGTATGATACAATCATCATGAAGTCGACTCTTCAACTGAATGTACATATCTTTCTCTGAGAACAGGATCAAACCCACCCCACCCACCCCACCCCCGACACACACACACACGCACGCACGCACACATTCTATCCATTGAAGTCGACCCTTCAACTGGATGTACATATCTTTCTCTGAGAACAGAATCAAACCCATCCCCCCGCCACACACATTCTTGTAGGGGGGGGGATATTATTTTGATCTATATGGCAAAAATGTTGGCATTCTTATTAAAGAGGAGTTTATGCATCACTTGCTAAAATAGCTGAAACTCTTTACTTTTATAATCTCAGGTTGCCTTTGATAAGATTGGGTCCATGACGCTGACCAATATATCAAAGCAAAGGAAGAAGCAAGAACCAGCAGTTATGGCTGAACTTGATCAGAGATTGAGACGCCTAAATTCAACATCGATCGTGGTTGATAAATAGTGCAATCTGCTGTAAAACTATAAAACTGTAATGCATCAGAATATGTATTACTGTCTTCAGTCTCTGCTAAAAAAAAATGTACAAGGTGTGCGCGGCACTTGTTTCTGATGATGTAGGGTGTAAAATGTAAAATTTGCTTAAAGCAGTCTAAATCACAATCAATGATGGGGAACTGCATGATGAGTCCCCAGATAGTTTGAATATTGTTACATGATCTTGGTTAGTTTCATATAATGAGCTTTCATTGCAATAGTTCTGCAAATCAAACATTTGCCATATGATCAGCATACATTTTACTCCATAGTTTTATTTTGACTTTTTAGTCAACAAAAATGAATTTTGACCAACCATTGGTGACAATTTAATTATCACAATGAAATAATAAACTTTGTAATTGATAAATCATTAAGTGATTTATTAATACTCCCTCTGTCCCTAAATGAGTGTCCATTTTCAAGAAATTTTTGTCCCTAAATGAGTGTCTTTTTTAAACATAACTTTCTCCCTAAACGTTTTTTTCGAAAAAAATTTCACCGGTTTCTTTATACGTGCAAAACTAAAGGTTTGAAAAGGAGATTACAAGATTATATATGAATCGTTGTTACCAAATTGTTCACAAAGTTGAGATTTTCAATGTCCCTTAAAATGAAATTTGGACACTCATTTAGGGACAGAGGTAGTAATATTTTTTATAATTTCATTGTGATCATTAAATTGACACTATTGTTTTGTCAAAGTTTATTTTTATTGACTATAAAAAGTCAAAATAAGATCATTAAAACGACATGTATTTTGAAACGAGCTTTGGACCCTAGGCCCCCTGAACCAGATCATAAACCCATAAGAACCCAAGCTGAGATGAAAATTCCATATAAACCCATAGCTAGTTAAAGGACAAAAATACCCTCACTGCCCAAGCCCACATCCCAGCCCACTCCTGCCTCACCAATCATGCTCCACTCTTATAATTAGAGTATAAGAGTCATTTTTTTTCTTCACTTTTCCAACTTTTAATTAAGAAATAAATAATATTTTTTGGTAAAAACCGGTCAAACTCTCATAACGGACGTATAAGACAAGTTCTACTCTTATAATTAGATTATAAGACTCATTTTTTCCACTTTTTCCAACTTTTAATAAAAAAATAAATAATATTTTTTGGTCAAATCCAGTTAAACTCTCATAAGTGACGTATAAGACCAGTTCTACTCTTATAATTAGAGTATAAGACTTATTTTTTTTTTCACATTTTCCAATTTTAATAAAAAAAAAATATTTTTTGGTCAAATTCGGTCAAACTCTCATAACGGACGTATAAGACAAGTTCTACTCTTATAATTAGATTATAAGACTCATTTTTTTCACTTTTTCCAACTTTTAATAATAAAAAAATAAATAATATTTTTTGGTCAAATCCGGTCAAACTCTTATAACTAACGTATAAGACTAGTTCTACTCTTATAATTAGAGTATAAGAGTTATTTTTCATTTTTTTCAGAAAATAAATGAAAATTAATAATATTTTATTAATGTTGACTTTCATATTAGGTCAAACAACAGTCAACTCTTATAACTGACACATAAGACATGTGCACCTCTTATAATTAAGGTATAAGAGTCATGTTTTTTTTCATTATTAATTAAAAAAACATCAATCAACTCTTATAACTGACATATGAGACCACTTCGCTTCTTATAATTAAAGTATAAGAGTCCTTTTTTTCAATTTTTTCCATCATTAAAGTCCAAGTCAAGTCTAATATGTGATGTATAAGACATGTTCGCCTCTCATAATTAAAGTACAAGAGTAAATAGTTTTTCACTTTTCTTTTTCATTTTTAACAAAGAAGCTCTTAGGTTATTTGGTTAAATCTCGGTCAAACTCTTATAATTGATATATAAAACTAATTCGCCACTTATAATTGATGTATAAGAGTTATTTTATCACATTTTTTAACAATTTCATGATATATCACTGATTATAAATAGGTTCAATAAATACACAAAATTTTTAACAAACAATCAATATTACAAAAGGTTACAAAAACCAAAAAAATCAGGCTCAACAAACTTTTCCATAATCATTTAGTGTTCATTTATATGAAGAGGTCCAACTCAAAGTAAAAAAAAAAAAAACATGAAAAGGCAAAAAAACAAAGTTACAGACCTCCACAAAAGTTGACTACACACACAGCAAAAGCAGTATGCAAACATAGAAGCCGGATTTGAAGATTTCAAGCAACTCTCCCAGCACGGTATCCTGTCCAAATCGAAAACATGGAAGCCAGATTTAGATATTTCGAACGGATTTGTACACATCGAAGACATAGAAGCCGGATTTGAAGATTTCGACGCAGATCGGAGACGAGAACCGCAGATCTATGCCCGCGAACACACGCAAAGAAAGGAAGGGGTATGGTCGCCGGCTTGTTGAGGGGAAGTAGAAACCTAAGAGGTCAGTGGTGTGGGGAGAGGGAAGATCTGTGATCGGTGGGAGGTAGGAGGTAGGAGGGATTAGAGAGCGAGAGAGACAGATCTGGAGGGTAGCAGTCGTTGCCGCCGCCACCGGAGAAGATGAGGAGGCAGTGAGTGTTGGGGAGAGAGAAAATGAAATGTGTGTGTGTGTGTATTTAAGAGAGAGAGAGAGTGTTTTGCAAAATG
Organism: Campanula takesimana; assembly: GCA_026119855.1. Taxonomy (NCBI): domain Eukaryota; kingdom Viridiplantae; phylum Streptophyta; class Magnoliopsida; order Asterales; family Campanulaceae; genus Campanula; species Campanula takesimana. Next base: position 590,184 of record JAOWBW010000594.1, read on the forward strand.
GGAAGGAGCAGAAGATGGGGGAGGGTTTTGTTTGAGAGATGAGGGTTGTTAGGGGTAGAATTGGCATTTAAAATTAACTTTGACTGTGTCAATGGGAAGTTGGGTTTTGATAGAATTTTGATCTGGAGTTTGGGGATAGATGGGCTTTAGCATATGGGTTGAGCTTTTATAACTTTTTGATCTGGAAATAGGGTTCTTGTGGAATTATGCCATTTTGAAATTGAAACAGAGGGAGTAGTAGTAACAAGAGAATCATTCAAATTGACTTTTCATGAAATTTACAGCAACCTAACTGCAGTTGCCTAGGATATCAAAAGTAGTTAATCCTACACAGATAGTATAATCATATTGCACCAGCTGCCAATAAATGTACCAATTTACTGCAACATGTTCATCTGACCAGGTATTTTAGGAACTGGAAGGTAGTTAGCATATGCTTTTTGACTCTTATATAATATAATATATTGGAGGGAGTAAGAGAATAATCACCATCTTTGACAAATTAGTTGTGTAAGACTGCAGATTTGACTTTTTAGATCATTGGAAGCCAGCACCACGTCCACCTGGGAATGTATACTGATGATATGTAGCTCAAGGGGTGCTAGTACCAGGGGAGAGTATGTCTGGCCCACTTGAGTAAGGACTCGGGCCATACGTAGGGTTAGTACCAGGGGGGAGTATGTCGGGCCCACTTGAGTAAGCACTCGGACCATACGTTGGGCTAGTACCAGGGGAGTGTATGTCTGGCTCACTTGAATAAGCACTCGGACCACCATACATAGGGCTAGTACCAGGGGGGAATATATCGGGCCCACTTGAGTAAGCACTCGGACCATAGGTAGTAGCTAAGGGAGGTTGAATGTAAGTTTGGCTTGGATAAGCACTCTGACCGTAGCTAGCTCCATGGGCCCACGCGTAAGTTGCACTTGAATAAGCAAACTCGCTCATCTGTGGATAGAAAGGAATATTTGTATGATGTCCAGAATATTCTGATCCGTACCCCGGATTGTATCCATAATAGTTTGTTGGCTGGATGCACTGAAAACCCTGGGCCCCAGCAACCCCATCCTTGGTTCTAACATGCTTGTCTGAAGGTGACATTAAATCTCCAAATGGCTTGGCTACGATGATGCTTGGGGTGTCTGTGGAGATAACTTGAGATGTTTTCGGGTCTGATAAATCCTTGTCGACTTCCATTTTGTTAGGAGGAATTCCAGTATCAATTTCCATATCTTCCGTCCCATTCATGGAATTACCATTGTCAGGTGCTTTTGGAACATCATTCAAGATTTTGGAGATATCTTCCGTCACATTCATGGAATTACCAGTGTCAGGTTCCTCCATTAGATAATTCATGACCTTCTCTTCTTCCTCCTGGGTCAAGTGGCCATGCTTTTGAGCAACTCTCTTGTGTTCTGTAGTCCAGTCAGGACGACTCCAGAGGTAGAGTGGAGGAGGGTTCACGTTCCAATCCTCCAATTGTTCGCCATGAATGTCAACTGACCCAGGTAGGTAAAAGGACTGAAACGAAGAGCAGGGCATAATGATTAGTAAATTGTACCAATTGGGAATTTCATCAAAGAATTTCTGATTGACGATTGCCACTTTCTTTTATACCTTGCCCGAGAGTATCTGGTCATCCTCCCAAATTAAATCATATGCAGGCGTCTTCGTGTCAAGTCTGATACCAGTAACAAACTATTGTAAGAGACACTGACAACAGACAAATGCAGAAACTTGGGACCAAATACAAAAATATTAAGGTAATGCATTATGTTAAATCTTTTATATATGATGCTGTACATATACTCCCACTGTCCAGTCAAATCTTTTATATACTCCCTCCGTCCCAAAATGATCTTCTCATTTGCCATTTTTCATTGTCCCAAAAAGTTTTTCTCATATCTACAATTTAGGCTTAAATGTTCATAAACACAACATGGCTAGTGAAGCAAGTGTTCCTACCCTTAAAAAGTTTGAATAGTCAAATGTGAAGATCATTTTGGGACGGAGGGAGTATGATGCTTTACTTTCTTGAAATCACATTTTTGTTATTGCCATTTTAAGAAATGGGGCTATTTTTTGGGGATAAACGAAAAAGGAAAGTTGGACTATTTCATTTGGGACGGAGGGAGTTAACAGTATGGAAACGGTTGAAAGTTCAACTTGGCCTACTTTTTTGGCGTGTGACGTGATTATCCTGATAGCTGGAAGAATCTGGCTTCAATTAATCAGAGTTAACCAATGGAATGGCATGTATTTTATGTTTTTAGTTAGAACTTAGAAGCATGCAGGGAAAGGATGGGAAGACTAGTGAGAAAATGAGAGGGTGCCACGCGGTCATTTTCTTTCAGGTGAGACAGTCAAGTTCAACATGCTCACCGTTCAGTATCCTTTGGAACAATAAGAATGAGGAGCTTCGGCTTGAACTTAAGAGCCCAATCAATGAACTTGTTGGCAAGACATGCTTGGACCCCAAAAGGAGGATTCAGCCCCATTATCTGAGAAAGAAACATCAGTTACTTTGAATAATGAAAATCCTATTGCAAATCATCAAATATTCAGTTATGGAAAATGACAAGATTAGCATCATACCAGACTCGATCCAGCAGGTAGCTCTCCTAAACCGACTGTAAACCAATCTCTCTTCTCAAAACTGAAATCATTCTGAGTAAAGAGAAATAGGTGTGTCAAATGCAGTGGAACACGGAACTGATAAAACAATAATAAAAGGAATTAGAAAGAAAGATGATGTAGAGAAGGAAGTGGAAATATTCCAACAGAAAGCAACAACCCGTAAGCAAGTAGAAGCGATAGTGGTAACCACCACGAGACAATCCTCATATAGCCAAAATCCCACCATGGAAACAACTGACGAGAGCATGAACTTAGGTGCACCAGTATGCTAATAACAATTGCAAGATGTGACATCCGGAAAATAAAAGAAATAATGTGATTCAGAGCATTAATGCAGTCACACTTACCAGACACAATTTGACACTTGATACTTCAATTAAATACTTCCTCATTCCGACAGAGAATCCGCGTATGAGTGTACTAAGATGCATGTGCTACAAGTGGAGGATAAGCTAACGGGTTTATGAAGATTGTAGGCATAATTTTTTAAATGAATTCTTACAAGTAAAACATTTAAATAGTGGACTCTTTATATGTAAGGAAGGAGCATTAGTCTCTAATTCTTCAAAATATAAAACAAAAAAAGAAATTGCATTCAGGGACATTATTCACTAATTCAATCACATATTTACGTAATTCCTTTAATAATACTCCCTCTATCCCGGAAAGTTTGTCCCTTTTTGACATTTTGGTCAACACATGTTAACTTATACTATACATTGGTGTCAATCTAGTGATCACAATGAAATCATAAAAATTGTTATTGGTAAATCACTTAATGATTATCAATTACAATTTTTAGAATTTCACTATAATGATTAGATCGACATCAATGTTTGGTCAAAGTTCATTTGTGTTGACCATAAAAAGTCAAAATAGGACAAACTTTCAGGGACAGAAGGAGTATAAGATACTGTATACTTGCATTCAAATGGCACATGATACGCGGTCCACAAATATAGAGGAGTTTTCACAATAACCAAGGAAGAGGGGGGGGCCTACACTGGGTGTAAAAAGATCAAAATTCTTGAGTGAGCACCTCTTCCCCACTTTGTCGAGCTTTTCTTTCATCAAGCAACTGAAATCATTCATACCACAGCAAAAGTCGACTATCTGCTTAACGAAAAATATACACGTGAATGCCAGACATTACCCCCAAAAAATAATACTCCCTCCGTCCCATAATAAATGTCACATTTAATTTGTCAACGATTTAAAGGAATGTGCTCTACTTATTTGTACATTGTTTGTACCAAGGTAAATTGCACTAAGATTATTTCCTTACGTAGAAACACAACATTTATTGAGGCTGACCAAAAAGGAAAGTGCAAAATTTATTACGGGACAGAGTAAGGAAAAGAGTGCTGATATATTGAAAATTATATACAAGGAAAAATAATATTGAGAAGAACTACGTGGAAACATTAAGTGCTTTAAAAAATATGATTAGTTCTCCAAGTTTTATCCAGCATCCCCTTCTTTCCTCCCACCCCCTGTAAATTCAAATTTGCAGAACCTGACGAGCTTCATGACAGATTAACTCCAGGGATCTCTAAAGTTTCACTTCAGCATCTGGTATTATTCATGGACAGTTTGACAAAGCTCTAACAGTTCTTCTAATAAATGCCACTTTTCAAGTCAGTTTACGTTTTTTTTTCTTTGCAGTTTGGTGAAAGCAGAGTTAAAGCCGAATCACAGCTGCATGTCCCTAATGTGCGAGCAAAACTTTGCAGGACTTCGTGTTGAAGATGACAACATAGTTGCATATACCAAAGAGCACTCAGAAACAATATATATGTTCAAGTATGAAATGAATGGGGAAAAAATCAGAATCAAAAGCAGCAGATAATATAGTGTACGTGAAAGACCAATCATATCTACGTGTCGACCTCTCCAAACAGCTGAAGAATCAGTTTATGTCGCATAACACATAAAACAAATGGAACCTACCCAAAATGCTATATTCAGATAATTCTGGTCCTCCGTGCATTGCATGGGCTGCCTATTTGCACGAGGCTCCATATTTTCCTTGGATGTAAGTTGCAGCTTGCTAACATATATTGGAAGAAGATATTCTAAGATATGTTCAACAAAATTCCATGTTTTTCAATATCAAGTTCTACAATTAACGCAGGCAAATCTCTGTAAGCAGATCCAGAAATTACGAAAGTAAATTCAAACTTAGCTAATAAATTTCTAGTGGGAAGCCGTTTACACTGCATTAGGCTTCACTAGTGATGAGTTGGAGACTAAAAGATGCTTAAATTTCTTTACTTTTTCTAATAAGAACCAGCAGAATATTGCGTCAAATATCTGTAAATTCACCTCTAGTAGAATCATATCAAGGCTAGGTCCATCTTGTCTCTGTTATGAATTGCTCCTAATGCATTTTTCTAAAAAGTACTCCCTCCGTAAAATGAATTTCTACTTTTTAGAATTGTGTCCCAATATGAATGAATATTTTCAAATAACTTTGTCCCTAAATATTTCATTACAAATTCTTTTCCATATTTCATTATATACTTGCAAAACTAGAAGTTTAGAAGCGGATCATGAGGATATTAGTAAACTCACATTTAACATTTTAAGAATATCTCTTAAATGAAAAATAGATATTCGTTTTGATATGGGGGAGTAATGTTAAGGATGTTGAATTTGTTTGGCATCTACATTTCTTGTCTTGGTGTCGCTCACAAGAGATATTAACTGGGTCGCCACTGGCGACCCAGTTATCATATATTTTTGACTTGAGGTTACTCCTGGTTCACCCCTCTTCCTGAATGTTCATGCGCACCACTGGAATCAGCTGGAAAAAGCTATAGCCTTTTCAGCTGATTCCATTTTGGGCATAAATTCTTCTCCATGCCAGTTTCAAAGACAACTAGACAAGTGGTGCTCATAAACATTAAGGAAGAAGATCTAGTGAACTAATTAACCACAAGTCAAACATAATCGAAATTGGCAACGCAGCTGAAATCACCTGTGAGCGACATTATGACGAGAAATGTAGCGTACTCTTACTTATCTTATTTGTTGCCAACTCTGACCTTAAGATCTTGGCATTCTTTATAAGCTAACTGCCAAAAACGATAAAACTTAAAAGAAGAAGAGAAATGGCCTGGAGCTGGAAGTACAGTAACACCAAACCAACAAGGAGACAAAAAATGGAAAAGCTGATCAACGCACAAAGTTGCTTTCATAAAGCATAAGAATTCTTGTCATAAACTGTCATATATATATATATATATATATATATATATATATATATATATATATATATATATATATATATATATATATATAGGGTCGTGCTCCTGTGAGAACCTAAATATCGTGAGAACCGTGAGAACTTGGATACATTAGTTTTACCTAATGTATCCAATGGTTCACGTGGATACATTATTGGATACATTACTTGACTTGACTTGGATACATCATTGGATACATTACTTGGATACATTAGATAAAAACTAATGTATCCAATGTGCACTTGGATACATTAAGTTCTCACGGTTCTCACGATATTTAGGTTCTCATTTGAGCACCTACCTATATATATATATAGGTAGGTGCTCAAATGAGAACCTAAATATCGTGAGAACCGTGAGAACTTGGATACATTAGGTAAGAACCTAATGTATCCAAGTAATGTATCCAAGTGAACCATTGGATACATTAGTTTTTACCTAATGTATCCAAGAGAACCATTGGATACATTAGGTAAAAACCTAATGTATCCAAGTTCTCACGGTTCTCACGATATTTAGGTTCTCACAGGAGCACGACCCTATATATATATATATATATATATATATATATAAGCAAGTGACAACTTTTTGAGCAAAGCAGAGAAGCAACAATGATAAGGGTATTACCGTATCATCATCTTTCACATACCAATGAAGCCTGTTGACTATCTGCACATCAAAGCCATTACCATAAGCTGAACGATAAGCAATTGAATAATAATCAGATATACATGCTGAACATAAAAAACAACCATTGAAGTAAGAAGAACCTCAAAATCAATTCTCAGTAATAAAGCAGATAGTGATAAAGATCCACTGGATCAATCTCCCACTTAGATTTATATTCTTTACCTATTTAACTTGTACATATCTAGATATAGTTAGTCTATTATTCATTGTAATCTTATACTTAGAATAGGGCTCTATTACATGTATATATACTCCTTACAATCGTCAATAATATTCGAGACTTTCTTCACACATATTTTCTGTTATCTATTACGGTAATCATCGCTTACGATCAAAAAACCCTAATATCCCCCTACTCTTTTTCCGCCGCCGCCCACCATGGCCACCCCCGATCTCACCCCCATCCCCAATTCTGTCGAGCCCACCAAACCCCTCATTGTCGTCTCCCTCAATCATGTTCTCAAACTCAACAACGCGAACTACATAGCCTGGAATCAACTCGAAGCAACCCTAATCGGCCTGGGACTTCATTACTTCATCGACAACAACTATCTTGTTCCTTCTCAAACCATACTCCCCGCCACAGCCACCACCACCACTACTAATGCCGCAACTCCGCCTCCACCTCCACCACCCCAGCCCGTCCTCAACCCAGCCTACACCACTTGGTAACGCAAGACAAGCTACTTCTTGGTGCCCTAGCCGGATCTCTGTCAGCTCCTCTTGCTCCCCTAATATCCCTTTGTCCCACAACCCTTGCTGCATGGAACACCCTAGCCAAGACATTTGCCAACCCCTCCAAAGGGCACATCAAACAGATCAAAGACCACCGCAATATTACGAAGGGTATCAGCTCCATATCCAAATACATGCAGGACATCCAAACCTGTGCCGCTCAATTAACATCCCACGGCCTCCCCACAGACCCAGACGATCTCATTGACAAAATCCTCGACCAAATCAATGATCCTGACTATGACAGCGTTATCTCCGCTGTCCAGAACCGAGAAAACCTAATCACGTTTGATGAACTTCACGAAAAGTTAATCAATCGTGAGTTAACCCTAAAAAACAAACCTAAACCCACATCCACCTTCCCCACGGTTGTCAACTATGCTGCTAAGAATCAATCTCGCCAATCCAACCACCAAACTACCCCCACCAACTCCTTCTCCAACTCCGCCCCTCGCAACAACTCCTCATCCAAACCTTATAATGGCGACTACCAATGGTGCCGTCGTGATGGCCACTTTCTCTCCTATTGTTATGCCTTTCGCCAGGTTTACCCTAACGCCCAGTTCCCCACCCCACCTCCCAACCGCACCAACAACACCCGACCAGCCCCAAACCTGCAACCCAGTGCTCACACCGCCACTACTACCCACCACCCAAAACCCTCTTGGCTCTTTGACAGTGGAGCCACTCACCACGTGACCAACGACCTCAATAATCTGGCCTTTCATTCACCATATGATGGGACTGATGAACTACTCACTGGTGATGGATTCGGCCTCTTTATCGCTCACACTGGTTCCACCTCTATCCTTGCTCCCTCTTCTAAATTCTCTATCATGTACTATGTGTTCCCTCTGTGTCTCGAAATATATTATATCCGTTTCCAAATTTTGTCTTGATAATAATTGTTCTGTCACTTTCTTACCGTCCTCCTTTCTTGTGAAGGACCTTCGCACGGGAATCACGCTTCGGGAACGCAGTTCTAGTTCGGGCATCTATGAATGGACTCCTCCCTGCTCACTCTGTCTCCACTTCCACTATTACCACGTGGCATCATCGTTTAGGACATCCGTAGCAGTTTATTTTACGTCATCTTAGCAATAATTACAATTTACAAATTCCTAGTTGTTCTAGCTTTCATTGTAATTCTTGCGACTGCAATAAAAGCCATAAATTACCATTCTCTGAAAGTTCAATTCACTCTCGTGGTCCACTTGATATCTTATACAGTGATGTGTGGTCGTCTCCTGTTACTTCTTATGATGGTTTTAAAGTATTACATAATTTTTGTTGATCATTTTTCCAAATACATTTGGCTTTATCCGTTTAAACACACAAACGATGCCACTTCTGTCTTCTCTGAATTCAAATCTCGGGTTGAAAAATTCTTCAACTGCTCCATCATCACCATCTTCAGTGATAATGGTGGTGAATATATTGGACTCCGTCCCCTTCTCATTTCTCATGACATCACCCATCTCAGCTCTCCTCCCCACACTCCGGAACACAATGGTTACTCTGAAAGACGTCATCGACATATTGTCGAAACTGGTATTTCTCTTCTTACTCATTCTCATATGTCCCTTACCTACTGGCCTCTCGCCTTTGTCACTGCTAGCTACCTTATTACGCATGCCCACCCCCACCCTCCCCTACAATCACCCTACTCTACACTTCTCAGCCAACCCCCCAATTACCTAAAACTCCGCAGCTTTGGATCTCTGTTACTAATGGCTTCATCCCTACACTAAACACAAACTTGAACGTCGTTCTTCTCCATGTGTGTTCGTTGGTTACTCTCCCACCCAAAGTGCCTATTACTGTCTTGAACCAAAAACTCACAACATTTTTGTCTCTCGACCTATAAAATTAGTCGAGTCTGAGTTTCCCTTTTCGCGCACCAACTCCGTCCCCTACCAACACCCTCCCTCAATGAGTCGTGCTCTTTCTCTCTTCCTGTTCTCACCTCATCTCCGTCGCCTACCTTCCCAGTCTCTACCCCAAGTCTCTACCCCATCGGCATCTCATACTCCAACCCCCCCCCTCCCCTCCCCTCCCCCCGCCGAACATCTCACCGACCCGGCCACCCCGTTTTTATGTTCCAGTAGTGACCAAATGTTTCAAACTTGGCTACAAGAACTTCGTGTCTACCATTGTTTTAATTGGTCACTTGACTTGCTATCTAATTCATTACAAGGTAAATATAGTGGTATAATACTATACTCCCACTGTCCCAAAAAACGAATCGGGTTGTACCTTTTGAACTTTTTCAAGTATGTAAGCATTAATTGCTTGTACCTTTATGAAATGCAGTAAAATTGTTTTCTTTTCCAAGAAATGTTACTCCGTTATTGGAACAACTGAAAATGATGAATGTGACTCTGTTTTTGGGATTGAGAGAGGCAGGGATTCGTTCAAAAACCAAATTTGGTCATGTATTTATTTCATGAGTTTCACTAGGTCCATTTCTTTATGCTAACTAGGCACTGAATAAGTGGTTTCATAGACGTTTGTCCCTTCAAACTATCCTTTTCCATTTTATTTCTTGGGTGAGATCTGTGATAATTTGGGGGGGGGGGGGGGTGGAGGAAGTGGAAGTGGGTTGAATTGCAATAACATAACAAATTGATGTGGTTTTTCTAATCATTTATAATTAAATACTTACAAGAAAAACAAAAAAAAAACATTGCTGTGGTTTTTCTAATCATTAACATATTTATAAATATACAAGCGTAATACGGAAATAAAGATGCGGGTCAAAGTTGGCATTACACAAGAACCACCAAGAGTAATGGAATGAAGGAGTGAGGATAGGGACTAATCAAGGTAGGAGAGAACAAGTATTGCGGGAGCAAAAGTATGCGTATGGTCACTGTAGCTGACATCGACAACTGAGCCAGGTATTTATAGGAGTCAGAGCTGTACGGATTCCGTACCGCACGTGATGGGTCACGTGAGTTCCGTACCGCATGCTGGCAAACTCCCATTGGCCTGCTCGATTCTGTACCCAAAATGGTGCCGCGTGTCCCATGTGGGGACTAGTCCCGCAATTCTCCTTTTAACCCTAATTAGGCCACGTGTAGTCCCCCAATAGGGCCACGTGGCTAATCCGCTATCCTAGCCTCCAAACCAAAACTCCTAAATGGTTCCTAAATACGGAAGGAAAAGGGTGCCCATGACCTTGTTCAAGTCATGGTACCACAGATGACGTAACCTTTGTTACTCCCGCACTGCGTAACAGCGGGGATGCCTTACAACCTTATCCAAGCTGTGGATTTACTAAGGATATAATAACTACTCCCGCAGTGTAAAGTTATAACTGCGGGAATAGGAAAGAGTCATGTGCGCCACGTGGTGCGGTAACACGGGTAATACGTGTCAGGTCTGTCTGCCACGCTTATCCAGGAGCGGCACGCGGAAATCACGTGTTGCGGATGACAGGTATCCTACACAAGGAAAAAAATCCAAACAAGAGTAGAGGAAAATGGCAAAGACAGTTGCTTACCTCCTTAAGCTTCTCTACTTTTGTAAAATGGCGCCCATAAGATGTATATCTCTTTCCATACAGGAAGGGCGCAAGATAGACCTTGAGCTTTCTCTGCACATTGTTAGAAGAATATTCAGCATGACGAATGTGATATTGTACTAAATATAACAGCTATTAGGCATCACTGATGTGAACATACAACTAGAAATTTTTCATGTGTATCAATTTTAAGTTTTGAATGACGTACATTGAATTATGGCTAGATAAAACGACATTACTCAGTTACAAAATAGCTCATAGAAACTGTGGTGATTTTCAAGCTAAGTGAGCATATTCCCATCAGATAAAAGATATTGTAACTTTGCTTTTGTTTTATGTTTTCTATGTTAAAGAGGACATATCTTTCGGTGACAGGACAATTCGCACTTGATGTTAGACGCTGTATCTATGCTCACACTACAAAAGGGAATATTTTGCAACGCGATTGTTTTAGATAACTACAATAATAGGGAAAACAAAAACTAGACAGGAAACATGATTAAACGTAATTCAACCCCCCCCCAATATCAAATGGACTATGGTCACCAACTGATCAACGGCTTTCTCGATAATACAATAAAACTACAAGCACGTGCGTTTTAATCAAGAAACTCACGCAGACCACTCGCCATGTATTTATCATAGAAATATTACAAGAATGGTTATTTGTTCTCCCTTCTCAACAATCTTGAATAGGGCTGTCATCGAACCAGTTTGAGTCAAGTAATGAGTTGTCAAATTCAACTCAGAGTATCTTATATTTGAATATGTATTCGAATCAAACAACTAATATTTTTATTACGGGTTAACTATAAATTTTGCAAGTGTTCTTTAGGTTTACCTACACATTTGCCAATCTACTTTTTTCCCATCAATTTTACCAACGTACTATTCGCCTTCATATTTCCTTCACCCTAACAGGTGATAGAATCTTAACAGAAACCTTAAAACATAACGGAAACGTAAGATTAAAAAAAAAAAATATATATATATATATATATATATATATATACTAAAATTTTTACAAAAAAAAAACTGACTTTACACCTTAAAATACCAACTAGGCCTAGAACAATTATCAAAGATCAATAATTAAAATAATTATTTTAATTATCTTAACATCATAAGTTTTATTAGTTCAAATTATTTTTAAAAAGCATGGAAAGGAACTGCAACAAGACTAACACATAATGTATGGTTGATTAATCAAGTTCACAACCTATCCAGCTCAATCAAATGTAGATCCAAACCACCCCCATTAGCACACATATTCAATATATCCATAAACAAACAAGTCCCACAAACCAGTAAAACATCTAGTGCCCCTAATTTCTTCTTATTCCCAACCAAATCCCCGACATTCCCACTATCATCAACAACGAAGACGGCAATACGCTTCTTGGCATGAAGTCTATGGGTAAATTGACAATGCGTGTCTATTTTCAGAAACTGAGCTAGAAGTGAGTACGGATCTAGTATTTGCTTGAAATTTGATTTGACTTAACTCACCAAGTTTAGCGGATATCTGATAAATCGAACCAACTTCAACTCAATTCGAACATACAAACAAATCTAACAAACACTAAAAACTTTGTGCAACAGAGTTCTTTTTACAAATACTACAAATTTGTCGAATTTGAATATAACATACAAAAAAAAAAAACTTCGATCGAAATTATCCTCAAATGCGCTATGCTAAAATATTCCCGCGAGATTTTCAAGAGCGACTTTTGTTCGGGTCAAAAGAGAAGCGGAAGCCTATAACTCATTTCAACCAAGATCTGCCACAAGGATCTGAACCGTACGTAAGATATGATGCCCACTTATTAGATCTGGAAGTTATGGTCTCTTACAAAATATTCAAAGCTACGCTATCAATTTAAACAACTATAATAACATCAAAAAAAAAAAAAGGCCAGACACAAAGAAAACGTGGTTCACCTCTACAAAAGATGAGCTACGTCCACCAACCAATCAACGGTTTCCATTAGTAGCGTTGAAGAATTACATGTACATGAGTTTTAATCAAGAAACTCATAAAGATCGCTAACCATGTATTCATCCAACATTATGAAAAGAATGGAGATAACTTCTTCCTTCGTAACACTCTTGAATACATTCTTAATTGAGTACAAGAACGCATTCTCAGATGCACACAATGCTAACGACCACATAGCCTCCCGACCATAAGGTAAGCCACTCTTGCACCACATGGCACACCTTTAACGAAGACTCATGCAGCCTTTGTATAGGCACAACAAACAAGATGCTAACCAGCTAAAAGATTAAGGATATAAATCCTTGTGCAACTAAGAAAAGCATTACCTCCACCCATTTTGTGCAGGGTATGAACCAAGCGTTCACATCCAAGTTCCCTAACGGTATCAATATATCCACATGCCACCAGTTATGTACGCCTTAACCCCTATCGCTGAATATCGTCCAATAACCAAACACTTAAATGATCAAAGCATGCGTCCACATATTTTATGTAAAGTTAACGTTAAAGCGAGGAAGTAAACTACATGAGGATAATTCCCAGAAATGTGGTACTCGTCAAATATTTCTCTAATAATACTGCAAGATCATAATTATCTCGATTCTTAAGCATGAGCTTATAATGTTGGTCATGAAGCTTTCAGTATGGTATTTTTTATTTTATTTTTGTTCCCTCGTTTGTGAGACTAAAAAAAATGCACCCTTTGCACCAATCACTCACATGATACACTACTTTTCATTTGAGCGAATAGTATATCGCGTGAGTGATTGGTGCAAGGGGTACATTTTTTGGAGTCTCACATGCGAGGGAACAAAAAATAGCAGACATGACATGTAACCATGTCTTGTTTTACTTAACCTGCGCCACTATAAAAAACTAAGACTCTGAGCACCGTAGTCTGAAGCACGGCAAGCAACAATGATTATAGCATTCCCTTACTCTATGGAACCCATAGCTATGAGCACTGCAGTATGAAGCACGGCAGGCAGCATCAACTCTAACATTCCTTTACTATGTGGGGTCCACACCTAACGGTTTACACGACCATTTCTCGTAAAAGTTTCCCTAAGAAACATCCATCTTCATGCATCATTGTGATCTATGCAATACGGATAATAGGAACTTAGAAAGATCATAATGATGCCTTCTCTCCTAGAGGGCTATCACCAAGCATTTTTGCAACGATTTGAACTACTACACATGCAACTAGTTACTGTCCTATGACAATTAGTAAGTTTCTAAATAAGACATTGATTACATTGATTTCCTTGAACACGATCTCATGACCACTCTATGAGGAATTCAATCATATCCGTTTCGACATGGTATCCACCGTTGGGACTTTTGGCATCATACGTCTAGCAATCAACGATGCATATGTGCATATTAAAATAGAGCGGAAACAAATTCTATTACAAAAGGGAGCAGAGAGAGAGAGAGAAGGACAGCTTTGGCAAACCTTCCATCTGATGAGCTGCTTTAGAACTTCTGGTTCACAAACGACTTTTGCTTCCTCAACACTACACCCTGCTTCTAACTTTGTCAAGGCTGCTCGAACTGCCTGCAAATCAATTTTCTGTTTAGAGACAAACATGCATGCATCGCGCGCGCGCGTGCGTGCGTGCGTGACGCGTGCGTGCGTGCGTGCGTGCGTGCGTGCGTGCGTGCGTGTGTGTGTGTGGAAGATATATCATAGTCCCAAAACACAGGCACAGAACACTCAAGCTCAAGTAGTTAAGCAGAGGAAAACAAAAAATGATAAGCATAAGTACTGTATTATAAATATTCCAGGAGAGAAACTTTACAAAATGAATCCATATTCTGGAAAACTACATGTCAGCCATATTTGTTGTAGGCATACCTTCAAAGAAGCCTCCACTTTTCCTGTGGTTATGGTTTTGTCAAACTGAGTCCTCGAAGAGTATATTGTATGATTACATCGCCTTCTCTGCTGCTCTTTGAATTCTTCAGCGTTAAATGATGAAGTGGAATCTTTCATTAATTTCAAAATCCTGTATATCCACAATTAAGGTTGAATAACAAGATCAAAGATCTAAAATTATAATGAATAAAATTATGCTTATCAAGTGTACCAGAAATCAGTAAAAACATGAAAGCCGATAACTTACCGCTTTTCCATTTCGGTATCTGGATGGGTACCTATTTCAGTCCTCATCACAGGCTTAGCAAGGAATCTATCATCTTTCTTCATAGTTGGACATTGCTTTTTAGATTTGAGTAGATGCGAGTTTGTATGGAGAAGTGAGCTTGATTGCATGCTTCTCAATGACTTGCTTTTGTCCATAGCGGAAGAATTACAGACTCTTTCTGAGACTGACAAGTTGTTTCCCTTGCATGATTTTGCCACTGCATCTGCATTTTTGTCCATTGAGGATTTCGCAGAGGAAGCTTTAACATTACCCTTCCGCTTGTCAGCTAGTTTTTGCAACTTTTCTCTGTAGCTTGCTGAATTTCTTAAACGATTACTTTCTGAGAGATTTCCAAACACCTTACTTCTCTTTTCTGTAATTACCTTCTCTTTACTTGCTAGCAACCCTGAAACGTGGTGATTTGTTCCCCCTTCCACACAAGGAAACAAAAGGTGATCCCTATTTGGTGTCCCAAGTTCTGGAACGATCTTATGGTCCCTGGCGCAAACAAAATTGTGAAGTTATGATATGCATTCAAGAATGATCCAGGATCTTTTTTGTAATGACACTATGATAGCTAATGAAGTGAACACTTACATGCAATACATCAGGATACGTTTTGGCAAAAGACCATCCCAAGCCCTTTGCTGGATGTTGTTATCACTATAACCCTCAAAAGAAATCTTCCTGAAAAATGTGAATGATATATAAGTGTGTATAATTGATCATATGGTTTAATTGTGTATAGAAACGGCAAATTCACGACTAGAATTCAGCCAGTGTTAAGTGTATAACAGTCAAGAAAAAGATTAGCAAAACTAAATTTCTAGATTCCTTTAAGGTCTCCTTTACAGTTATCCTATCTGCCATGGTAATAGAATAGTACAACATGGATTCCTTTTCATTTTTTCTTTCTTTTCCTCCTGAAGAAATCAGCTTTTTGTACTACCTGGGTAAGCATTTCCGATGGTAAACCTTTGGACAGCGTCTACAGACTGCAAATTGTAAGTCAGTCTCCTCCTTATTTTCTCCTTGCTTACAAACAGAACATGTGTGAGCAGGACATGTGAATGGTTCTCCCGCAGCAATTTGCAACTGTAGTTCTTCTGATTGTATTTCCTCAGATGGATACAGCCCTTTTGCAACACACTTCGGATGATAGAAATGGCCACAAGTTGCAGACACACAAGGGAATACCTACAAAGCATTAGGTAGACTAACTTTGAGCGCATGTGAGCATATGAAAAAGGTACACTTCTAAGATACAATGGAATTCTAATAAAATGTGTACAAATCAATGTAGGTTTACAAAGATGCCGAAAGATCTATATCAATGGTTTAATATGGTTACATTTATCCAGGAAACAGAAAATAAGAAAAGATTCAAGAACCCAACAGTTTAGCAGTTAGTATAAATAACTTTCACCTAGCAGTATTCGCTTTACTGCATAATAAAGCATACGTAAACCCTTTCTGAAATCGGAAAAAAAAAAGTTCCATTTATACGTCACGTAATAAAATCAGTGTGCACCTTGAATTCACAAGCCTAGTACCATAATGTTTCTTTCCCTCGCTTTCTAAAGATGTTACCTTATATCCAGTATATAGCAAAAGTAACTGTTAATCCTAAAAACAACAAATCTTCACAAACAGCTTGAATGTCAGGAAAGTAAGACGTTAGAGATGGATTAAGCTGACAGACAAATCTCATCAGGAGCTCTCAAGCCTTGTACCACCAGGTACATGGCCACGTGCAGAAGCGGCCAACTGAAAACTCAACTCAATTGCCACATTAATGAATTCAGAAATTTGTATGAGCTTCCATCCTACCAGCAGCTGCTGAGATCCTTGGTAGTGCTTGTTCTGTAATGGCAAGGGTAAATGTGGAGGAATTTTTTTTTTTTAACCCATGAACGTCAGACATCTGCTAGACCCAGAAACATAAGCCAACAACAAAGAACTGGTCCACAACTGTAATTGGATCATCCGTTGATAGAAACCCTTTTTCAAAATAGTATGTAAATTTATTGCAATAAGCTGTATTCTCATAACACAATCACAGAAATGTTGCTGATACATAATACATTTGCATACGTAATACATTTTCATGCTTTATCACACAATTAGTATATTATCATATGTCCAAAGGTTTCTCCCTTAACAGGTGTTTATGCCATCACATGCTAAGCGATACTAGGGATCTAAGATGCAGGTAGGATAGTAGCCCATCCACGTTCTTGAATTCATTCTCAAAGGACTATTTAAAGGCATTAGTGGATGTAGAATATTTACAAAAAGTACAAAACTAAAGTAGATGAGGAACAAGTCAGTATTGGTGGTTCAAAGCAAATAAAACCTTGAACCATAACATCAAAAGTTTAGGACTCCTATTGAGATGTACTACAAAAATGTGGTATGGTTAACTTCAATATACCAGCATTTAGGAGGCTTGGGCATAATCAAAATTGTGATGGGAAAACAGAAAGCAACTGATATTGATTCATTCATAAGGTAAGGTTTTCAGAAATTAATTCGGATCCGATCAAGGACTATAGCAAGGCCAGAATATACAGGGTGGTAATAAACAAGAGAACAATGGGTATATTACAAGGTTTATACACATAATCAAGTTAGAATTCTGTAAAGGCCATATGAGATAAGATGAACAATAAAAAACATAATTGTCAACCTAATGTACCCCACACGAACACAAACAAACACACAAACAGCAAAAAATAATATTGCATCTATCCTTTTTTGCTTCATTTGGAGATCTTTAGTCAGATATTAGAACCTCGGCACCAGTAGACTTATTAGAGGAGCCCAACATGCCACAAATGAAGCACTGATGTTGTTCATATTGACAATTGTCGCAAAGAAAAGTCCGAATTGCCTGCACATAACAACACAAAGCTTGCATTTTCAAACAGCTGTCGGATAAGCTAAATTAACAGGAATCAAGATCCACTCAGTTTGTACCTCATATTGAGCAGCATTAGTAAAGCCAAGAGATTCACATGAAGTATCAACTCCAGTATCCACAGTAGGATGGAAGGATCTTATGCAAACCCCTTCGCAACTGCAATCCATGAATAATAAAAACAAATAAGATCGGGATGGAAAAAATCCATGACCCCAAGTAGCTGAACAAAAGTTATCTTAGTTGATTTCACAGCATTACAGCACGAGTAAAACTAAATCACAAGAAAATCTCACAAACAGCATTGTCATTAAATGATTGATTGAGTTTATCGTCCCCATTACTTATTAATTCAACATCCAATCAGTTTTTGCCAACTCTTTTTGTAGCCAAGATTTTGTGAAATCTTTTTGTGCCCCTAGCATTGCTCTTACAGTATACTATAGTACTCTCTAGTCAGTTTTTGAAAACGTAAAGGTGAATGAAAATGATGTACATAGTAAGAAAACATTCGGGTTTCCAAATTTCGGTATCAAGGGAAAATTATTGGGTGTGGTCTGCTGAATTTTTTTCACCCCCAAACCTTACCACGCACGTCCACCCCAAAACACACCACACAAAAACCCAGTAACGATTGACTAAAGAATTTGAAATAACATGATTTAAGAATCTTTTTTCAGTCACACTTTTTGGATTTACAGCCATTCAGAGTAAAGGGGTTGATGATTACTCCAGCTATGGGCCATAGGGCGTCCAAATATGCCTTCTTGTTATCCTCAGCCGCAATAACTCCGCCTTCATTAGCCAAAAATAATTCTTCTTAATTGATCCATGTGACAACAGTAATTCCCTAATTGGTTAGATCCACCAATTTTCCGAGGATTGCTAGTCTCTAGATCTACTACGTATG
Source organism: Campanula takesimana (assembly GCA_026119855.1). Taxonomy (NCBI): domain Eukaryota; kingdom Viridiplantae; phylum Streptophyta; class Magnoliopsida; order Asterales; family Campanulaceae; genus Campanula; species Campanula takesimana. The sequence continues at coordinate 608,999 of JAOWBW010000594.1, forward strand.
TGTCTTGCTCAACAAATTAAGGTCCCCATGCTCCTTTTATTTGTTTTTCTTGTTCTGCATTGATGGTGCTCATAAAATGGTACTCGTAAATCTCTCTTTCCGACTTTCTGGGCAAAACGAATTATATAAAAACAGAGAACCAAAAGTATTACTCCTCTATACCGTGACTGATATACAATTTTAGAGGACGCGTGGATCTTAGCCTTAATGGAGTGCGTGAGGGTTAGGAAGTGTGATTATTAGCTGCTTTAGATTTATTCGGATTGTATTCGGACTGTGAATCCGACTAATTCGATAGAACTGTGCATCACAATCCAAAGGTGAATGAGGAAAGGAACATCAATCTAAAAGGACTCTCATTCATTCTCCATAAAACCAGATCAACTGCAATATTAATATAAGAGTTGAAGTTTCCATTTAATGAAGCCTCAATCCGTAAGAAATGTACTAAGATTAAAGTTAACGAGAATTCTCAATTGTTGGCTAAAATGCAAACACAAACACTCAAATATATTTAGAAAGAGAAACTCTACGAAGCAATGTTGTACTGAGGGCAAGACATCGATGTTGCTCAGGTGAGGTTAAAAGAATCCTGCTCTTTATACAATGTTTCCCATCCTTACAAATAATTCAACTTTTAGCGATCCAATTAAATATTTAAAATTGAGAATCTCAAGCTTACTATTGGCATATAGCAATCAATAATAAGATGATGTGTTATATGCTTACCTCAGTACTTCAGGTGATATGTGCTATATGCTTACCTCAGTACTTCTCCACCATTATCACACAATGCACAAACAGAATCAAATAGTCCTATGTTCTCATCATCATCGTCGTCATCATCACTATCAGCATCACAATCGTCCGCATCAACTATAAACTTGGACTTACATGGCGTTCGATTATCCTTCATAATAGAAAAACAAACTTCCTTTTAAAGGATTTTAGATTCAAAAGAATAAGAGAACATAATGAACTTGTCACAGAAAATGATTATAAACCTCGACATTCTCCTCGCGGAAAGCTTCCCTTTTCCCAGACACCTCGATCTCGTGAAAAAATGTTGCCAGATACTGATATGATACAAGTTGTCAATTCAGATAAACATAACATCTATTAAGTTATAATGACTTCCGTTTGATTGAATGGATGTGGGACAAATGACACAGAAATATAGCTAACTGAAAGAGAAAACATTAGACCTTCTAACCTGGACGAATAACTCACATGATTGATAGTTAATATACGCCGCATAAACATCCAAGATCACACATTAATCGTGGTATTTATCTATTCATTTCTGCTTTAAGAGCAGAAACGTGTTTCTAGCCCAAGATAAGAAACGCATTGTTTCTTGTACTTGAACAACTTGCATATCATAGTCATGCCACTAATATAATTTTCGTTCACAATAGCCACAGCACTAGACCACAATTTAGAGTGTGTATCATGAGACTAACTAATCAAACAAGTATGAAGGACCTATGAGTTTCTCAAAAGAAATTATAACCTCAGATCGTTCCATATCCTTGTCTGCAGATGCAGCCTTTTTAATTAATGGTACGTGCTCCAAGAGATCCTTCTCAGAAGGTTCAACCAATTGTGATCTGCACAAGATGCATGTCACAATATTTTTTGCAGAAACAATCGATGAGGCACGAAATGAACGAGTGATATCAGCATATACGGACCTAAAAGCTCTCCGCAAATGGTTCCACAGTGAATCTTTAGATGCCCCTGGATTCTTTTTAACAAAGTGAAGGCAGTGAACTGTGATCATGATAGACCTAATGGTATCTTCGAAGCTCTTTCTTGGCTTTTGGAGTTTTATCCAAGTCTGGTCCTTGGAAAGCACGTAAATCTCAGGCTGAGCATATGAAAGTTCGAAGGCCCAGCCAATGACTTTCTTGCATATTTTCTGGAGGCCACTATCTGCAGCTCCACATAGAAAGACATTTAAAGTCGGGTCCTCTGGAATCTCATCTTCAGTCCAGTGAACTGGCAAAATGGAAAACGAAATTGGTTCATCCTTGTGGTCAGTGAAACAGTAATCTGTAACCAGGTCAGGCACAATCTCGCCCTCTTCATCAGAAGAAGCCATTCGTTAAGAGACACTGCATTGATGTACCCGAAGAAACATTCAGTCAAGCTTACAGAGACAAACGTAATTCATAATATAGACAACTAGCACTCAAATTGAAATACGTAGTAAAAGTTTTAAGTGATTGGTTAAAACACCTTTATTTGTGTCAACCACAAACTGTGTCATATATGATGTGGATATCCATTCTCCAACGTAATTCATAATATAAAGTTATAAACAACTAACACTCAAAGTGAAATACGTAGTAAAAGCTTTAAGTGATTGGTTAAAACACCTTTATTTGTGTCAACCGCAAACTGTGTCATATATGATGTGGATATCCATTCTCCAACGTAATTCATAATATAAACAACTAACACTCAAAGTGAAATACGTAGTAAAAGCTTGAAGTGATTGGTTAAAACACCTTTATTTGTGTCAACCACAAACTGTGTCATATATGATGTGGATATCCATTCTCCAACACTAATATGCAAAGTGTAATTCATGATATAGACGAATGCAATTTCACTCCAGATTAAGATCAATAAAAGTGTATTGCCAGCACACGCCAATAGCTAAGCATAGCTTTTACTGCACACGCCAATAGCTAACAATAGCTAAAGTGCAAGCAAAAATAAATCCCTCCACCCCGAAACAATAGTGTCCATTTCTTTCCTTTTTCTACTATCAACTTGATTAAGCATTTACCAAGTGTGGATATATCTAGAAGATTTTATGATAGTTTACTTAATATTATTACTATATTTGAAAATTTACAATCAAAATCATGATAAATGTAAGGATAATAATGATGAGTTGATGATATACAACCAATTTTCATTCATACTGCTAGCTAGTTCTGCTTATCATGCTTGATTGTTCGTAGTAGCACAAAAACACAAATATAAGTACCGATGCCACTAGTTATACATCCATCGAGAAATACTTAATAATTAACAAGGAAATATCAAAACATTATTCTCGCAATCAACCTCAAACCATAAAAATTTCAATATAAATGAACAAAATCACACAACATGAGTAGAAACCATTCTACACTATACTGGCCGCTTCAGCATACTACCCCACGCACACAAATGGACAAATGTGCTAGTTTGATGGAGTATTTTAATAGTCAACATTGTTAAAGTCGAAATTTTACATAGATTTGACTCCCCGTAGTCATTTTTCTACAGAGGCGGAGGAGTGTAAACGGTTAAAAAAACGCGTACAGTAAGAGTCTAAAGAGAAGAGATTACCGGCCGGCCGGAAGTGAGCGGAACGGTTGAAAAACCGTCGGAGCGACAGGTATCGGAAACCACAACGACAAGTTTCCCCCCTTTTTGAGCTGTTGTCCATTGCAAAGCAAACCATTAACGGAAACTTTTGAAGTGAGAGAAAAAGGAGTAAAAATACAAGCATTAACTAAAACAGGCAGTGATCTACTTGAAAAGACATGAACAAGAGAAGAACCTGCTGGAACTGGGAGGCGAATAGAGAGAGAGGAAATGGAGATTGTAAACCCTAGATGAAATGAGATGAAGAATTGAAGGCCTTTTTGAAATTTAGGGGGAGAAGGGGGGGTACAGAGATGGCGTGAGAAACAGTACCAGTAAGCTTGCAACGTACAGTTTTGTTTTTTTTGGTTTGTTTCACATTTTCGGTAAGGGACGATTATTAATTACGGAAATTTTAAGGACTTAGACCATCCACAATGGTTCAATGGGGGAAAAAAACAATTCAACACCCACTTTATCACTCCACCTCGTCTTTTTTCTCCATCCATCTAATCATTCAACAGCCCATCAACTTTTACACCTTTCAATGGCTTATTTAATACTTACCATTCAATACCCTCTCAACTCATCATCCTATACCCCATTACTTTTATTTTATTTCATATTATTTATTTTTATGATAATAATAATAATTACAATCGTTTATAATTTAAATATCCATTTGGCGCTTCTTTTTTTGGCAGTAACTGGAACCTCTGCGGTTGGAGTAGCATCGTCAGAACCGGCGGACATACCCAGAGCCACTTGTGTTGAATATAATGGAAATTCTGATGCTTCAGTTCCAGAAAAAATTTCATTTCTTGGCATATACGGATTATAAGGTGGTGGGGGTGGTTGCATTGGCATTGCATAATATGGAGGAGGCCAATTTGGCACTGCTAAAGCCATGAGATTTGGTGGATAACAAAATTTTTGTATATCTTGAGGAAATGGTTGGCCGGAAGATTGATTTGGTATATTTGGAGGACGTGGTTAGTTGGAAGACTGGCCCTCAAATTGAAAATTTGAAGGATTGTTGTAGGGAAAAGGATAATTACTTGAATTTTGGGGGTTGAAATGGTTATTATTATAATCCATTTCACAAAAGAGAGGAGATTTTTTTTTTTTTTTTTGTCAAAATCTAATGAAATTTGTATCTACTTATAGAGAAAAAAAAAATGCTGAATTTTGGTTTTTTTTTTTTAATAAGATAATGCAGATAGAAAAAATGGGTGAGAAAATTAAATGCAGCCAACCGGAGCGTGCCACGTGGTTCAATTTGGTTGGATGGGATGAGATAACACCGCCACTCGCAGGCGTCACTCGCCCGGACCGCGCGTGTGGCGCACGCGCCATGTCGGCACCTACCATTGCCCGACGCATGTCATCTTGCTGGCCCATCTCTCTGCACAAACGCTTGTTGAACCCAGCCAACACCCTCCCCCCTTCAACAACTCATCCAACACCCCATTGCACCCCCCATCCACTTGTTGACCACCATCCAACAACCAATTCAATAAGCCATTGCAAATGGTCTTAAGTCTCGCTTGATTCTGTAAGAGGAATTCTTGGTACCATTTAGGGATAAACCAATGGATCAGGACCTCACTAGGATAAACCTGATATTCCAGGACTGAACTGGAATTAAACTTGGAAAAATCCAGAAGCTCGTCAAGTTGAGTCGTACGGATGGTTTGGGCACATGAGGTCCCTAGCCGTACGGCTACTTTGGGCACCCTCAGCCTCTATAAATTGAACCCCATGCTGATCATTTCAGGGGGGAGAAACAACATAAGAAGGATTACTCTGTCAAAATCACTGCAGGAGTGTGAGAGAAGAGTGAAACAAAGAGTGAAAGAGAAAAAGGAAGATTGGCTAAATCAAAATAGGTAAAGCCACCTTCTCCCCCTCCCTTCTCTTCATCTATAACTCTATTTTCTCTTTAATCTTTGTTTAAGTTTATGTTAATCTTTATATTACTTGCAAGACTTGTCCATTCAAGCACTTTTACATTACTTGCAAGACTTGTCTATTCAAGCAACTTTACATTTATGCAAGACTTGTCCATTCAAGCAAATATACATATATTACTCTATATTTCTCTTGTCCAAGCCATGAGATGATCCAAGGTGCCCTCCATGCCTTGTGTTGAAGAGGTTCAAACCTAGATGATCATGGCTTGTTGATTGTCATTTACATTCTTGTCTAGTTGGAATGATGTTCTTGTTGGCAATAATGATCATTTGGATGATAAAGCTTCCATCTTTATCATCCAACATTGATCTAGCTCTAAAGTCCCCTTTGGAGTTATAAATATTCAATCTTTATGTGTTAATTTGACTCTTTAAAGGTTAATAAGACATAAAAATGCCATATTGGGGATAAAGTTTCAATCTTTAATCACCAAATGGTCAATTTTGGCCCAAAGGGCATGTTCATCAACTTTTCTCAATTTTCTCCAAAGATTGCTCATGATCACACTCAAACACTTGTTTTGGGGACTAAGTGATGATCATTTGGCATAGGAATGTTGTATTTAAACTTATAAAGTGTTTTAAACAAACTGGAATCAAAACAGTTCTGTCCAGTTTCAACAGAATGTTTTGTTTCTGCTCTGAAACTGGACTGTTCTTGACTGAACTGTAAAATCCCAGGAAACTGCCTGTACATCCGTACGGCTATGTTGGGAACAGGGGGCAAAATGTCTGTTTTGCCCTCTGATCCCTATTTTCTTAATAAACATACCCTTTCAGTTAAGTTTTTCCAAACAAAACCAATAACAAAAACTTTTCTGTTAAATACACACACACACATGCACATTTTCAAACTAACAAGGGAGACTCGGTTTTTCTGAGGCATTTTGGGTGAACCGCAAATATGTTCTTCCCAAAGTGTAACCTGACCTACGAACTCACCTTCTCTAACCATTTTCATTTGTTTGGTTTAAAATTAACAAATGTGGCGACTCCGTTTCTTTTTCGTTAGGAAAGTTACCCGTGTTTGGCATTTCTTCCTCGTGCGAACTTCGCTTGTTTCGCCCCGAGGGACGAGATCCTTACAGATTCATACTCCCTCCGTCCCAAAATGATCTTCTCATTTGCCATTTCTCATTGTACCCAAAAGTTCTTCCTATTTCTACATAACAAAGCATGACTAGTGAAGCAAGTGTTCATACTCTTAAAAAGTTTGAATAGTCAAATCGGAAAATCATTTTGGGACTGAGGGAGTATTTTTTTTGTTTGTTTAACTCAAATTAAGGTTATTATTTCATTTACTCCGTATTACTTAAAATTGATGATAAGACTCACTTATCATTCTAATAACAAAAACTTACTACCCACTTTTTCTCTTCTACTTTACTTTTTAGGCAAATACTCGCGTGCGACCGTCGCAGGTTGTGTGAAGGGTTTGCCCACGGGTCGACCCACCAACCCGCTCCGCTACCCGCCCGCTCCAGCTCCCTTCCTCTTCTCAAATTGCGACACGTGTTGAGGGTAAAAAAAAACATCCAATAACTTTAAAACGTCATATCTTGAGATTTTGAAGTCGGAAAAAATAAATAAAAATATCGGTGTGTTCGTATCGACGAGACGAATAAATCTAGATAAGTCATGATATGGTTTGATTTTAAAAAAAAAAAATATATTTTTTTAATATACAAAACAAGTGAGCTGCTCGTCATAATAAAATGTAACACTTTGTTATGAAGAAAGTAATAGTTTGGTCTTAAAAAAGTAACACTTTTATTGTAAGATGTAACAGCAGTTTCGCAAATAATATAAATATTTTTTGTGATTAGAAAAAGTAATAATTGAAGTGTAACGCAGTGCATATATGATTGTATTATGCATATAGATGAATGTAACAGTTTTCTAGAGTAAATGTTACTTTTTTCCTTTTAAAAAATAGTAAAAATTCATGTATATAAGCGGTTTTGTATTTCAAAATGTAAAACCCTAGAAAAGTGTTACATTTGAGGGGAAAAAAGGTTACATTCATTTATTATAATATGTAACATTAGTTTAGTTATCAATCTTATGTTATCTTTAATCTATATTCATCAAAATTGTGGTACACTTTTTAGAAAAAAAAAGTGTTACGTATAAGAAAAAAGTGTTACATTTTTTTACAAAAAATGTTACTTTTGTTGGCGAGAAAAAAATAGCCGGGAAAAAAAAGTTGGAAGGCAAAAAAAAATAAAAAAAAATGGCTCGGCTTACTTGTGAGCCGTCTCACGCCGTGAGACGGTCTCACAGGAGACCGTCCCTACTTTTTATACCCACAACATTTACTTATTCTTAATCCCAAATAGGAACTTGGGACGGAAGGGGTACTTTTTAAGCAGTGAGGAATTAAAAATTTTAAACGCACGTGAAATATATTTAAGAAAACTCAACATTATAGAAAATCAAATTTTTTTACTATAATTAGTTCATTTATTAAGAAAAAAAAATATCACCAAAATATATAAGTACTTCAATATTTTTATTAACACTCAAACTTATCACTCATTAACACTCCCTATAACACTTTTAAACAATAACACTGAAGCGTATTTTTTATTATCATTAACATTTAGCTATTACTCATAGACATACATTGTTAGTTAGTAACACCCACACTAACACTTATTAATATTCACGTTGACGTTCATTAACACTCTTTGGTACTTTTAACCGGCCTAAAAACTCTTAGGCCTTGTTTGTTTTTTCTTTTTACCTCTTATTCAGATATGAATTTTATCCGCATAAAACATAGAGAATACACACCGTTTGGTTTTTTTCTTGGTTCAAATCTGAACGGGTCTGAAAAGCCACTTATTTTTCAGTGGTAAAAATACCATTGATTTTTAACATCCCATGTCTGAATTGTCATTTTTACAAAAGTATCCCCATCATCTTTTCATATTGCCAAGAATGTACCTCCAACATTCACGCCCTTTTCTTCTCTCTTTCGTTATCATCGTCGTTCACTCTCAACATGGGTTCCTGCATCTCTCTCTTTCGCCATTTCCTTCACCCTCTCCATTTGGGGATCTAGCGTAAATCTGATTGGAACACCCCAGCAAAAACAGACATCTAAAGAATTTATTCAATAATGCCGAATCAAACCCAAGAAAACGACTACAACCTCCGGCCATTGCCACTGTCGATGTGTCTTAAATCAAAAGCTAGGATAGTGACGATCAAAGTTCCTAATATCGTCGTCCATTATATCGATGAAACCAATCTAGGGTTTATCAATTTCATTTCCTAGATCTATTTTCAGTTGGAGAAGGAGGCTTGCTTGAGATAAAGAATTGGATATCTCCATAATTGATGATGAAGTAATCTAAGGACAGAAAGCTTCAAATCGTATGCTACGGGGCTGCTTATACGGTTATGGGATGAATTGGTTTATGGATAATTTCTTCTTTCGTAATCCCTTTCTGAATATAAATAAGAACTATAAGAGTTGTGCTAAATTGGTTTTCCTATTTTGTATGAATCAATTTTTTTTAAATGGATCATGCTGCTGTTTTAAAAAATGGTTAATTATGTTGTTGCTAAATCTACAACAATTTTCGTTTCTTGAAGGCAAATTTTATGATTCTAATTCTTTGGTGATTGGACACATATAATTGTCCTTCTGATAAATGTGACATATAAGAGTATATACTAGTATACTGCGATCTTTTTTTCAAATAATTCCCTTTTGAATCCAAATATACCAGAATGACACTAGGAAAAATTTATGTACCAAAATGACCACTTTGAGAGAAATCGGCATTGGTAGTGCCGTTTTTAGTTTGAAGTCGGCATTGCCAATGCCGACTTTAGGCCATTTTTGAAACCCAATTTTTAAAAAAAAAAAAAAAAAAAAAAACCCTAAAGTCGGCATTGCCAATGCCGACTTTAGGCCTTTTTTTTTTTTTTTTTTTTCAAATTGGGTTTCTCACATTTATATTTATCTGCGGCGATACGAATTGGGGTTACCCTTCTGCGATCCGTTCTGTTCTGTTCTGCTCGTGCGATTCATTTAGGAGTTAGGACTCCAGAGCAATTTTCTGTTGTTGTTTCTGACTAAGGAAAATAAGGCACACTCAGTTACTAATCTTTTTTAGGTTCACAAAATCAATCTAACCAGAGTTACCCAAGATCAAAAAATAATTATGGCTAGTATACTTATTTGTTACACAGTCATTGTGGAGGGTTAAATCAATTTGCAAATTCAGTTTCGTACTCCCTCTGTAATCTATATTTTGGGTTTCGAAAATTGGAGTTTATTCTCCAATAATCCAATTTAAAAAATTCAATTTGGAAATCTAGAAAGCAAAAGAAACAAAGTCCAATTTGCGAATTCAGTTTTTTAGAATTCCGTCGGTGGATCTGTGAAGCCGAGAAACATGCCCGAGTAGACGACGACCTATCTGCTGCAGGAAGAATCACAAACGAGATTGATGGGAGTTTTGCGGCCGCAGGGTATTTTAAAAACGGGCGTTTTAATTTTTTAACCCCAATTCGTATCGCCGGCAGATAAATATAAATGTGAGAAACCCAATTTGAAAAAAAAAAAAAAAAAAAAACCTAAAGTCGGCATTGATGCCGACTTTAGGCTTTTTTTTTTTTTTTTCAAATTGGGTTTCAAAAATGGCCTAAAGTCGGCATTGGCAATGCCGACTTCAAACAAAAAACGGCACTACCAATGCCGACTTCTCTCAAAGTGGTCATTTTGGTACATAAATTTTCCCTATTGTCATTCTGGTACATATGGATTCAAAAGGGAATTATTTGAAGAAAAAAAATCAGTATACTGCATTTGACATTTACATTCTAACACATATTAAGGTTAAAATGGTAATTAGATATATTCTGAAAAATAAATTCAGTTGAAAAAACAAACAACTTAAATAATTCAGAAATCAGACTTCAGACGCTGCCTCTTATTAGTTCAGACATGAATTCAGATTTCAGGACTTAACACTTAAAAAAAAAAAAAACGCCACCTTAGTTCATTTGTTAATAAATGTCACTTTAAAATGTTACTCCCTCCCTCTGATCCAAAATAACTGTCGCTTTTGGTCAATCAGATGTGACTTTGACCAATAATTTAAATAAAAAATAATGATGCTAATAAAAATCTAAAATTTGTCATTGTATTATAATTAATAATACTTTTAATAACAATTTTGATATTTTTATTATGATCATTATTTTTTGTTTAAATTTATTGGTCAAACTTATACCTGTTTGACCAAAAATGACAGTTATTTTGGATCATAGGGAGTAATTGACAATTTACCAACATTTGATAAGAGTATAAGCGCTTGTATGGTCATTCTAACTTTTTAACATTCAACCGACATTTTTAATAAGTTTATTAAAGTGTCATTTTATTTATTTTTTAAGACACGGTTTTGATACCAAAGCTCGTAATTAAAAAATAACACTTGTCAACATTAAGCTCGGATAAAGTTTTACTCATTGTCACTTTGCTTAATTTTATTACTAAATGATCCTTGAGCATAGTTGTAACGACCCGAAAACCCGTCCCTGTTTTCTTAGTGATAAATATTTAATTGTTTGTTTAATTCTTATTTATTTATTTAAATTATTTAATTATTTCAATAATTATGTGTGCATTTGGTGTTTCGTGATATATTCGTGCTTAGTATTTTATTTGGATCATTCGTGCTAGTGTAGAGAGTTGGGTCTTAGTTGTTAGTGGGGAGTATATTAATAATGGGTAAGTGGTAGAGGAGGGGGCCTAAGAGTAACTTGTGCATTATTTCTTCAACAACTTCTCCCCCTCCCTCACTCTCAGTACAACTCCTCACCCCCCCTAACCCGTTTCTCTCTCCATCTCCCCCATTGTTGAAGGTAACTTCCCCTCTCCTTCTCTCTTCTTTTTAGTCCCCTTCCTCTCATTGTTTCTCATTTCTCATAAAATGAAACTTGTTTAGATCGTCGATAGGATCGTAGAGGGCTAAGAATATTCGAATTCCGTCAACTTTGAGAAAATCCGGGTAAGTTACTTTTCCCCCATTTATGCTAAAAATGTTCATCCTATGTTTAGATGATGCCATGGATTCTATTTAGTGCTTCTTGGATGAGTTATGAACTTGTTTCCATTTTTAGTGGATTTTTGTGATATTTGAATGTTGGGATTGAAACCTTGGTTTGGGTCTCTAAATGTTGATTGTGAGTCCCCTTGTTGGGTTATAAGTGTGGTGGACATCCTTGTACACTGGTTGGGAGTATTGGATTTGGTTTGTGTTGAAAATGGTGATTTTGGGGTTTAAATTCGTGTTCAAGAACCCAGGAAGAAATCTGGGCTTTCTGATTTTCCCTAGGGGGCGCGCGCACCCTTCTTCCACCTTTGTGGCCAAAACCAACTGATTCCATGGGGCGCACGCACCCTTTATAAAGGGGCGCGCGCACCCTTCTAATTCCAGGAAGGCCAAAAGAGACTGATCACCTGGGGCGCACGCACCCTTTCTAGGGGGGGCGCGCGCACCCTCTCCCCTGTTGTAAATATCCTTCTTGTTATGTTCAATCTTTGGAAGACCATAACTTCTTCGTCCGGACTCCGTTTTGGACGTGTAAACTATCGTTGGAAAGCTCTTTTTGAGTACTACGCAATGGTTCTATTGGACGCATGGTTCCAGATCAGAATGGTTGTCTTATTGTTGAGGTTTAAGATCAAGGTGTAGTCTCGGTCTAGGTTCCGTAGTACTATTCTAGTTGACTTAGTTGGGCACCGTGGAACACTCTAGTGTTTGTTAATGGTTCCTTTATGAACAAATGTGTTGTGTTCTTGAGTTAACTGGATCCTTTGTGATTGAATGTGATATGGGAATTGTGTTATCATTGTTGAGATTATTGGAACACTTTAATTGCGTGTTGTTGGTTCATTTCACTTTCTTGGTGAGTTCTTGGTATGGTTCCCTACTTTGGAATCATTAGTTGTTTATAGTGCTAGTATTTTATTACTTAGCCTTTACTTGAAAATCCAAGTGGTATTTGTGTGTTTCGGGCGATGCGGAAGATTATAGTGGCAATGAGCTGAGTCCATTATAATTCTTGACCATTGTTTTGCCCAATTATTACCCTCCTCCAGATTGGCCTTGGATGTGAGATGAGCTAGCTCCTTTGTGAGCATTCTAGCTGTTTAGTTTGGGTTATGACTTTGTGTCATATTCCCTCGCTATTATTGGTTATTGGTTCCGGTACCGAGGGTTTTCTCTTCAGCTTTTATGCAACTATGAAGATGTTGATTGGGTTGATTGTTGAAGCTGCGCAGCGACCTTTATTTGGTTCTATCAGATGGGAAACCTTGGCTCAGTATCCATGTGAATTGTTTATTTCCGCTGCTATTTGTTATCTGTTGTGTGCTATGTGCTATATGAGATTCTATATTGTTAGAAGTTATTATTATTGCCTGTTGCATCTTAGCATGTCATGTAGTTGCATTAGTATCTTACTGAGATTTTATCTCACCCCGTTTCCTTTCAATGTTGTTTCCCTTAACCCCCCCAGGAGGAAAGGATTAGGTTTTGCGGATCGAGGAGGACGTCGAGAGGTTTGAGATATTTGGGCAGGTTTTTATTGATCGGTTTGCATTATATAAATGTGTAACCTTCTTGGGGATAGTTGTACCATCAATGACGTCATTAGGATTTGTAATATTTTGTATTTTGGGTGTGAGCTTGTGGAGCTTACACTAGTTGTTTTATGATGTTGTTAAACTTGGATTTTCCAAACCTTGTGTTAAAATCTTTTGGGTATAAAATGGAATTTTTATCTTCAGTATTTTAGAGTTTTTGGTTGTATGTCGACGTCCAGCTCGCGAGTTCCTGGCCCGAGGGGTCGGGGTCGCTACAGTTGGTATCAGAGCTATGGTTTAGCTCTAAGTATAAGTATAGGTGGACTAGAATGACCTAGGAGGGTAGATGGGTTCGGAGTGAGTAACGATGAGTATTTTATGCAGGTATTTGTTTGTAATGGCTATAAGAAGAGCTGGTGAAGGCATCAGTGGGACTCAGAATCTTAATAGTCTACGGGAAGAAAACCGTGCAGTGTTTCAGGGCAGGTTTGAAGCGGCCGTGAAAGCAATTCATGACCAAGGGCCGAGAGAGGAATATGTAGCACCTCCGCGATATGGGTTGGAGAAGTTCTTGAAGTTGAAACCAAGTGAGTTCGACGGTGAGCCTGATGTGAAGAAGGCCGAGCTATGGATAGAATCGATGGAGAAAATTTACGATGTCTTTGGGTGCACTAATGAGGATAGGGTTCAGTTTGCAGCTTATAAGCTCGTCGAGGCTGCGGAACATTGGTGGAAGGCACTGAAGACCAGTTGGGATGCGACTCTTGTACCATATCCTTGGGAGTGGTTCGTAAGGAAATTCAAGGATCATTTTATCTCTCTAGTGAATCAAAACCGGAAAGAGATCGAGTTCCTCAGCTTGGAGCAAGGCATGATGTCAGTAGCACAGTACGCAGCTAAGTTCACAGAATTAGCCAGGTGTTGTGACTACCTTGTGCGGACCGAGGAGCAGAAAGCGATGAGATTGATCAGGGGTTTGAAGACAGCTATTAGGACTCAACTTTTAGCCCAAAGAATTCAACCTTTTCAGGATGCGGTGGACCGTGCATATTTGATAGAGCAAGACATCGGGGGACACAAGAGGAAGACTGAGATGGTTAACCCGGGAAAACAAGGAGGGCAAAACAGGACTCAACCACAGCGATATTCGGATAACAGAGGTAATTCTGGAGTGCAAACTCGATTCAGAAGGCAATTTCAAGGGTAACCAACAGTAGGAAATCAAGGTTCTAGTAAGGGGACACGAAATGGGAAGATCTGCGGCTATTGTCAGAGGGAAGGACACTCAGAGGACAAGTGTTGGAAGAAACAAGGGAAATGTATTAACTGTGGGCAGTTGGGGCATTTTGTGAAGTATTGCCCGAGATTCAGAGGTCAACCGACTGGGGTAGGAACCAGGGCTCCACAGGGTCAGAAGAGAGATGCTTCGGGAAACCCTAAAGGTTCAGGGTAGGGTATTTGTGATCAACCAGCACTCGTCAGGTATTGAGCAATTTCAGGAGGTATTATTTTGCGTCGAGAGAGCGAGCGCGTGCATTTTAGGATCATCGCATTTTCATGTTTATGTGCATTTATTTCTATTGGGTCCTTGACTTATGTGTTGTCAGTGCCTACTCCTATGGAGGAGTGTAGTATATCTGATGGAGTCTTATGTGCTCATGTTGTGCTTAAAGGTAGATATGTTTTACCTGCTAAATTAGTTATATTTCTATTATGAGATTTTGATGTTATTTTGAGAAGAGAAATGTCATGCTTTAGTCGATCGTTATAGGAAAACGGTTACACTCTCTATTCCTGATTGCCTAAAATTGTCTGGATGGCCGTAACTTTGGGGGTAGAGTTATACATATCTTTTCCTATATGGAATTTGAGTATTTAGCTTCGGTGGTGGCAATGGGGTGTATTTATCGTTTGTAAGATTTCTATTTTACTTCTAATTAGTACCTAGTATTTGGAAAACCTTGGGTTAAATTGAGTTGTTATGGTACAAGGGTATAGTGCTAATAATTAGATCAATATCCATATCGCTTCGGTTGGGTTATAAGAGTTGGGGATTCAATTGAGGATTTCTTGATAGGAGATTTTGTTTACTTTCAGCACACCTACGTGATTACTTGGAATTGGTTAATGTGAAGGAATGCATGATTTGTTATGAGTGATGAGTATATTGCGGAAGTTATAATCGTTAATGATGGTAAGCGCGTTAGGTTTGAAAGGACTAAGCACATTTTGGGAAGGTAATAATTTCCCGATCTATCTTAATGGCATTTTGAAATTTGAGTTTTGGTTAGATGGTTGTTCTAGGGTTCTAAATCTTTTCTTGGTGGCGTTTCTCATTTTGGATTAAGGGAATGTAAGGAAAGTTGGGTACAGACACTTGGGCATATTAAAGAATACTATGATTTAGTATTGGGGTGGTTGGAATGTGGCTAGCCAATTGGGTTATTATGGTGATAATGCTATTGAGCCAAAGTATCATTGAGTTGATAAATGTATATGTGAAAGACTAACGCGGGTTAACCATTGAAGATTTAGGATTCGTTAAATTCCTTTGAGGTGTACAAGCTCGGGTTATTAATTTAAAAGGGAGTTAGAGGAAATTCCTTGAAGGTAAAAATTGGGTTGTTTTACGGACCACTAAGTAATGGTAATTGTTTTAGGCTTCCAATATTGGAGTAATGTGATAACGATATTATGACATGAATTTGAGTGGACATTTTGTGTTAAAGTTTTGAGCTTATATTACCCCTCTAGTTTAAGATGCTATCTAAGGTGAAAGCAATATAATGGAAATCTTGGAGATATAGCCACTTTGGTGAATATTATGGATGGAGAATTTCTTTAGCTTTTCATATTTTCAGAAGCTGATTAGGCTCGAGATGGTTTAATGTTTTAAATTTCTGGGAAGTAATACTAAGTATGCGATTTTCTAATTGAAGTATCTTTGCGGTGTAATTTAGGTTGTGAGTAAAACAAGTTTGTAGTATATCGAGAATTTTGTTTAGAAGTAATTTGGATTCTTCGATTTTGGCATTGGGTATGGATTTTGGTTAGTGATTGAAGAAGGTTCTGTACGAGAGATGACTATGTTGTAATCATTATTTAAGGTTACTATGTGATGGTTTAGGATGGATGATTGGAAAATTCGGAAATGACGGAACTAAAGAGTCCGTGGCTACTTGATCATTCAGAGGAGTATTTTTAAAATTCAGGTTAACAAATAGAACTACCTATTACTAAAGATTGATTGTGATTTTATTGTGATCACCTTGGCAAATTATGGTTTGTTTTTATGGGACTAAGTTTAGAAATGATGCTAATAGGTTATCAATGTTGGATGGTTATATGTTTTTCGAAAGGAAAAATGGGTTAGTGCAAGTGGGTTGAGAAATACCAAGACTATGATCGTATTATATTTCATTGCATGAGGAAGATAATTTTAGTAGTGGAATTGATTCCAGATACTATTGGGATAATGAAGAATAAAACTTATGATGTTGATGATTTAAGGGTTAATTGAGTCAAGGAGACTGTGTCTGAATCGTCTAATAGGTACTTGATTGGGGTTATGAGTGTTATATGGGATTCGATAATTGGTGGCCTCGATATGACTGTGTGTTATGATTTTGATAAGTGAATTCGCGAGCGAATTCTTTTTAAGGAGGGTAGATTGTAACGACCCGAAAACCCGTCCCTATTTTCTTAGTGATAAATATTTAATTGTTCATTTAATTCTTATTTATTTATTTAAATTAATTAATTATTTAAATAATTATGTGTGCATTTGGTGTTTCGTGATATATTCGTGCCTAGTATTTTATTTGGATCATTCGTGCTAGTGTAGAGAGTTGGGTCTTAGTTGTTAGTGGGGAGTATATTAATAATGGGTAAGTGGTAGAGGAGGGGGCCTAAGAGTAACTTGTGCATTATTTCTTCAACAACTTCTCCCCCTCCCTCACTCTCAGTACAACTCCTCCCCCTAACCCGTTTCTCTCTCCATCTCCCCCATTGTTGAAGGTAACTTCCTCTCTCCTTCTCTCTTCTTTTTAGTCCTATTCCTCTCATTGTTTCTCATTTCTCATAAAATGAAACTTGTTTAGATCGTCGATAGGATCGTAGAGGGCTAAGAATATTCGAATTCCGTCAACTTTGAGAAAATCCGGGTAAGTTACTTTTCCCCCATTTATGCTAAAAATGTTCATCCTATGTTTAGATGATGCCATGGATTCTATTTAGTGCTTCTTGGATGAGTTATGAACTTATTTCCATTTTTAGTGGATTTTTGTGATATTTGAATGTTGGGATTGAAACCTTGGTTTGGGTCTCTAAATGTTGATTGTGAGTCCCCTTGTTGGGTTATAAGTGTGGTGGACATCCTTGTACACTGGTTGGGAGTATTGGATTTGGTTTGTGTTGAAAATGGTGATTTTGGGGTTTAAATTCGTGTTCAAGAACCCAGGAAGAAATCTGGGCTTTCTGATTTTCCCTAGGGGGCGCACGCACCCTTTTCAAGGGGGCGCGCGCACCCTTCTTCCACCTTTGTGGCCAAAACCAACTGATTCCATGGGGCGCACGCACCCTTTATAAGGGGGCGCGCGCACCCTTCTAATTCCAGGAAGGCCAAAAGAGACTGATCACCTGGGGCGCGCGCACCCTCTCCCCTGTTGTAAAAATCCTTCTTGTTATGTTCAATCTTTGGAAGACCATAACTTCTTCGTCCGGACTCCGTTTTGGACGTGTAAACTATCGTTGGAAAGCTATTTTTGAGTACTACGCAATGGTTCTATTGGACGCATGGTTCCAGATCATAATGGTTGTCTTATTGTTGAGGTTTAAGATCAAGGTGTAGTCTCGGTCTAGGTTCCGTAGTACTATTCTAGTTGACTTAGTTGGGCACTGTGGAACACTCTAGTGTTTGTTAATGGTTCCTTTATGAACAAATGTGTTGTGTTCTTGGGTTAACTGGATCCTTTGTGATTGAATGTGATATGGGAATTGTGTTATCATTGTTGAGATTATTGGAACACTTTAACTGCGTGTTGTTGGTTCATTTCACTTTCTTGGTGAGTTCTTGGTATGGTTCCCTACTTTGGAATCATTAGTTGTTTATAGTGCTAGTATTTTATTACTTAGCCTTTACTTGAAAATCCAAGTGGTATTTGTGTGTTTCGGGCGATGCGAAAGATTATAGTGGCAATGAGCTGAGTCCATTATAATTCTTGACCATTGTTTTGCCCAATTATTACCCTCCTCCAGATTGGCCTTGGATGTGAGATGAGCTAGCTCCTTTGTGAGCATTCTAGCTGTTTAGTTTGGGTTATGACTTTGTGTCATATTCCCTCGCTATTATTGGTTATTGGTTCCGGTACCGGGGGTTTTCTCTTCAGCTTTTATGCAACTATGAAGATGTTGATTGGGTTGATTGTTGAAGCTGCGCAGCGACCTTTATTTGGTTTTATCAGATGGGAAACCTTGGCTCAGTATCCATGTGAATTGTTTATTTCCGCTGCTATTTGTTATCTGTTGTGTGCTATGTGCTATATGAGATTCTATATTGTTAGAAGTTATTATTATTGCCTGTTGCATCTTAGCATGTCATGTAGTTGCATTAGTATCTTACTGAGATTTTATCTCACCCCGTTTCCTTTCAATGTTGTTTCCCTTAAACCCCCCCAGGAGGAAAGGATTAGGTTTTGCGGATCGAGGAGGACGTCGAGAGGTTTGAGATATTTGGGCAGGTTTTTATTGATCGGTTTGCATTATATAAATGTGTAACCTTCTTGGGGATAGTTGTACCATCAATGACGTCATTAGGATTTGTAATATTTTGTATTTTGGGTGTGAGCTTGTGGAGCTTACACTAGTTGTTTTATGATGTTGTTAAACTTGGATTTTCCAAACCTTGTGTTAAAATCTTTTGGGTATAAAATGGAATTTTTATCTTCAGTATTTTAGAGTTTTTGGTTGTATGTCGACGTCCAGCTCGCGAGTTCCTGGCCCGAGGGGTCGGGGTCGCGACAATAGTTGTTTGGGGATCATTTAATCCTTCTATTAGATTGATGTTTACATTGCCGTTTAATGAGGCTAATGTGGAACCATGACCGCATTATTTTATGTGATCTGACTAATCAAATATTCCGTAAAATATTAGATGTAAGCTTCAATTAAATGAAGGGTAATTGAGAGGGTGAAGTGTGAGCTTTAATGAATGAATTCACCATCCGCTCCCCACCACTACATCCACCATCATCACCACTCCACAACTCACATACCGCCACTACTACTGAAATCAATATAGGAACCACATTCACTAGGAACTTCTTTTTTAGCAAACATTATGTAAACAAAATTGGTGAAAATAGATTTTTGAGTCCTAATCTGCCGATATAACTTTTGGAATAGAATATATCATAATCCATTTGACTTACGAAATCTATATTGGACATAAGTCGTGGTCAACTTCAAACTTGTATAGTCCAAGTTTGTTTCTCGATCTCTAAATAAATTGATTAAACAAATGATATTGATAACTATCAATTCATTTGAGCGCGACCATGCATTTATTAATCTTACTTATCGAGCGGCCCAGTAATTATCTCTCTCATAAAGACGGGCAAATTTCATATTGGTTTCCTCTACATAATTTTCGTTACGATCAATCATAACCTTTATAATTATCGGATTAAATATAACTTTAGGTTATGTCAAATATAATCTCTTATGCAGAAGACTATGATTACTGTAGGAGACTATGATTACTATAGGAGACTATGATTACCTCATGTCTACCGGTTCAAATATATAACAATAATGATATAATATATGACATTTGACAATGAAATAATCTCATAGGGGTCTATCTAGTATCTTATTCTCTAACAAGTAGCTACAAGTTTAATCTGCATCGTGATATATATATATATAATTATCCTATGATTATTCGTTAAAATCATATTAGTCTTCTTAACATGATTGACTAGGGATGTTAATTATTATAATAAACATGTAAAAGATATAATAATAATAAACTTGAAAAACTCTTTAAAATTGAAGTATGACATAACATAAAGATCTTATAAAGAGCCTAAGACATAACTATTAACAGGCGGGGCTAACCTTTCTTCATCGTAACCATAAACAAATACCCTCATAACATCAAATATAGGTAAAGTACTAATAGAAAAAAACATTAACAAAAACAATACAATCAACAAACAATATAAAACTGGATTTTTTAAATTTGTGCTTAAATTGAAAAATAAATAAATCAAACTCATCAAATCAATATTCCAAAATCGCAAAATTCAAAACATAAATATTGAAATCAACTTAATAAATTAAACTTCAAATCCACCTATGCGCCACAAACAAATTTGGGTAACACCCAACAACAACAAATATGGGTAACAACTAAATTTTAAACGCCCACTTTAAACTCAATTAAATCTATTTTGATAAACGCCTCGAAGCAATGATTATGTTAGAAGTGTGTTTGAAGGTGGGGAAAACTTTGAGGGGGCGATTAATTTATACGGGTAGAGGATGGAAATGGCGACACTGTATGGTGAATTTAATTTTGAAGGTGGGGTGATTGATTGGAGGCAACTGGAAAGGTGACAGTGGTTAAGAATAAGAGAGAGGATATGAGGGAGGAGAGCGCTAACTGCTTAGGAGGTGTAGAGGGAGAGTGAAGAGGAGTGGTCGGGACGACGAAAAGAGGAGTGGTCAAGAGTCTGGATAGCGGTGGAGAAGTTTTGTATTTGTTTTTGTTGTGTTGAAAATCGTGGGGCCTTGGCAAGGTGCACATGTGCGCATGAGAAGAAATGATTTTCACATATGTATCCACAAGAAAACGATATAAAAGTCAGAATACACTAATACCATAATACGTGGTGTTTACAATAAAGCTCATACACTCCTTTTATAGAGTTATCACATGTATTAACAATCTTGATTGAATGTGTATGATAGGTGGGAGGTAGTGACACACAACGACCAATCTTGAAAGACCACTCTTTTCATTTGAGGATGCCTAACCGTCACACCTATCATGGGAGGGGGAGACTACGAGGTGGGCATGTTAACTTTGCCTGTAAGAGGAAAGCGAGAAGAGCAATTTCTCTATATGTAAAGAACTCCTCACACATATTACCCCTAGACATCTATCCCGCCATTAATCGAATGCCTAAAAGGGCCTCTAAAAGCCTATCAATATCTTAAGCACTATTGTGAAACTCACAAATTTCATCTGATTATTGTATTGACACACAATGTTAATTGCCATTACTTGATTCAAATAAGTATAAGTCTAAAACCCTGAAGGATTTTCAAATAATTTGACTGCAAAAGTATTACTTTTTCCTTACAAGAAAATAAAAGAATCCAAACAAAATGTAGCAACCTATCGTCCCAATGTGACAGCATGGTAATTAAATTCACGATTTTTCTCTTTCTTCTTTTCCGACACAAATTCGACTCTTCTGTTCGCGGATTTGACTCCACAACGCAACATCTTAACAAACAGACATGGTTATGTAGTTAAAGAAACTTCGTTACTTTTGTGTACCCATCAGACGACATGTTTATCTAAATCTACAATCTATGTTGGGGAGGTGGGTTGATTATGAAGAAGAAAAACTTGTTTTATTTTAACTATAATGGTGGAAATTTTTATGTATTACTACTATACATCATCATAACTTTTTAAAATATTGGGTTGCATGTTTGAAATCACTACGCCTCATCAACAAGCTCAACAGTTAAATAAACGGTACTTTGACGGAAGGATCAATCAATGACCAAATAACAAACCTAATAACTAAAGTAACTAATCCTCTAGTAAAAAGATTTATGCGACAGAAAAGTAAAATCTTAAAAGGTGAAGGACTAATAAAGTAGCTTTTCTAAAAAATTCTCTAGTGAGCCGTTTGGACAAATAGCCGAGGGGGCAAATCTTCAAATTTTCAAACTTACCAGATTACTCCATCTGTAACCTTCATCATTCTTAACTGAAACCGTCCTGCTAAACTAAACCCTAAAGCCCCAATTCCCCAATTCTCCGTCGAAAAATGTTTACTGCCACCACCGCATAATGTCTCAGCAACCCTACCTGCACACTATTCGAAACCTAGTAGAACAATCCCGCTCGGAAAGACCATGTCCGACCAGGACAGAACAAGCCCGCTCCGAATCACCATGTCCGAACTGGACGACATCGACCTCCAACCCGAAGACTTCGCCTCCTCACTCCCGCTAAAGAAAGTCCCACACGGTGACGTTTACGAAGCCTCACGCGCCGGCGACGTTGACCGCCTCAAGTACCTTCTGGAGTCCGGCGTCAATGTCAATGCCAGGGACCAATGGGATTCGGTGGCTTTGTATTACGCTTGTCTTGCTGGCCACCTCGACGCCGCCAGGATGTTGCTGGAGAGCGGGGCGATTTGCTCCGAACACACGTTTGATGGCGATCGCTGTCACTATGCGGCTTTGAATTTGAAGGTTAGGAAGCTGTTGAAGTCGTTTGAGGCTCGGCCACCGCCGTTGGGGCCGTTGCAGGCGGCTTTGAGAGAGACGTTCCTTGGGTGTTCGGCGAACAGGGGATTCGTGGAGCTGGATGGACAGTTTGACATTTCAGGTTGGTAATTGCTAATGTCAGAATGTGGATTGTTAAACTTGTTGAAATCCCATAATTTTATACTTCTGTAATTAAACTACCTTCGTCCCAAAATAAATAACAATTTTATTTTTCCAAATATTCTCTCAAGAGTTCAACCCCATCCCCCCACCCTCTCCCCCCTCCCCCCCCCAAAAAAAAAAAAAAAGAAAAAAAAAAACTCAAAAATCTCTCAAGTTTTTTTTTTTTTTTTTGGGAACATTCATTCATGGGCGGAGGGAGTATATATTAATTTTGGTTAATGGAAATTCTCTACTTAGAGGTTTGCACATTGTTGAACTTGTTCAGTTTGTGGAAGTATGGTGCAGAAGTTAGTGTCGGAGTAAAAGGGGGTAAAATAAAATTTAGTGCATTTTTTCTTCACAGAAGGAGTGTGGGGGGGGGGGGGGGGGGGGAGTTTCTAATAAATTGCACTAATACCCCTGTCTGCTTAAATTATTTGCAGTAGTCAAAAGGAAAATGTAAAATCGAAAGAGGGGGGGGGGGGTTGCCCCCCCTTGGTAAGCTTTAGATCTGCCATTGGTGTACTCCATGAAATGGATTAAACGGAAGTTATAAGGAAGTGAATGTGGCATCATAGAATCAAGTTATGGTAGCTCGAGTTAGGTCTTTATTGGGCTTTCTAACCGTTCTGGATCACTAAAGTTGGGAATAATACAATTGTCTAATCTGTGAGGCTTCCCGCCGTGAGGATCTTTGGGCAGGAGTTTTCGCAGTGTTTTCTGTTCTCCACTTGTATGCCTTTTGATGTGATGAGCATGCAACTTGTACTCCCATGCTTCATTTTTCATTTTGCAAATCCTCTTTTCTTCACCTTTCAAAGAGATATGGCAAATGTTAGAAAAGGGAAGGCCGCTCGCCGCTACTACGGGAATCGCTTTTGCTTTCTTTTCCTCGTAGAGTCCCCCCCCCCTCTGTTGGGCCTTTTGTGTTATAATCTGAAGAGAGGTCTTCAGATAGCAACTCACTGCTGCTCTATTGATGTCAGCTTGCATGAGGCATGATGTGGCAGTTCCCGATGCACCTAAATCACTTATTGTGGGTGTATGGAAATGGTTACCTGAACATAAAGAGGAAATAGAAAAAAAAAGTAAGAGGAAGATAACTGAAATATAGAACTTCCTTATTTGGGCTAATTTGACTGGTTGCGTTGGGGATTGTGGGAGTGTTTTCTATTCTATGGTACTCCTGAAAGAGAGAGATGTTAGAACTTTTAAGAGATTTAGACACCGAGACTTGCTTCGAGGCAGTGGTTTTTATGTCTTCGTAATGATTGTCAGTTAGGGAACCTTTAGAGGAGTTATCTTATCAGAGATGACGCGGATGGTAGTGTTTTAATCTTTTTGAGTTTTAACTTTTTTCTTGTCGAATTTTCTTTTTATCGACACTCGTTTGTGTCTATCTTTTGTATCTTTTTCTTTGTTTACATAATCTTCATTTTTCATTTAAAAAAAGAGCAAGGAAAGAAAAAGAAAACAAAATAGATGATGGATGGGTGTTTTAGGTACTATGTTAATTCTAACGAATGTGATGAAAATAAACTAGAGAAATAAAGCTGAATAAAAGCAGTGGCGGACCTAGGGTCTCTAAACACCCGGTGCACAATTTAAACTAAATAATTTCAAAACAAAATTTTCTGTAACGCCAATGGGATAAAAATTTATTTTAAAAAATAAACATTCATTTAAGTATAGACGGAGAAAGTATTTGTTTCTCATGTATAGTGTTAAATTGATAAAAGAAAAGACAAACTAATTTTCTAAAGTTAATACGGAGTACATATAATTGATGAACAACTGAATATATTTTTTTCAGCAATTAGCTAACCTAGGTGTAAAAGAAAATATCATATGTATTTGTTTGGCAAACAAATAAATTATACTCCTTCCATCCAGAATTGCTCGTTCTGTTTGACATTTCAATCATTTTAAAGTTACATTGTAAGTTTAGAAATGAGACTAACTTTGAGAAAAAAAATTGTTACTATCACTTTAGCACAAATGGAGTACATTTAAAATAAACTTGATATCAATTAATTAAATAATTAGCCCAAATAAAAAAAAAAAGCTGAACAATCAACTTGGAAGGCAAAAAAGGAAGAGGAGCAGATAACAAGTGAAAAATCAACAACAAACATCTTTTAACGGGCTCGAACCCAGGCATTTCAAAAGTACAAACTACACATTAACCACCTGCACTAGCAAAGCATTATGTCTTGGAGGTGCACAACAAGTACATATTAATAGGTATATTTTTTTTTTCTTCCTTAATACCAGAAATTCACCGGGTGCACTTGCACCCCCACCACATATGGAAGGTCCGCCCCTGAATAAAAGATGTTAGAAATGAAGAGGTTGCCATATAAATGCAAGAAATGCAGCTTTTCGGGGGAAATTTGGTGTAGCATCTCCAGTTTTTCTTGAAGTAATTGATTCTAAGTTATCACTTGGTGACCTTGAAGACCCTTCTAAGAAAGGGAAGTCATGAAATTTTGCTTGCAGCTTCTATAACTACACTTGGGAATATGTACTTCTTTTTGTTCAGTATGTACCCACTATTCGCATCATATATGTAACAAGGACTTGGGTGCAGGTGTCAGGTTGGGTACTGAACCTGCTGGTACTTGTCCAAACTCCAAAGTCAAATATGGCTCCAAAGTATCAAAAAATGAACTTAAAAAAAATTCTGGGTAATTGAAGACGAGCTGTGGCTGTATATTTAAAACCCCTTAATTAGGGATATGATATGGTTATTAGTGGAATATATTATAACTTTGGATGCCTATTTAAAGAATAATAGACAGTTTATTACAGAGTATACGCTTATTCACTCTCCAGTCTTTTACTTTTATTGATTTTTGAAATAAATCCTGTTTGGCACATGATCCACCTAAGAACAGAGATTTCCTCTATGACACTGTTATTCAGCTAGTTAAATCAGACCGTATTTTTTTTTGGGTATCCATGACCATCATCTTGTTCAAGATTACTAGAATGTTAACCTAGCATGATGTGGGTTATTGAGTAGGTAGTCCATCCAATGGAGGACCCAGTCCTAGCTACTTCCCTCCAGATGTTGTATTCTATCTCCAAGGAAGACCTATTGAAGCTCACAGAGTTATCTTAAGTGCACGGTCACCCTTCTTCAAGAAAAAATTTGAGACGGACTGGAAGGAGCGGAAGGAAGTTAGATTTTCAAAGGAAAGGTTGTCATATCCTGCACTATACAGCCTTATTCACTTCTTTTACTCTGATAGACTTGAGATTGCAGTGGAGGACATGGAAGATCTTGTGCGAATATGTAAAGTTTGCAAGTGCGAGTCATTACAAAAGATCATAGAGGCGGAACTAGATCATCAGAAGTATGCGGATTACAAAGCACTGCAAGATTTAGACAACTCTCAGAAACGGTTTATCTTGCAGGGTGTTTCACTTCCCGAGGATGACCGTCTACCTGCTGCCTTGCATCACGTTCTTCAAATTTCGCTTGCCAATTCAACTAAAGAAAGAAACTTGGACAACGACATTGATAATCTTGTGTCCCAAGCAGACTCCTTACAGATAAGTGAATTCGCGCATGATCTTGCTGATGTTTGTGTAAAGGTTGATTGTAAGATGTTCCGCTGTCATCAGGTGATCTTGGCATCACGGTCTGAGTACTTCAAAGCAAGACTATCCCGTATGAAGGATTTTCTTGAAGGAAAAGATGGTCTACCAGGTTATTACCTTCCAGTTCTCGAAGAAAATGATCTGAGCAGAGAAGCTTTTGAGAAAATAATAGAATATATGTAAGTTACGTTTCTTAGACGCTGTTGGGAAAGTGTGAAACGTATTCAAATCGTTATACACAGCTATCATTCTCCGTGTAAATGGTTATACATTTATGTGCAAACTATTTTTCTACATAATTTCTGTTTATGTTGGTTTGGTCTTCATACACCATATTTTGGAAAGAAACCTATTTAAACCTCAATGACCACTGATTAGAGGGCATGTGATCTCTCCCTATCAGCCTCTCAAATGTTGAACTACATATAAGTTTAATGTGGCATTTTCTTGCTTTCTTTCAGGTACACTGATGCTTTAAAGGATATAGACCCGGATCAGGTATGCTGCCTATGATCTGAAATGGCCCAAATGTCTTTATTTCTCTTTTTGCACTTATAAAGCATATCTCCAATGGGCAGGCTGAAGAAATATTTGATGCTGCTTCAAGATATTTGTTATTTCCTCTTAAGCGTGCTGTAGCCGATGCACTACTACCACACCTAGACATGGTTCCTCCAGCAGAACTATGCCACTGGCTGGTATTATCAGACATGTATGTTTTCAATTGCTTACCATTTTTCCCTTGTTCATTTTCTTCCAAGATTCACTTGGAGGTGTTATTTCTACAATTAATGAATTCACCTATGCTTCTCACTTAACCTTGGAGCGAAATTCAATCGACGAAATTGCAAAGTTCACCCAAGAATCTTGGTTTATCAGCAGATTTGTTACAAACAGGCTAGTTTCATTCTTTTTAGTTCTTGTATGAAGTTATTTAGCCCAATGAATGATCAATAAGGCCTTCTTGTGACTGGAACATACATCCAAATGGTTGCGGTCAGTTCTTCCACATTATCCTTTTGATCAAAGAAACAAAGACAGATGAAGCCTTATCTATGTCATTGGACTTGAGCTAGAACCAACGTCGTGGACACTTTCTGACCATCTTTATTCTGTTGAAAATTATTGGAAAACAATAGAAATTTAGGGGGGGGGGGGACCTTCCATTTTAATCAAATGGCTCTTTATCTTTGAGCTTTGACTAGTCCGTACCTGGACATGTCTTCTACCTATTGGCTATTTGATGGGACAAAGCTCAATTCAGTTTTGTCTTGATGATTGAAATAGTTGTCGACACTTAACTTACCTTTTCGTGATAGTTTTTTCATCTGCGACACTTAACTTCGCTGCTCTTTTTGTGTACGTTTACACAAGCCGAATGGAACTCGACATATAACTATTTATTTTGTCTTCCATTCATTTTGCATCACAAATTGTTCAGGCATGGTTTTAATTATGCTGCTAGCTAGGGCTTCATAATATGCGTAAATCATGCACTTCTTTCAGTAACCGTTGACTATGATTTTGAGACTGCTATTTTATAATGCATTACCATTGAAGTAAGTTGGGTTGACTTTGTAGGTACGGTGTGTTGAAGATTCGTGAATATTGCCTTGATGTAATAGCTTGCAACTTTGAGACATTTGCTGATACGCGCGAGTTCCGTGCGATGCTTTTAACACTTCCTCCACCATCTGGAGATTCCTCCCTTCGAACTACAGCTCCCAGTGCTCCCGGAGGCGAGTTGAATATGAGTGAAGGCAATATCCTGGATGATTTACGAGAAAAATGGCTGGAGGCGGAAGCGGCTGAACTTGATAAAAGAGACGAGAGTGCATTAATTTTCGACAAACGCCTTGAGATGCTCATGGTTGTTGCAGAGCAAGAAAAAGCAGATACAACTTATGTCAGTGGTAGTCAACGGTAATTCCCAGGTGTGGGAATGTTTTCTACTTTTCTCCCATCTTCCACTTTTGCATGAAAATGAGAAAAAGAAAAGCCAGAAAAGTGTAAAATCTTTCAATTTCTTTCATTTCTTATTATACAAACACAATGTTTTGTAGAAAATAAGGATTGTTGCTTTTGTGGGCAAAGAGCCAAATATGTTTGTAACTTATAACATTTGCTATGTGAATATACATTAAATTTTTTGTCTTTTCACACTTTTTTCTGCTAATCAGCTTTAAAATGACTACTCCCTCGGTCTCAGTTCAAATTTCAAATTTGCCATCATTTTAGGTGTCCCACTTAAAAGTGCAAAAAGGCTAAAATGGAAACTTTAAAATATTTTTTAATTAGACTTACTTGTTATATTCATAACTAAACCGCTTACTTATTTCATACCTCACTTTCTCTTTTCTACCAAACTATCTACGCTACACGTCAACTTCTCCTTAATTCATGTGCACTGTGCTGAGAATTGAGTAATTTGTGTAGGGTTGTGTTAAATTGTAGAAGCAAAAAAAAAAAAAAAAAAAAAAAAAAAAGAGCTCCTATTTGCTAGGCAGTGAGTTTCAGTTACTACTCATAAACCATCCATACACCTTCACATTTGCGCATTAAAGTAACTGCATATTTGGCACACAAACAAATAGACCTGAAGAGTATATCAAAAACTTTCATAACTTTGCCAAAATCCTGACAGGTAAAACATTATCACATTTACTTTTTTTCTGTAATTACATTCAAAAGTTTATAGGTGCATCCTGGTTTGACTTCTTTTGCCTAAAAATTGAGGATCCTGTTTTTTTTTATATTATCAAATAACTTTGATCAAACTACATTCCCTCCTGCCCCCTTGCGAGAAAACTGGGGACCGGGGAAAAAGGAACCAAAAGAAAAAAAAAAAAAACACACACCCGAAATGAAATTATAATTTACTCTTTATCTTCCTTTTCAACTTTTGGGGAAGGTTCTTCGTTGGAGAGAGCATCTTCGGACAGGGCATTATTGATGGACAAATCGGACATTTCACCTGCAGGAACATCTCCGTCCTTCGGTGCAGTTGGGGATCCAGCTCGAGATGATGGTGCAGACTCTTGCTCAGCATTTTGGTGAAGGCTCCAGTACATTATGCTAGCTGTTAAGGTCAGCATCATCTTCTGATTAACCTGTTCCACAAATTTTCAAGGAAATAAGCACTTAAAACACAGTTTCTAATAGAAGGCAGGAAAATCTTGGTTGATAGTGATTTTAGTGTTACCTCCATTATGTCCTCGGGCAATAAGAAAATGGAGCACCCAATCTTGCGAGCGACACTAATTATATACGTAGCATTCATTTTCCTATCCTCATCTGCATCTCCAATGAAAACCATGGTCAATTCCCGCTTTCCCAGAAAGTGTATCTATTACTCCCTCTGTCCCAAAATAAATGTCGCTTTTGACTTGTGAACGAAAGTGCTTTACTTGTTTTCACACTGCTTATACAATGACAAAATCGCACTGCGCTTATTTCCTTGTTTAGAAACGCGACATTTATTTTGGGACGTACCAAAAAGGCAAGCGCGACAATTATTATGGGATGGAGGGAGTATAATATCTATTATGATTATTTAAGTTCAAGATGAAACGTACCAGTTTCACCCTTTGTAACAAGACTCCAGTTGACAACCCTTGGCTCCACCGCACTAAGAAGTTCGAGAAAGAAAACTCCATTTGCAAGGTTTTTATCCTAACATACATTGGACCAATTTTCAACTTTATGAATCATGATTACTGGGTTCATGATATCATCAAACATTATTTTCCATTCTTACCTTAAAGCTCTCCATTTGCGACTTTCTTCCGCAGCTCTTCACTTTTTTGTTCGCCCAATTTAGAATATCATTATCAGTTATCTCCTTTCCTTGGGAACGAGTCCTTAAGTTCTTGAGGAGTTGAAGCATAGTAAACCTCATCAATTGCCATAGAAAAGCTGCATGCAAAAGGCAAACACATTCGTTGCACTACTTTTATATAAGATGGTAAGATAGAATAATGTACTCTCTCCATCCCGGAAATATTTTCCCATTTGAATTTTTACGGTCAATACAAGTGAACTGTGACGAAATATTAACGTCAATCTAATCATCCCAAAAAAATCTTAAAATTGTTATTGATAAATCACTTAATGATTTATCAATTACAATTTTTTGAGTTTCACTAGGATGATTAGATGACATAAACGTTTTGTCAAAATTCACTTGTGTTAACCATAAAAGGTCAAATGAGACTATATTTCCGGGACCGAAGGAATAGTATTGAGTGGTGAAGCACACTAACCTAGTATGAGCTTCTTGTTTCCTTGCACAATATCATTTCCAGCTACGTTAACGAGGGAGAAGTTCAATTCTTTTCCAATCCTAATAACTTGGTTGCAGTTCTCGACTTTTCTAAAAGGCATCTTGATTGGAGGTTTTGTTGCTTGCTTCCACACAACCGATCCTGGGGAAACTTTATCGAGGACTTCCAACAGAACCCATCTGCACACACAACAGATAAAAGACATTAAGCAAAAATTTTGTTCAGATATTGTTGTTACAATGGAGTGGTAATCTCACCCGGTTCTGACATCTTCAAAAAGATTGTTGACATATGTATCAACTCCAAGACTGTTAATCCACAACCGAAAGCATCTCTCTTCCCTTGAAGTTTGATCATCATCTGTCATCATCTCAGCGAAGGATAGCTTCTTGTTGTCCACAGAGAGACCATTCCTGAAAGAAATACATATTTATGTGGCAGAATAGTAAATAATCGTATTTAAATATTCATAATGTATTTCGAACGAGAAATGAAAATAAACAAATAATAATAATGAAAAAGTAACCTGACCTGTGCTGGAATATTTGGGCAACAAATGCGAGATTTAAGTTTGTTGAGCCTTCAACAATGTCTTTTGGGGTGACATATCTTTTACAGTCCATCTTTTCTGCTTGCTCGATAATTAAACTTGCTCTTTCCGTAGGATCTTTTGTATCCAATGTGGTGGTGGTACCAAGTTCAGGGGCAAGAACATTGAGCAAGTGAGCATAAGCCTCTCCATCCTGCAAACGGACATGCACACACTATTGTCTAAGGCTCTGTTTGGCACGTTGAGCTGAGAATACTTTTTTTGGGGGAAATTTTGAAGCAATGATAAAATAGAGAGTTAGAGCCTTTTAAAGAGCTCCAAAAGGGAGCGCCCGGAATGCTCAATTTTGAAGATCTTTTCTCAAAGCTCTCCTTTTATGGAGAGGGAGATATGAGAAAAGAAAGTTTCCAACTAAGGCTCAAATTCATTTGCATGAAAAACTCGCACTATTACAAAACATTTCTAGAAACCCACATTATGGAAATTGCCGTGTTTCCAAAAAGCCCAAGAGAATATATATATATATATATATATATATATATATATATATATATATATAGGGTTGTGCTCCTGTGAGAACCTAAACATCGTGAGAACCGTGAGAACTTGGATACATTACTTGGATACATTAGGTAAAAACTAATGTATCCAATGGTTCACTTGGATGCATTACTTAGATACATTAGGTTCTTACCTAATGTATCCAAGTTCTCACGATATTTAGGTTCTCATTTGAGCACCTACCTACCTACCTACCTATATATATATATATATATATGAAATGCCTTTTTTGAAATGAAGATGCGTAAAGTCTATTCAAGGCACAGGCCTGTAAGAAGTACTCCCCCGTCCAAAAATGATCTTCATACTTTTTTCGCCGTTACTACAAAGGATCTTTGAGCAATAATTTTAGGTTGACTCAATTATACTAATGGAAATCTAAAACTTGTTATTGACACACCATCAACATTACTATCAATAACAAGTTTTAGATTTTCATTAGGATAATTATATCAAACTAAAATCATTGCTCAAAGTTCCTTCGTAGTAACGTTGAAAAAAGTAAGAAGATCATTTTGGGACAGAGGGAGTATCTAGCCAGTAAAGAAATTTTGTAGTGTACTAATAGCCATAAAGCGTTATATGTCAACACTCTGCTGGACCATATTCTGTAAATGTATCTGTTTCAAAAGCGTCAGAGAGACTTGGAATAGTTTTTTTGGTGCTATGAACAAATCTACTCAAAAAGTTTGAGAATGTGAATCAACTTTAAAAAGGACATTCTTACCTTCAGATCAGATGAAAAATTCGTAACTTGCTTATCGTAGCCAGACTTTTTCAGATGAAAATTCATCCATTTCAAAAGAACCTTTTCCGGGGGTAAACCCATGAGCTCTTCCACTTCCTGTATCATACAATCCAAACATCAAGTGCACAAAGAGCTCCAATAATCCTAGTAAGAAACTGAAACAAGGGAGTATCTAGGCACCTTGCTGTCTTCAACCAATTCCAAGAGCTGAGGAGTTTTCTTGAGGTTGAGATCAGCTAAAAGTTGTATCTAGCAAGAACATATAATTTCAATTAGGTATCTTGAAAGTACAAGATCAATCAATATTCAACAAGGAAGAACCCAAGCCGAAATACCTTGATTATCTGAGAAATCAACCCAAGTAACAGATGGGGCTGTTTGAAATAGCCGGAAAAAAACAAGAGTTAGAAACTTACATAAGAGATAATTTAAGAGAATAAAATCACGTTTTGTAGCATGTTCTTCACTTACTCTTGCTTCCACCAAGTCCTGCGTGCCAATGTTAACCACCGTGCAACCAATTGCCTTGGCTGAATTGAGGCAAAGGTTATGATTTTCATTCCTTTCCCATGGGTTAAGGACCCCTTTGGTATTGATAGCTCGCTCGTCTATTGTACCAGGGACAGCCACATTGATGAGCTTACTGCATTAAACGTATAACTGGATCAATGAACAACAGAAAACTACATGGAATTATGTTCCCACTTTTGTTGTTGTCAATTTGAATGAACTTAGATAAATAATCTTAGGTTAATTTAATTATCCTAATGAAAATCTAAACTTGCGACTGATAGTATTTATAATGGTGCATCAATATGACAATAGCAAGTTAAGATTCAACATTAGGTTAAATTAACGTAAAATTATTGCTCAAAGTTCAATAAACTGACAAAAAAAAGTGGGAACATCATTTTGGGACGGAGGGAGTATGTACCCACTCTGACAAGGACCAACATTATAGAATTGGGTGACATTAATTACCATAAAAGAACACCATCCTTGGCAAGATCAAATAAAGCATCAGTGGCAGGGTCAAGAGGAAGATATTTCTTCAAGAACGCGTCTTCTCCTAGAAAGCTGTTAATGTGCGCAACGTATGAAGACTTCTCCGATTCATTGATAGTGTGACGGAGAGTAGTTGTGGCAGCCTTGAGGAAAGATGATGAAGTTTTTGAATCACCCAATTTTGCAGTTGCACGAGCTTGTAAATTCAAATATGCCTGCCAAACATAGAATCCCATTATAATTTGTTTCATTTCTGCCGGTTCAAATTACTATAATTCATCTAACAATCATGAAAAGACACGGATAAAGAAAATCATAGAGGAGCAACAGCATGAAGACTGACCCGAAGGAAGGATTCAAAATCAATATCGTCATTCATGTCAGAGGAGGATTCACCCAGTATAGCCTTAATCTCTTCCTCCGTGAACACTTCAGTGAAAGCCTTTAATTTGACCATCACGGGTGGCAAATCGCCCAATGTAACTCGACCAGCTGGACCCCTGGCTGAAATAAACTGTAACCAAATGCACTCAAATTTTACCATTCCAAACCATTTGTTTTTGCCATTCATAATAATAAGAATGAATATTACCACAAAGAATGAGGGGAATAATAATAATATGGAATTGAAAGACATACTCGAGATTTGAGGCTGCGAAGCTCGACTTGGGTGAATTGGCTTTGAAGCCATGGATCAGAAACAACGACACCTTGATAATTAGACATGTTTCACCTTGTTCTTGTGCAAATCCCTAATTAGTACTATATCATCAGACTGATCGAATACCAACAACAACAACAAAAAAAAAAAAAAAAAAAAAAACCCTTCAATTAATTAAAATTTCTGAAAAGATAATCAAATCACAGATTATACAATCAAATAGTAAAAAAAGAAGATCCAAAACAGAAATTGAAATGCATGATAAGAATCAACAAATGTATATCAGATGAGCGTGTTTAGGGTTATTTGCTGAATCAAGATTTTCACTTTTCCCAAATAAAAATGGAGGGATTACTAGATGTGCATGAAATGTGGGAGGGGGGACGACGAACCTTGATTTAGCCGACGGGGAGAAATCGAAGCTTTGTTGTTCTCATCATGGTGCAATAGAGAGAGAAAATTAAGTGTGTGTGTTTTTGTGTGTGTAGAGAGAAACAAAAAAAGAGAGAGAAATGGAGGGAGAGAGAGAAAACCGTTTTACCATGACTCCGCGATTACTCTGCTATGCTACTCTTTTTTATTAAATTACCATGTTCTCTTTTTTTTTTTCTTTCTTTTATTAAATTGATCGTAATGATTTTGTTACTTGTTTGTACGTTGCTTGTATCATGTTAAAAACACGTTAAAAACACGAGAAAAAGTAATTCCATTAATAATAAATCGCATTCTCGATACAATATATGATAAAAAAAAATGGCTTGCAATCAAAGTACTCTGTTTTCAAAAATAAATAATACTCCAACAAATTAATCCCACCTTACAAAAACAACATAAACCCACTTAAAACTCCCATAATCAAGCAGCTCCAAACACGCAATCCAACAACCCGACAAGACGACGAATCCTTATGTGAAGATGCTACAGTTGATCCCTTCCCACCATCAGCAGCAGATGGAGCATCCGCAACGGGTGCAACATCAACGACCGGAGCCGGTGCCGGTGCTGGCATCGGAGGAATGTCCGTCCCGAAAATGGCTTCCGGGAGAAGCACTTTATCAACTTGATATATAGCAACCGGATCAGTAGAGCGAACGCTACTGCTCACTTTCGTGTTCGTCCATCCTGATCTGATCAGGACCGTCCCTCCGGCATCAGTGAAGTTCAAAGTGTACTGTCCTCCGGCGAATGTGCTGACCGGACCGGACCCACTGAGATTCTTAAACTCTGCTAATGAGTAGTAATGTGGGATTGCGTGAAAGAGACATAGGGATTTGAGCTGGTCAGAGGTGAGGTTAGATATGGAGGGTGTTTTTAAGGATGTGAAGGCTTGGTCTTTGGGTACGAATAGAGTGATTCCTTCTTCGGTGTTGTTGACTTGGTTTTGGAATGTTTCGATGACTTTGGTTGACTCGAGATAGCTCAGGAAAGTACTGAACGGGCCCGCCACGGAGAGCAGTTCTGTGAGGTTCACGTAATCTGGTGCGGGTGCAGGTGCAGGGGTTGGGGACGGAGTTTCAGCAGTTTGAGCATTTGCTGATGTACAAATCAGAAGCAGTATTAGTGTGTTGAAAGCCATGAATGTCTTGGTAGACTCCATTTTATCAAACACTCTCCAACTTCCTGCAATATCAATCAAGAACAAATAACAATTACTAGTAGATCTCAGCTAATATAATAGTCGGACGAATCTTATAGAATATTCGAAATAAATATTGCCATGGCGCCGTGGTCCAAGGAGACTGAGCATGTGAGTTGAACACGCTTACAAATCTTTCAGTACTAAAATATTGCAGGTTGAATATTATACAGATGAGCCTAAAATGGATTTTCAGATCGAGATCAAATCAAGTACTCTCTCAGTCCCAAAATGAGTGTCCGCACTTATGAACGAACAATCTTACTGACCAAACTGATAAACCCTAAATGACATAGCAGGTCATAATCAAGAATTTACCCCTTTCTGACTGAATAGTAATGATACTCCCTCTCTCCCAAAATGATTTTCTCATCTGTCATTTTTTATAGTCACCAAAAGTTCTTCACATTTCTATAATTTAGGCCTAAATGTGCATAAACACAGCATGGCCAGTGAAACAAGTGTTCATATCCTTAAAATGTTTGAATAGTCAAATGTGAAGATCATTTTGGGACGGAGGGAGTACTTTTCAAGAAATTGAAACACTAAAAATCAGATCTCTGAAACTGTCCACAACTCACTGGATAGATAACCGGACACTACAATGACTTATAATTTTAGATGTAACACTACAACAACAACAACGAATCTTTAGTCCCAAAAGTGATTTGGGGTCGGCTAACATGAACTGTAAATCAAGAAAATTTGGATGCAACAGTAAATCTAGAATGTGGGAACTTGGAAACAGTGACTTGTATAAATGTAAAGATCAGTGTGATGCATATTTCCTTAATCTAAATTGGGTTACTTCTTGAACATACCAAACTTAATAAATTTCCATCAGATTAGAACTAATTTCCACTCGAGCAAGAAAATTGAAACAACCTTTGCAAAAACAAATAAAAAACCCATGACCAAACAATGCAGTACATTAACTATGATACAGAAGCAGATCTAGATCAATTTAATCAAGAACAGAAAAGTACACACAAAGAACACAAATTATCACCAAAGTAGTTAAGTAATAATGAGAAAGGACTGACTGACCTTTGGCAGGAGGACTTCAGAGAGAGAAAAGTTTGATGATAATGCAGCTGAGATTGGGGATGAATGAAGGAGTATATAAAGAAAGAGGCTGGCAGAAATAGCTAAGTGTTCAGTTAAAAGTTGCAGCTGGTGGAGAGGGCAAAAAGGGTAGAATAGGTACAAATTTACAGCAAAGCACAATTTTTTTTGTTTTTGTTTGTAAGCATAGAAATTGGATTCTTTTTTTCTATTTTATTTATACTTGAGAGGTAATTATTAAATATTAAAAGTGGAAAGACTTTGAAGAAAAGAGTTTATGTGAGGTGGGATTTCTTAATCATACTGATGTTGTATTTTTTTTTTTTTTTTGAAAAATATATATTTTAATGTCTTCAATCTTGCACTCTACCCTATCATAATCACTGTGTATGTTCTCTTTAAATGGGATCTCATCATATTATGAGAATTTGGAAACTTTATGATGCTCAAAGAAACATGGCTTTAACAATTGAATAATTCTGCTGTGCAATACTACATCCGTCCCCAAATGAATGTTCATTTTCTTCTTTCGTTCCAATGTTCATTTTTGATTTCCAAGAAAAAGAATAAGAGAATTAACTATAAGCCATTTTAGTAAGATATGTACATAATTCATCTTTGTATTCTCCTTGTATCTTTATAACTGTAAAAATGGAATGAGATGAGCTTGATCTTAAACAAGTTCAAGGGAGCTGAAAGAATATGGTTGAGCTGTCTTTAGTTCAGCTTCTTTCATTATTTACTCAGCAATCATCCCTTTTCAGTCCAAGAGCCAAAAGTTTTTTTTATTTCCGTTCCAAAATGAATATACTATTTTTTCTTGATCAAGAATAAAAATTAACATTCGTTTTGGATGAAGATAGTAAATATATAATTGACTGTCTTCATTTCTTGAGGATGTAGTCTAACTAACATACAATATTTCTTATCAAGAATATAATCAACCTCCATTTCTCCGCAATCCTACCTACATACATCTTGATCTCTATATCTAAATGTTAATACTAATAATGTTGTGGGGAAGATTGGTATTAAATAAGCCAAAAAAGGACTGGAAAAACATTACATGATGTTTGAGCCAACTACAAATTGCTGTCAAAATTTCATCAGAAGCAACCTAATAGTGATTTGGCAAACATTCCTCATCTATCTCTAGCCTCGGCTCCTCCACCGACACCTCAACATTTTTCTGTACTACTTCTATGTTCACAGTTAATGAAACAAAAAACTGTTTTACGAGAATCAATTTTTGTCTTAAAATTATACCATTGTTAGATGAAAATTAACAAAAAATCACGCTTCTATACTTTCTAGTTAAGGGTAATTTGATTGTTAGAAGAAAGTCAAACAGAAGGTAAGCCATGTGAAATTCATCGAAATCTGTAGTTAGTCAATGTTAATCAACTTCATTAATATAACACATCATTGATTATTTAGATTTTTTTTTATTTTTATTTTCTAATTGTTTATTTACCAGAAACAGGAGCAATTTCAATATCTTACCATTACAGAGCCTCTCCTTGTCGGCAGAGAGCAGTGTATTCGCACATGAAAACTTGCTTAACAAAAAACAAAATTTTCTTTTTGGTTTTAATTAATTCTTATTAGCTGCACACTCTATTATTAGGTCAAAGGCATTCTCCTTGTCGGCAGAGAGCAGTGTATTGACCATGCTTAATTATGTAAAAGGTTGACTAATCTAGGTCAAAGGCATCCTCCAGTAATGACATAACTGAGAGTAATCAATGATGTATACTTTAACCAAAAGAAAGTATAAGTCAAAAGTAGACATCAAAGAACAGAGGAAGGAAATATGCAAAGTAAAGGGTAAAAGCATATCTCTGCTAACTTTTGCAGCAAAAGCAAATTGTATCCAGAAAGACTGAATTTTTATATTTATTTTTTGGCAGACGGAAAATATTTTCACAATTGAACAATTCTACACTTCAAACTGTTAACAACCCTCCATCAGAAGCGTGAAATGCTTAACAGAGTACACGAAAGAGCGAACAAGAAAATGAAAATGCCAGAGAAAGAAGTCTTCCTTGGCTACAACGTAAACTTGAATGACTAAACAGGATATCAAACAAACAAAGATGCCTCTTTATTGAGGGCTAAATCAAGAAATATGTCCCCACGCAATTGCTATCTAAATTTCTCAAAACTAAAAGGATGATTTGGAAGACTGAAGGAGTTTGTTCTAACATACGCTACACCAAGGAAGTCGTCTATTCAGTGCCGGCCCAGTCTTTCCGGATGTCAAACGTATAGCTGATCTCCAAGTAGCACTTGTTATCATCATCGACAAACTGAGAATCAAATTACAAACAAAATGCATCAGTATATATCCTACTCGAGGATGACCAGAAAAAGATGAAGTTATTGAACTACTCCCTCCGTCTCAAAATGATCTTCCCATTTGAATATTCAAACTTTTTAAGAATATGAACACTTGCTTCACTAGCCATGTTTTGTTTATGCACTTTTAAGCCCAAATTGTAGAAATGGGAAGGACTTTTTGGGACAACGAGAAATGGCAAATGGGAAGATCACTTTGGGATGGAGGGAGTATATGCATATATTTTCAAGAACTAAAGACGAACCCCATCATCTGAACAGGCACACCAAGAGAATATACTTAAATTTACTTGAAAACAGCTTATAAAAGGTATATGGAATAATGCAACCTCTAATCCATAATAAAATACGGAGTATCTATATTTGCTTTTCCTCGTGCTAAGTCTATAGTTCCCCGCCACATTCTTAGCTTTCCAACTAATGTATAATACTACCTCCAAGAAAGAATGAGTCACTGAAACTAAGAAAACCAATATCATATCCTAAGTGATTCTCTATAAGGCCAAACAAGCAAAAAAATGCCAAAATATGTTAGCAATAAATGTAGTATAATGTATTGCATACTCCCTCCGTCCCAAAATGATCTTCTCATTTGCCATTTTTCATTGTCCCAAAAAGTTCTTCTCATTTCTACAATTTAGGCTTAATTGTTCATAAACACAACATGGGTAGTGAAGCAAGTGTTCCTATCCTTAAAAAGTTTGAATAGTCAAATGTGAAGATCATTTTGTGACGGAGGGAGTATTTAGCCAAGTATTTATGAGTTTCATGATTTTGAACAACTAGGACTAAGTGATACATGGGAAAAAAACCCTGAAATTATAGTCAAGTCAATACCTTTGACTTTGCAGAGTATGAACCTCGTGCAAAAAAGCCAGAGGGAGTGGTCTCTTCTGGCATCTCATACGTGTATATCTCTTGCTGAGGACTAAATGTCCCGAGCATCTCTTTTGTGTTATCCACTGAAAAAAAAAAAAAACGATACTAAGGTGAAAATTCTTTGATAAAATTTCAAACAATGACATGTGTAACAACAGCTTGCTTACCCTTGACACCAGTTTTCCAAACAGTGTTAGTGTACTTGAGGCCTGCAACAATATTGTTGCTAACTTGGAAAGAGAACTTCAGGCTGTAACGACAACCTTCTTTCAGTGTAAACCACAGACCTTGAGGGTTCCCCTCTTCAGGAATTGCGAGAACAATGTCAGGTCTATCGGGAGAGATGATCGAAAGACTGAGGATCTTAACTTCTGGTTCCACCGTTTCTGCAGTAATGAAGCCATAAGTTTAAGATCAAGCTTAATTGAGACTTGGGTAGCTCAACTAGAATGAATAGAGGTAGTAGGAGCAACTGAGAGGTGGATTGATTCGTTATTCCCAGCTAAGTTAAGGGTCTCCAGTTATATAATTATTATGAAAATGAGATTATTAAAAATCAGTGTAGTTCATTAGTTTGATTCGAAGGAACAAACAATGAAATGTAGTATCTGGAAATTATAAAACAAGACGATGATAACTCAGCTGGTTGCGAAGCTTTTTGTCCATAATACATTGGACTTCTAATTTTTATTCTAATGATACCATGAAACTCTGTCAGAGAATGATTTCTTGAAAAAATCTGCAGAGGTTGCAACTTGAAAAGAATTTGACCATGAAAGTGTAATATCAGGTAGGTAATTATATCCGTGAGATTCAAACAATACTCTATATACTTGATTCTGCGAACGGTATTAAGCTTGAGATGAGATTTATGACTCTAATAGCAATTATACATCTCGAGAATGAAACTAAGGCTTCTTATTCTGATGTTGCTTTTCTTTACATACTCCCATTACATAAAGCTTGAAATAAACATATTCATTTCGTAAGAAGGTGGACTATCAAAGAGGAAATAAAGGGTTTTTTAGTCAATGTCATGTAAACCTACTTAGCAAAGGTATGGAACTAACGGCAAGTTTTCGGCATGAGAACCTGATCCTTGAGACGGGATTAATGGAAAACAGGAAGCTATGCCCATATCTCACATAACATAATGTAATGGTACACATAACCTTAGTAAATACTCGATTCATAGACAAGAAAGACATTCTTTTTCTGGGACAAAAACTTAATACCTCCAACATTGTTGATATCAACACTCCCAAGTAGCTGTTCCTTCCACCTTCTCAAGCTTTCATCATCCTGCAATGTCAAAAAGAATCACCCCATAAAACCACATTTTCCCAAACAATAGTACTTTTCTTGGAAATTACCCATAAAAAGTGCAAAATTGAGGAGCATAAATCATAAATGGGAATGTAGACTACCAACCTTGTCCTTCTCAAGCTGTTCTTTGAGAGTACACTGTGGGCCCAACTCAATTTTATGACCCTCACCATCTTCATCCTCATCTTCAGTAGCATAGAAAGAACTCTCATCTTCTCTTTCATCACCACTCTCTTGATACCCACTACTCTTCTCTCCCTCCTTATTATCCTCAAACCCCATGTTTGTGGAACTACTTGAAGCAGCTCCAACCGCCAAAGACATCAAATTCAATCAAACACACAAGTACTAAAAACCCACAAATTTAAACTCTCAAATATTCCTACATTAAATGTGCTAAAATAAGTACCCGCCAATCAAGAAGTTTTTAACAATAATTCAAACAAAAAGAAAAAAACCCAAAAAGCATTCAACAAATTGCTTTCAGAAAAGTGGTGGGCATTGAAAGGTGTGATTGGAAGAATCCTAGAAAGGTAGCCGTTGTCTTGGCCCAAAGATAATTCAAGAAAGAAAGAACAAGAAATTGAACAATGAGGCCCCACAAGATAAAGAGAGAGAGAGAGAGAGAGAGAGAGAGAGAGAGAGAGAGAGAGAGAGAGTTGTTGAAATTGTGCAAAAAAGATGAAATCTTTGGATGAGGACGATAGAGAAAACAGAGAGATTGTTGAGTTTTGAGGGGCGGTTCGTAGGGAAGGGAATTGGAAATGGTCTTGTGGTGATCCGAAAAATATTGAGATTTTGGGCTGTTTTTTTTATGGGCCAATGATTTATTGACTCATTCTTTAGGGCTTAAAAAAAATTAAAAATGGGCCTAACGAAGATACTGTCTAGACTTTTGCATGATACTGGGCCTTACACTCTTCACCACTCATGAGAGGGAAAAGGATTATTTTAGGACGGATTCAAACCAATTATGTGAAAGTTTATTGATCGATTTTATACATGAATCCAGCTGAAGTTCAATTTATTTTCAGTCTTAAATATCAAAATAAGAGTCTCCAAAGGAGTGGTCCAGTGGTAAAGCCAAGCCTTACTCGGTGAACGCTAAGGTTCGATCCTTGATATTGATCATGACTGCAAAAAATCAATTACATGCCCTAAGGAAAAGGCACACCATTGTGGCAATAGCACCACCTCAATGGTGATGGTTGCGGCCACTGACATCACAGGCGGAGCTATGCCTTGTGATTGTGATAAGGGGACAATTGCCCCCTTTTATTTTTTTAAAAGTGTAATGTAATCAGTACTAGAAAAAATTATAGATACTCCCTCCGTCCATAAAAGAAAAGTTTTTTATATTTTTATATTTAGTGGACCCTACATGTCATACACACAACAATTATCCACGGGGCAACTACCATTTAGTACCTCATCCTAATGAAATTTACCACCTAGGACGTGGAATTTGCAATATTACCACCTAGTCCAAGGGTTATTAAAAAGACACTCATGCCCTTACTAAATGATGAAAAATTACATTAATGCCACTCCCTCCATCAATTCACTTTCTCTCTCCAACTACCATGACCACCTTTGGCCACCCATCCCAACCTTCCCCGTCGACCATTTTCCGGCCACCACCTCCGGCCAACATTTTCCGTCGACTTTTTCCGGTGACCGCCTCCATCGAGCTTTCCGGCCACCGTTTTTCGGCGGCCGTTTTCCAGCGACCACCATCTCCGGCGATCAAACAAGTGAGAACTTATCAGTAAGTTCTCAGTTATCAACTAAACAACTCCGGCAAACAACTCCGGCGACCAAACAACTGTGAACTAATTAGTAAGTTCACAGTTGTCAACGAAACTACTAAGAATACAATCGACTCCGGCGACCACCAACTCCGGCGACCAAACAACTGTGAACTAATTAGTAATTGCACAGTTTTCAACTAAACAACTAAGAACACGATCGACTCCGGCGACCAAACAATTGTGAACTAATCAGTAAGTTCACAGTTGTCAACTAAACTACTAAGAATACAATCGACTCCGGCGACCAAACAACTGTGAACTAATCAGTAAGTTCACAGTTGTCAACTAAACTACTAAGAACACGATCGAGTCCAACGACCACCAACTCCGGCGACCGAACAACTGTGAACTAATCAGTAAGTTCACAGTTGTCAACTAAACTACTAAGAACACGATCGACTCCGGCGACCATTTTCCAAGAACAAATTCACAGTTGTTCTAAAGAAAAAGTTTACAATTGTTCCAAGAAATAGTTCGCAGTTGTTCAAAAA
This sequence comes from Campanula takesimana, assembly GCA_026119855.1. NCBI lineage: Eukaryota > Viridiplantae > Streptophyta > Magnoliopsida > Asterales > Campanulaceae > Campanula > Campanula takesimana. The sequence goes on from JAOWBW010000594.1 coordinate 652,605, forward strand.
ACAAGTTCCCAGTCGTTCCAAAAGTAAGTTTCAAGGACAAATTCACATATATTCCAAGAACAAGTTCGTAATTGTTCCAATCATAATTTCCAAGAGCAAGTTCGTTGTTCTTCTGAGAACAAGTTCACAGTTATTTTTTAGTAGTTCGCAGTTGTTTTCATATATTTTTAAGAACAAATAAGAGAAGTTCATAGTTGTTTTAATCAAGTTCATAATTTTTGCATGATAATGACTCAAATTTTTTACTTAATTCATTGTTTTTAGGTAATTTCACATACTCCCTCTGTCTTTTTAGTCTGTTCGCTTTTGGTCAACGGGAGTAAAATTTGACCAAACATTTAATGTCAATCTAGCAATCTTAATGAAATTTTAAAAATAATTATTGATAAATTAAATGATTATTTATCAATTACAATTTTTAGAATTTCATTAGGATTATTAGATTGACATTAAATATACGGTCAAAGTTTACTCCCGTTGATCAAAAGTGAACAGACTAAAAAGACGGAGGGAGTATGTTTTTAGTCTTATATGAACTCTATTTTACTGTTTTATGAGATTTACTAACATAATTTGTTAATTCACATTTCTTTTTAATTTCACAGTTATCTAACATAACCTCATCCTAGCAAAATGGGTTAAAAAATACTCTCTATTTTTTTATTTATTGGGATGTACCGATGGACCCAACATCTGCAAGTGAAACAAACAAAATCAAGAGTGTTGACTTTTAAGAATTTAGCTTTAGATATAAAAAAGTACTATGTTATCGTCTTCAAGTGAAACAAACAAAATCAAGAGTGTTGACTTTCAAGAATTTAGCTTTAGATATTAAAAAAAGCGCTATAGTATCGTTATGATACAAAGTAGTATTCTGTCAACCTAATAACAACAGTCAAAATGCTATCCAGACAAACTTTAGTTAGTGAGTACCATAAGAATCTTAGGCTAGCCACACTAAATGTAAGCCTACCAAAATCACACACATTTGATCTCTAGTGAAGTGCTTCAACTAAGAACTCCCCGAAAAAATGCAAAAACTTCTCCCTGACTGCTTTTCAGTGTGACCAGTACACAAGGATAGATATAAGTACCTGAAAATCCGTCCATTGTAAGAAATAAATTTTTTTATCGTCATTACACATGAGCATTTAATCACACACACCTCGCTTCTAATTCCATTCATGTAGACAGAGGACATTTTATGTCTTGAACTTTTATGGTACCGGGATTGCATACGTAGTCACCACCGGATGCATATATGGTCAATCGCCCAGTGCCATCAACTATGCCGGCGACCACAAGCTCCGGTCGGGTATCCAGTTATGGCGCATCTTGGAAGTGAAGAGAGAGAAATAGCCAGAGTGTAGATAGAGAAAGTTTGTAGGATACTGGAGATGGTAAAGGGAGAGGAAAGGCGGAGGTCTAGGGTTGAGTGGAGCTATCAGGATTTATAGAGTGGGAAAAGAGGAGGGGGTCGCCGGAGAGGGAAGGGATGAATCACCGGAGAAGTAGGGGAGGGATAGCCGGATGTGACAGATCGAGAGAAGAAGGGGGCTAGGGTTAGGGATTAGACAGATCAAAGGTGGAGAGAACGTCTCTCTGTGTTTGTTCGCCGAATGAGATGGGAGGGGAGGGGAGGGGTTTTTGTTTAAATAAGGGGTAATTTCGGGATTTGAAATATTATTGGACCTGATGGTAATTTAGTTTGGTTTGTTAGACTAGGTGGATTATGATAATATAGCCTTGGACTAGGTGGTAGTTTTCATTAGGATGAGGGATTAGGTGGTAATTTTCTCATTATCCACTAACTATTCCCTACCCCCACTTTCTCTCTCATACCTACTTTCTATACCCCACTATCTATATTTTATAATAAAAAGATTTTTTCCTTAATTTTTGTACCAACCTATTTTTTGACTCTTAAAATGGGACGAAGAGTATATCATTTTATCCTTACAATCATGTGTTTGGCCCCTTTAGTACTAAGTGAAAATAACACTATATTAACATTTTGCTCCCACCTAAGGCCATTGGCCAAGTTGTATGTGTGAGTGTGTTAAAATACCTTCCTTAGGGATAAGGTTGTTATGCGAACCGAGCTCGGCTCGTGATCGGCTTGAAAAAGCTTGAACTCGAGTTGTAACTCGAGCTCGAGCTTGAACCGAGTTTCAAGCTCGTTAAGTAATCGAGACGACGGTGTTCGACTCGTTTATAGCAAGAAGACTACCAAACTATAACAACATGTGTTAAGCACGTATCATTCGTTGTATAATAGGTTCTAGTAGTGAAACTTCGTAGGAACTTGTAATAGACAGGACTATAGATCTATAATAATTTGTAAACGATGGCAATTGCTTTGAAATGAATGCTATGTTACAACTTGTCAAAAAAAAAAAACATTTTTCTCCCCTTTAAATTAAATTTAAAATTATATATATTGTATATCACATACGAAATAATCTATTTAAAAAAAATCTGACTCCGTAACTGACTGAGATGTGATCTTTTGGGACCCATTTTTTTTGTAGGCCATACCCATCCAGGGCCCATATGAGCTTGCGATTTTCAGATTTATTTCTCATCCCAATTATTTGAGCTCAATTATTTTATAGTAATTTTTTTTTTTTCTCCAAATTTCATAATCCCTCTATAATTTGATGCAAGTTTCATTTGATTTGGACACCGAAAAAAACACCTTATTTTCTCAATATAAATCTCTCAATTATCCTTTATTAACTCTTATTTAAAAAAAAATCAACATCTTTTTAGTGAAATGGATTCCAATAATAATTATCGTCATTTCTCGTATTTATTTAATTGCAATTAAAAAAAAATATTTAAGTGTGAAGTATTATTTTAAATTATTATTATTATTACTATTATTATTATTTTGCTAATATAAAAATAAAGAATATAAATAAAATAATAGTAGTGGGGTATAGGATGATGAGTTGGAAGGTAGTTGAATTTAATTAAACCAAACCATACCATTGTAGGGTGTAAAAGTGAAAGAGTAGTTGAATTATTAGGTGGAAGAGAGAGAAGATGATGTGGAATGTTATAGTAGTGTTGAATGGGTAGCAATGGGGTGAATGATGACCAAGCAGGGGATGGGAATGGGAGTAATGAGTACTGAATGGGGATTTTGGGAGGGCAACCTTTTCTTGGTGCAAGCCTCTAAAGCATAGGATGGGTGCATAGGAATATGGTGAACACTAACGTACGAAGTTTGCAGTTTATATTTTGCTTTGAGATCTACAATAATGTTAGGGCGGGTATGTTTGTCACCTCACCCCCTCTACCAATTATTTTGAACTTCTCATGCGTCGTACGATCGATGAAGATTGAGTCACGAGAGTGTTCTATGAAAAGCATCAGATTTCGAACCGCTCCACCCCGGTCTACCCAATGGTGGAGATTAGAGCTACCTTTTTTTTTGACGGATGAGATGTGTTCGAGCTCAGTAGGACCCACAAAAAATTGAAATCATTTTAGCCGCACAGATGATGAGTTCGCCTATATGGCCTTGATCGGAGCCGTTGGGTGGAGGGGTGAAGCTAATTTGGGATGAAAACTCTACTGGTAGAGTCAGAATTTCATTAGTCGAGATATTTTCATCCCAGTTGATGGTTTCCAGGAAAAAAAAAAGAGAGAGAGAATTACCTTTTAATCCCTTAGTAATACTGAATTTACGTATTAAGACAAGGATATTTTCACTTTACATCCTAATCCTACAAAATATTTATCTTACCATATAGTCCTAAGCTTAATAATTACACCCCTTCTCAAATTACAACCACACAAATTACACCCATCTCTCCCTGTATATACTCTCTCTCTCTCTCTCTCTCTAGCCTCCACCTCCGGCCACCTCTCTCCTTGTCTACTCCGGCGACCAACTCCACCTACTCCGGCGACCGTCTCTAGGCGGAGATGAGCCAGTGGTTTCCGGTTGTTGATGGAGTTGTAATGGTCGGAGTTGGAGGAGAAGCCAAAAATAAATGGTTGCGGGAGGTGCGGACATATCTGCCGAAGGCAGCGAGGCGATGATGATGCAGTAGCCTCCGCCGGTGGTGTGGACGGTGATAGATCGAGGAGAGTGCGACGAAAACCTTCTTAGTTTGGAGATCACTTCGTCTTTTGGGTTTTTTTTTTTAGCAAACTTCGTCTTCTGGGTTGAGAGAGAGAGAGAGAGAGAGAGAGGCGTGTTTATGGACTATGATGCTTAGGGAATCTTTTGGTTTTTGAAAAAAAAAAAAAACAACGGGTAAGAGGCAAAAATGTTGGCATGTTATCAATACCCTCTGCACTATTACAGTTCCAAGGAGAGTCAAGTCCCTTTCTTTGTTTTTGGAAATATTAGCATGTGCTGAACTAAACATTTGAATTTTGGTTGTGGAATTCTAGAAATAGAAGAAAAAAAAATTGGTTAAAAAAAAAATTGGTTGTGGGTTTAACTTTTTGTCTGAAATAAACATACTCCATTCGTCCCATTTTAAACTTCAAACAAAAAGTAGGCACAAAAATTAAGATGATAATCTTTATATTATAAAATATAGATAGTGGGGTAGAGTGTTGTGAGTATAAAAAGTGGGTAGGAGAGAGAAAGTGGGGTAGGGAATAGTTAGTGGATAGTTGTTGTGTGTATGACATGTAGGACCCACTAAAGAAAAAAATATAAATAACTTTACTTTTTTGGATTTTGAAGTTTAAAATGGGACACCCAAAAGGGAAATTTTTGAAGCTTAAAATTGGACGGATGGAGTATTTTGGTTGTGGAATTCTAGTTAAGTTCTCAACTATTTGGTCGTCGTAGTTGATCGTGTTTTTATGACTTGGTCGCCCAAGTTAGTGGTCGGCCGTGTTGGTCGTGTTCTTATTAGTTTATTTGACAACTGAGAACTTACTAATAAGTTCTCAGTTGTTTGGTCTACGGAGTTGGTCGTCGGAGTTGGTGGTCGCCGGAATTGATCGTGTTCTGAGTAGTTTATGTGACAACTGAGAACTAACTGATAAGTTCTCAGTTGTTTTGGTCGCCGGAGTTGATTTTGTTCTTAGTAGTTTATTTGACAACTGAGAACTTACTGATAAGTTCTCAGTTGTTTTGGTCACTGGAAGGTCAATGAAGCTATTTTTTTTTAATTTTTTTTTTGCGCTGGAGTGGTCGCCGGAGTTGGTTGTTCCCGAAATTGTTGACTGGAGAAGGTGGTGAGGGTAGCCATAGTTGGTCACTGGAATTGGTGGTTACTAGAGTTGATCGTCTTCTTCATAGTTTATTTGACAAATGAGAACTTATTGATAAGTTCTCAATTGTTTAGTCGCCGGAGTTGGTGCCGAAGTTGATCGTGTTCTTATTAGTTTTGTTGACTACTGAGAACTTACTAATAAGTTCTCAGTTGTTTGATCGCCGGAGTTGGTCGTTGGAATTAGTGATCACCGGGGTTAATCGTGTTCTAAGTAGTTTAGTTGACAGCTGAGAACTTACTGATAAGTTCTCGATTGTTTAGTTGCCGGAGTTGGTCGCCGGAGTTAATCGTGTTCTTAGTAGTTAGTTTAATCGACAACTGAGAACTTATTGATACGTTCTCGATCGTTTGATCACCGGAGTTGGTCGCCTGAGTTGGTGGCCGCCGGAGTTAATAGTGTTCTTAGTAGTTTAGTTGACAGCTGAGAACTTACTAATAAGTTCTTAGTTGTTTGGTCGCAGGAGTTGTTCATATTCTTAGTAGTTTAGTTTACAACTGAGAACTTACTGATAAGTTCTCAACTGTTTGGTCGCCGGAGTTGGTGGTCGCCGGAGTTATTCGTGTTCTTAGTAGTTTAGTTGAGAACTGAGAACTTACTGATAAGTTCTCAGTTGGGTGACGGTAGCCTAAGGTGATAGTGGTTGGGTGAAAGTAAAATGTTGAGAGGGTGTAGTTAGTAAAATATTAAGGAAGATGTAAGCTATGGACTATATGGTTAGTCAAAATATTCCTTGTCTTAAAATGTAAATTAGGCTTCCTAGAGAGATTATATGGTAAATCCCTAAAAAAAAAGAGAGCCCCGTGCCCCAATCTCTGTCGATCACAGCAGCGTTGCAGCAAATTTTACGCATGAGCTGTTCCAGATCCCTCCTCTAAGATGGACCTTTTAACCTTTTTAAAAAAATAAAATAAAATTATTATTTGTATTTTGAAATTTCTGATGTTTATTCTATTTTACAAAAGAGATTCTTTTCTTTAAAATGAATACTTGTTTTGAAATTTTTAGAAAAGAAACATCCATTTTACGACATAGAGAGACATCGTTTTACATTTATTAATGTAACGACCCGAGCCCGTAGGCCCGACCCGCCACATAGGTACCACACACTAGCCCACCAAGCATCTCCTCAATTGGGTCAACCACAACCCATCACAGGCCTCCAAAAGTCCAATGGATGATTTGATGCTTAGTAGGAGTGTATGGGCCTTCTATATAGCACACTCAATTCCCACATATTTCTGATGTGGGATGGGGGATATCACAATCTCCCCCACTCAAACCCTTGCCGTCCCTGGCAAGGTCAATCAATACCCAGATCGTACCCCCGGGCTAGCTCGCAAGCCTTAAGGCCGGGGTTCTGCTCTGATACCACTTGTAACGACCCGAGCCCGTAGGCCCGACCCGCCACATAGGTACCACACACTAGCCCACCAAGCATCTCCTCAATTGGGTCAACCACAACCCATCACAGGCCTCCAAAAGTCCAATGGATGATTTGATGCTTAGTAGGAGTGTATGGGCCTTCTATATAGCACACTCAATTCCCACATATTTCTGATGTGGGATGGGGGATATCACAATTAAGGCGTCGTCTGATAGAGCGGTGTATTTAAAATGGAGTGAAAAAAGGCAGCTTTTTGCTAATTAAGCGTATCAATGGAGAGTTTTTGAGCGGAACTTTTTGAAAAATTTGACCTATTTTAGCCGCTCAAAATAATAGCGTTCAAAAAAAAAAAAAATGGGTATTGAAAAATCTCCCTTTTAAAATCTATGTACCAGACTAGCCCTAAATCGAATAATTCATATGGGCAAGGCAAGTGCCTTTATAATTTTTCCGAATGGAGAGTAGATGTGATGGAAATAGGTAGAAATAAATGGGTACATCAATAATTCAGCTTCAATAGTTTCTATTGTCTCCTCCACTCTATACTTTCCACCGTCCAAACACCAAATCAATCCGTCTCAACCTCTACTCCTACTCCCATCTTTTGTCACACTCCAGCTCTAACTATACATTGATTTTGGGACGACAATGCCAAAGATAGATACAAGAAATAAACTGTTTCAAAAAAGTAAAATATTTGTTATACATTTAAGCAATCTCGACTACTTAATTTACATGTCTAACATGCTAAACCACCCAAAATTTTACGGATATGTGACCCGATTATGGCTTCTAAAAGTCTACAAGCTTTAATATACTAGTGGAAGCTCTATTTGAAATCACGAGCGTCGTTTATGACTCAACTCAGTCTTAATCTCAATCACTTCGAGTCAGCTATCCATTTAATACAAATAAGTAGTAATAATATAATCAGACTTTTCGTAAATCTACAAGGATGTTTACGAGTCGCATTGGCACCCGACTGCACAAAGCACGAACGGATGTTGCACACAATACCAAAACAAGAAGATCATATTCATAGCCCATAAGTTTTATCAAATTCTAAAATAAGTAATTAACAATCACCTTCCTTCCATATCTCTTTTTTTTTTCTTTCTATATTATCATCATAATTTCTGTAGTCAGTGGCATGAGATGAGATGTCAAGATTCCCAATATTCTTCATGTGGACCCCTCTCTCCTCCTCAGACCCCCATCAACTTTTAAGCCAGCCATGGCCTTATCACTCCTATATAAAGCTTCTCCCATTTGATCAATTTCTTCATCCAAACCCCAATTCTTCCCCTTCTCTACTCAAGTTTTCTTAAGCTTGTTTGTGTTTTCCTTACATTTCTCAGTTTTCCCTCGTCTTTGAGTATACAATGGCAACTGTCGAGGTAATTACTTAGTGCTCGTTTTGTTCGTACGAATTTATGGTAGTCCTGTTGTGATGATTTCAACTATGGCAAACATGAAATTTAATGAACTGAGATGACCACATACTGATAGTGATAAAGTCTGAGGTTTCATCTCAAAACCAATTGACTATGAGAGGAGCAGCCAGGGATGTTTATATAGACAATGCTTGGCTAGTTAATTCCCGATGTGAGATAAGAACAACTATGAAATTAACAATCTAGTACCATAATTAAAGTTTTTTTTTTTTTTTTTTTTTTAATAAATCTTAAAGAAGTGTTTGTTAATTTGGCTTACGAACAACATGCAGGTTGTGTCAGCAACATCAGCATTCCAGGTGGAGAAAGTAGAGGAGCCAATCAAGACTCATGATGAATCTGAATCTAACACAGTTAAGGAAACCGAGACTGCAGTACCAGAGCCTACCCCAGAGGAGCCGGTTAAGGAAACTGAGACTGCAGTAGCCGAGCCAGCTGGTGAGCCTGCAGCTGCAGAAGCTGAAGCTGAAGCTGAAGCACTGGCGGCTGAAGTTGAAGTCAAGGTGGTGGTGAATGATACTGATGAGGTCAACCTACAGGATGAGCCTGTTGGAGGCGAGACTGCAAAGGTGGCTCCAGAGCCAGAGTCAGAGCCGGCTGCTGAGGAAACAGCTAAAGAAGCTGAGCCAGAAACTGATGAAGTTAATGCTGAAGAAGCTGCTGAGCCGCCAGCTGATTCCAAAGCTGCATCGAAGCCAGCTGGTGAAGTGGAAGAAGAGAAGGTTGGACATGAAGCAGAAGCAACAACTGAGAAGTCTGATGAGTAAACAAGTGGTTTTGGATTGATATCTCTCAGTAGTTTGTGTACGGAGTTTCTTAATTTGCAATTAAATGTCAAAAATAAGCAAGTTTGGTCAACCTCCTTTCGCGGGGTTGACCAAACTCAGCCCGACTATCCTGATCGCTACTCTGCATAGGTTGATAGAATACAACTCCATGTTTCATTGGAGAATCTTTACAATGAAAAATCAGTGTCATGGGTAGCTATTGGCTTGTTGGAAGAATTAATATATGCATGTTATGGTTTATGTATCTGAAATGAATTAATTCCATTTTACTAGTATTTGACTAAAATGATCTACCTAATATATTAGCAAAACTAGAGTATAATGTGTAGAATCACCCATGAAATGTTGGTTGCACAAGTTTAAAACAACATTTGTGAGTTTAAATGGAGAAAATACTAAGCAAAAACATGATCTAGGCCAACAAGATAGTGATCTTTGAAATCTGCAGTCTAACGAGTTACGCCTTCCGTCCATTTCAACGGGCACAAATTATTTTTAGCACTGGAATTAAGGAAAGTGTACATTGGAGTAAGTGTTGTGAGTATGAAAAGTGAAGTAGAAAAGAGAAAGTGAGGTAGTAAGGTGATTGGTATTGTGAGTATAAAAATAAAGCACATGAGAGAGAATGAGTGGAAAGAATAGTAAATATTCTTTGCCATTTTTATAACATTTCAATGAGATGCCAAAATAAATAAATTTGTGCCTACTGAAATAGGACGGAGGGAGTATTTGTTATGAAATCATGATTTGGGGATGTCCGTGCATTTCATTACTGGATTGACGTGTAATCTAACGAGGATGTGGCGATGAGTTTGTCGAAGAGCCTTCACATTTCAAATAGAAACGAGTTTTACTTATTCAGACATTACTTGTAATATATTGTACAGTATATAACAAAATTGAGACTCTTGCAATCAATGAATCAGCTACAATATTGTTGTACAAGTAGAGTGATGTTGGTAGTGAATTGGTCACGAAGCTGAGATTAATTGACAGTATATTGAACTCAATAAACACTTTTTATAAACACATTATCTACCAGTCTAGTCACCTAATTGTATAGGGGTATTTGTGACTTTTGACAGATGGGCTCGTGATGAGACGTGTAAGCCGCATGTTTGGTCGTTGAGCCTAAACCATAATCGCTCCAATTTGTTTCCATTTGGGTCTGATTACAAAAAAAATCACAAAACCTATGTAACAAAATGAGTTGACAATCATTGATTGGATACTCAATTAATGAATACCGGTGTCTATAAACAAAACATCCAATCAAATATTGTCAAATCATTTTGTAACCAAAATATTGTACTCCCTCCGTCCCAGTTTAAGGTTCTTAGTTTGACTATGCACGCTGCTTATTGAGAAACCAAGGCAAAAACAAAGGAAATGAGTCAACCAAAAGTCGAGAGTGAAGGATATAAATGTCCAAAACAATATACATGAAGCAAGTGGGTGAAAGTAAGTTAGATAAGTAATGGTTTTTTTGTATTAAATGAAGTTTTAGAGGGCTAAGATTTTCCAAAGCACTATTCATTCTTTTCCATTTATGAAATAAAGCAACTAAGAACCTTAAACTGAGACAAACAAAAAAAGAAAGTAATAACTAGAAAGACTTTCAAGAAAATCAGCATTATCGACAACACTTGGAGTCTAGTCTCTTTCCACATTATCTTTAATTATTGGACTTCCCCAAACCCTAATTACATAATCAGCTAATTTCTAGTTTAATGGAACTCCCGGATTAGCAAAAATGGACGACTTCGCAATATCAAAGAAGCGGAATCCATCTTTAACCAAGAATGTGATCTCATGGACAGCTATGCTTACATCATATGCAAGAAATGGTGATCTCGGCAAATCCCGTAAACTATTCGATGAAATGCCTGAACGAAGTGTTGCGTCTTGGAATGCTATGATCACTGCTTATGTTGCGTCTTGGCAAGATTGCCCGTTAAATCACTCACGTTTTACAGGTGCGTTTCCAAACCCTGGCTCAATTTCACCTACGACACTCAGTTTCTCAAAATTGCACTTGAATCGGTCTTCACTTCAAGAACATTCTAGGCTCATTCTTAGCTGTATTCTTTTCCTAGGAGACCCCAACAATCGAATGTACTTTCTTGAATACGATGATTCCCAACATGATTACACCTGCAATGATATTAATTTCTCACTATCACACCCCAATTTTGTGATAGAATTATGATATACAAGTAACATAGGAAAATATTATGAAACTGAATTCATTGTTATTGATATGATGATCACCCTATTTATACATAAGGAAAAGTAATTCTCTAGGAAAGTAAATCTTGACATTGAATAGAAAACAAATACTTAAAATAAAGAGAAGACTAAGACTTGGAGTGCAAGGCAAGTCACGTGTGAGAAGCGTCCGGATCTTGTGTATCTCTAATACGCCCCCGCAAGATGGACGACCGTAGGACTAGGCCAATCTTGGAGAGCAAATTCTGAAACCGAGTCTTAGGTAGAGGTTTGGTTAGTGCGTCAGCCAATTGGTCATCATCAGAGACATGAGTGACGCGCAGATGGTTCGCATGAACTTGCTCTCGGAAAAAATGATAATCTAAAGCAAGATGCTTCATTCGACTGTGAAACCGAGGGTTAGCAGAAACATACGTAGCGCCGAGGTTGTCACAATAAATAACTGGTGTATCAACAATAGGAACACAAAGTTCACGTAACAAGTTGCGAAGCCATAAAACCTCAGCTGCAGTAGCAGCAACAGCCCGGTATTCAGCCTCAGTAGAGGAGCAGGCAATCGTTCTTTGTTTGCGAGAGCTCCAGGAAACTAGATTGGCACCAAGATAAACCAGATAACCAGTGGTTGAGATATAGTCCATACGGTCACCCGCCCAATCAGCATCAGTGAACGCATGCAACACCGGAGGAGAGCATTTGCGAATAAGTATTCCCTGAGAGCTATTACCAACTAAATAACGCAGAACACGCTTGAGAGCAGACCAGTGATCTTCAGTCGGTTGCTGCATAAACTGAGAGTTTGTTGACTGCAAAGGAGACATCACATCTAGTGAGAGACAGATATTGAAGTGTCACAACAATCTGGCGATACTCAGTTGGGTCGGATAGGGGTGTCCCAACTCGAGTACTGAGAAGAGGATCCGGGATTAAAGGTGTAGGAACTGGGTTGGCATCAATCATTTTAGTACGCTGTAGTAAATCTTGCACATATTTATGTTGACTCAAGAACAAACCATCCTGGTGAGGAATCACCTCTACACCAAGAAAATATGACAAAATGCCCAGATCTTTGAGCGAAAACCGTGTAGATAAAGCAGTAATAAACGACTCAATCAAAGAAGAAGCAGACCTAGTAATGATGATATCATCCACATATACTAATAAAATAATGGTACCTTGCGAATGATTATGAGTGAAGAGGGACGGATCGGAGACGGAGTTTGAGAAGCCGACTGACAGAAGGCAATTCTTGAGCTCATACCACGCACGCGGAGCCTGTTTTAACCCATAAATAGCCTGCCGAAGTTTGCAGACATGAGTAGGATGAGTTGAATCCACAAAACCAGGGGGTTGAACCATGTAAACATCCTCACTCAAAGAACCTTGAAGAAATGCATTATTAATGTCAACCTGCCGAAGAACCCAACCATTCGTAACTGCAAGTGATAAAACAGTGCGGACGGTAGCAGGTTTAACTACTGGACTAAACGTTTCAGAGTAGTCAAGACCCGCTCGTTGATGAAAGCCCTTGGCTACCAGACGAGCCTTATGTCGATCAATGGAACCATCCGGATGATACTTTGTTCGAAAAATCCATTTGCACCCAATGGGAGTGTGATTCAAAGGAGGTAGAACAAGCTCCCATGTAAGGTTTTTGAGTAAAGCAGCAAATTCGGCTTCCATGGCACTACGCCACAATGGTAATTTGAGAGCTTGGGTGTAGGTGGAAGGTTCAGTAGATGGATTGTGAAGGGAGGCTTGAAGGTTGAGTTTTTGGATAGGTTTGCGAATGTTATTGCGGAGGCGAGTAAGAGGTCCAGGAGGTGGCGGAGGAGGTGGTGGTATTGGAGATGTGTGAGGGGTTCTGTTTCCAGAAGGTCCGACCGGACTAAGGGGAGGTCCGACCGGACTGGAGATTGGAGCGGCCGGGCTGGAGGACGATCCGACCGGACTAGGTGCAAACCCGGGCGAACCAGGCTGGGGGGTGGTCGAAGTACTGGAAGGTGGGCTTGAGATGTTGGGTGGGTCTGGAGTGTTTGGAGGGGAATTTGGAGGAAGTGTCTGGGAGTTAGAAGGAGAGATAATGGGAACCCGAAAATTATACCATTCGTCAGGGTATGGGGTTGGTGGTTGAGTTGGGGTTTTTGCAAAGGGAAACTCATGTTCGATGAATTTAACGTGGCGAGAGACAAAGATTTTGTTATCAGTGGGATTGAGACAATTGTAGGCACTTTGTGTGGGGGAATATCCAACAAAGACACAAGGTGAGGACTTGGGGTCAAGTTTATGGTTGGTGTATGGTTTGAGCCAAGGATAGCATAGACATCCGAAACTGCGATGTTTGAGATAATTGGGGGGGTTTTGGAAAAGTGTAGAGTAGGGAGATTGAAGTTGAAGAATGGGAGTGGGCATGTGATTGATGAGGTAGCATGCCGTAACAAACGCTAGTGGCCAATAGGAGCGTGGCATATTGGCGTGAGTGAGGAAAGTGAGACCTGTTTCAACAATATGCCTATGTCGATGTTCAGAATACCCATTGTGTTCAGGGGTATGGGGAGGGGAAGTGAGATGAGTGATACCAAGCGAAGAGAGAAGAGGGCGGAGGCCAATGTACTCACCACCATTGTCACTGAATATAGTGATGATGGGGCGATGAAAGAAACGTTCGACCAGATTTTTGAAATTTTGAAAAACAGAGGTGGCATCATTTTTGTGTTTGAGCGGGTAGAGCCAAGTGTATTTGGAGAAGTGATCAACAAGGATTATATAATATTTGTAACCATCAAAAGAGTATAAGGGAGATGTCCGTACATCGCTATAAAGTACATCAAGAGGACCTTGTGAAGTAATAGTGTTATCAAAGAACGGTAGTTTATGACTTTTATTGCAATCACATGAATTACAATTGAAAGTAGAAAGACTAGGAATATTTAAACTAAAACTAGAACTAAGATGTCTAAGAATCTGAGAAGAGGGATGCTCAAGACGATGATGCCAGTTGATGGTAGAGTTTGAAGTGGAGATATGAACGGCGGGAGAGAGCGGATGCCATTCATAAACGCCAGATTTAGGTTTGCCTAGGAAAAATAGTTTTGCCCGTGCAATTGTCCTTTGCATGAAAAGAGTCAGAGGAGAAGGTTATTGAGGCATTGTTGTCAAGACAGAATTTATGAATGGACAAAATATTACGGGATATAGAAGGAACATGAAGAACATGATTGAGATTTAATGCATTAGTGGGAGTAAGGATAGAAGTCGAACCAATATTGGAGATTTGTAGACCAGAACCATCACCGATTAGGAGCTCTTCAGTGCCATCATACGGTGCATGAAGTGAAAGATTGCGAAGGTCATTGGTGGCATGATAGGTAGCCCCGCTGTCCATAAGCCATCTCGGTGGAGAGTGGGAGTGAGTTGTGGCGGAATAAGCTGTCGGTTGGGAAGAGGAGGGCCCACGATAGGGGGGAGGCCGAGGACTGGAGGGATGCGGCTGGGGTTTTTGAGGAGGTTGAGGGAAAGTAACCTGAGGATAGAGTTGTTTGAAAGCCACACATTGATTAAGGAAGTGACCATCAAGGCGACACCACTGGCATTTACCCTTGTATTGAGAACGTGAACAATTAGGGTTCTGCGGTTGAGGGTTAGGGTTAGGAGTGTAAGTGGTGGAAGGCGGAGTGAAGGAGGGCTGTTTTGGAGAGGAGGTGCGGGGTAGAGGTTTGGCGGCATATGAGACGGATGCCGGGAATGTGGAGGTGGTGTTGGAGCGGTGTTTGAGAGAAAGCTCTTTGGTAATGAGTTTCTCATGTAGTTCGTCAAACGAGATGGGCGTGTCACGGCTTTGGACGGCATTGACAACACTGTCGTAGTCCGGATCTTGGAGTTGTTCTAGCACTCTGTCGGTGAGATCATCTGGATCAATAGGGCGGCCCACGTTGGCGAGTTGATCGGCACATAGCTTCAAATCATGCATATACTCGGTGATAGATCTCGAGCCCTTGGTGATGTTGCGGAGACGATCTTTAATTTGCTTGAGATGTCCTTTGGAAGGACTTGCATAAGTTTTAGTTAGGGTTTGCCAAGCGGCATAGGTGGTGGGGCACTGAGATATGAGGGGAACGATAGGAGCACTTAGGGAGCCAGCTAGGGCACTAAGTATGAGTTTGTCTCGGCGAAACCAGGTGTTATATGCAGGGTTAGGGGCGGTGATTTGCTGGGTGCCGGTTTTGGGTATGTCATCGGTGGTGGCTGTTGTGGTGATGGCGGTGGTGGTGGTGAAGGTAGGCTGCCATCCAGGTAGGGGTAGAGGGCATAACCTAAAAGGGAGGCTTCTACTTGGATTTTCCAAGCGATATAGTTGGTGGGGGTTAGTTTGAGAATATGGGAGAGAGACACAATTATAAGGGGTTTGTTTGGTTCATCGGGATTTGCAAGTTGAGAAAATTCAGCCATGGTGAGGGTGATTGTGCCGGAAAAAATAAATAGGTGTGGATCTTTGATGCTCTTGATACCATGATAGAATTATGATATACAAGTAACATAGGAAAATATTATGAAACTGAATTTATTGTTATTGATATGATGATCACCCTATTTATACATAAGGAAAAGTAATTCTCTAGGAAAGTAAATCTTGACATTGAATAGAAAACAAATACTTAAAATAAAGAGAAGACTAAGACTTGGAGTGCAAGGCAAGTCACGTGTGAGAAGAGTCCGGATCTTGTGTATCTCTAATATTTTGAAGAATTTAGAGTAATGGGTTCTTGCAATGGCCTCCTCAGTGCTCTGTTTGGTGGAGTATGAGAACATGGATGGTACTCATAACCCAATTTATGTCTGTAACTCTTTTACCTGGCAATTTGTCAAGCTTCCTACTGTTTCTTGATATAAATTTTTTGGGCTCCTATTCATGAGCTTAAGTTGTTGGATCAGTGATCAAGTTGGCTTGGTATCACAGCTTTGGTTGGGCAAGGTCATGGGTTCTAATAGTCTCGCTTGCATTTGTTTACCCGAATAATATTGTGCACAGTTGCACCGTATGTTAGCTAGTGTGGTCGGGTCACACGTGAGGGGGAATATTGAGGCTTGATATTCATTGGTGGGCCCCTATCCATCAGCTTAAGCTTTTGGATCAGTGGTAAACTTGACACTTCCTGTTTCTTTTGACTATAGTTCTGATACCGCAGCTGGGTTTGGATTTACCCCCGATACCGATGAATATAAGGTTGCTACTATTAGGAACTTTGATGATGATGGCATGGTTGGTTGGGGAGACATTTGTGTCTTTACTCTAGATGATACATCTTGGAGAGGTGTGGGGAACACTTCTCCTTGTCTGTCTAGTTCCTTATTGTCTCAAAAGCATGCTATTGTTAACGGTGCTCTTCATCAGTATAGTCACCCTCAATGCCATTGTTTCATTTGACATTGCGATTGAAGCGTTTCATTTAATAGCTCCTCCTAATGTTGGGCGGTTTTTTTCTCTGGGTGTTTCGAGTGGTTGTCTTTTGGTTTCGGGTTTTGTATGTGGAGGTCATGCTGAAATATGTCATGAAAGAATATGGTGTGGAAGATCCATTGAACAAATTTTTTGACTTAAATTTAATGAACTGGGGCGCGACATTGGTTATATTCGTGCTGTATGCCTTCAGAAAGATGGGGAGCTCCTGGTGTTGTATCGTCATGGAAAGCTTGCTTGGTACAATCTAAGATCCCTGAATTTGAGGAAGATCAACAGTGCCGTGCCTTCACCATGGTTCAAAGTGGTGACTCGTGTGCCGAACCTTGTTTCAACAACAAGTGAGAGTTGAATTTTCTTGTATGGGAAAAGGATTCAGGACTTAGCTAGGACAGGCTTCAACACTAAGAATTTCCTTTTTTTTTTTTTTCTTCTGATATTCGTAACTTCTTTGCATATGTACCCACTGAAAAGATTCAAACTTATTTTCACTCTCTTCCAAAAAAAAAATTCCCGTTTGACAAGTAAAGCTTTACAGGAAAATGAATGATGCTTTACTTGCTTGTACCTTCTAGAATTTTTTCTTTGATTATTACCTATTTTAGTAATGAGATTTTTACTCATTTTATGTAATGATATTTTTAGGCTTAATGATATTTTTACTCATTTTATTAGATACTTTTAGGCTTAATTATTGCTTTGTTCTCAAGCTTTTGTTATTTGATTTGGGTATTTTTGTTGTCTAGGGTGATTATGTGCTTAATCTACAAGAAAGAGGGAGAAAAAGAGCTTGTTGGAGCAATTTTATGAAGGCTAGGGGCTGCTGTGAAAAATCTGAAGAATCCAGTGACCAAACTGCAATTTCTGAAACATAGGGACTGTTTTGGAATTTCTAAAATCTAAAGGACTAAACTGGAAATTATCAAATTATGAAGGAACTTTGAGGAATTTCGGATTTCAGCCCCAAAAATTACCCCAAGTTGGAGAAGGAATTTAGTTTCCTAATTCATTATGATATCTTTTGATTATTCTGTTTAGTTTAGGATTTATTTATTAGTTCCTTTTACTTTTATAATTATTTTTCCTTTTTAGTTTAGGTTTTAGATTTAGTTCTCTTCTATAAATACTAGATTAGTTTTGTAAAAAGGAAACTAAATTCCTTCTCGAAAGGAAAAAGAATTCTAAAAGGAAAAGGAACTAATAAATAAATCCTAATTTAAACAGAATAATCAAAAGCATCATGAATTAGGAAACTAAATTCCTTCTCCAACTTGGGGTAATTTTTGGGTTGAAATCCGAAATTCCTCAAAGGTCCTTCATAATTTGATAATTTCCAGTTTAGTCCTTCATCTTTTGGAAATTCCAAAACAGTCCCTATGTTTCAGAAATTTCAGTTTGGTCACTGGATTCTTCAGATTTTTCACAGAAGCCCCTGGCCTTCATAAAATTGCTCCAACAAGCTCTTTTTCTCCCTCTTTCTTGTAGGTTGAGCACATAATCACCCTAGACAACAAAAATACCCAAATCAAATAACAAAAGCTTGAGAACAAAGCAATAATTAAGCCTAAAAGTATCTAATAAAATGAGTAAAAACTCACTCATCAAATACCCCCAAACTTAATCATTTACTTGTCCTCAAGTAAAACAAAAGTAAACTACCTACCACTAAAATAAAACACACACACAATTTTTTTATTTGTTCTTGTCAAGTCATGATCATCGGCCCATGAAAGTCTCATAAATTAAATATACATACTCATGATGAAATCAAGGAATACCATGCAAGTCTAAATATGCAATTCAGTCAATATAATATCATCATAATTCTCCGTGTGTGTGTGTGCAATGCAATAACTAAATCACCTTCAAACCCGGAATACATTATAAAGTCAAGTACCCAGTATGCTTTCATTAGCTGTTGAAAAATTCTGTGTATCATACTTTTCGTGCTTTCGCTGTTCTTTTGAGCAGCTCATCTTACTGAAATATGACTGCTTCTTTAATGTAGTTGTTTCATTAAGTTTATCAAAATTCAAAAGTGTGGCTGTGTCAATTATTTCCCCTCATAAGCTGCTAGGTTCAAGGCCAAATCATACTTCAATTAGGCAAAATTCTTATGCAACATTCTGGTTATTTCAAAATTTCAATAGTAGTGTAACATGTTAAGACATAATATCAGGAGAGACCACTTTTTGGAAGCTGGAAAGCTGAGAGGTTAGCACATATAAATTCAGATTTGAATAACTTTCAATTTGCTTTGGAAACTCTATGTTTAGTATCTCTGAAGCAGTAAGATTTAATGTCAGAATCAGTTTAAACTTCTTAATCATCAGTAAATGCTTTGTGATCAAACTTTTAAGTATTTGGTCAGGTTCTTACTGAAAGAGAGTATGCAAAATGGCACCCACAGTTGCCTGTGTATGACATTTCAGATACTCCCTCCGTCCCAAAAAGATAGTCCCATTTGACTTTTGATGGTCAACAAAACACTATTGTTAATCCAATCATCCTAATGAAATTCTAAACACTATTACGGAGTATTGATTAAATCACTTAATGATTTATCATTAACAATTTTTAAAATTTCATTAGAATGATTAGATTGACATTAATGTTTGGTCAAAGTTCACTTGTGTTGCCCATCAAAAATCAAATGAGACTAGCTTTCCAGGACAGAGAGAGTATAATGATTTAGAATATCAGAGAACGAGTTTGGTACCCTTTCATTTGAAATATAATGAACACACAAGAAGATTTCAGGTTGTGGTTTCACATATGTGTTGTTCTATTCTTCTCAGCCTTCTCTAATTTCTCCCTGCAGCCTCCGTTCTATTTATTACCATGTTTTTAGACATGCCCAAGCTGTTGATTCAGATAAAGAATGGTGATCTATTCATTTCGTAGGAATCATAACTGGCCACAGTTCAGAGCTGGTCCCATTACGGTGGAATGTACAATGTTCCATACCAAAGTATAGTACTATCTTTTATTTATGCTGATCTTGCTCAATCATTGATCTCTGCCTCTGCTTTTAGCTTCTTTTTGGTAGAGCTTGTAGAAAAAGATTGCACTCGGCGGGAAATCCATTCTAAACACTGCATTTATCAAAATAGTTCTTCTAAAATAACTCGTAAAATCTGTATCTTATCTGATCTGGAAGGGACTAGAAATATCAATCAAAAGCCCAGTGGTCATTTTTCCTATTTTTTCTGCCTCCTGTTTTAGTACATTTGGTTCGTCTGTTTTTGGTCTTTTCCTCGTTAACTTTTCTATCTAGCTATTCATGAGTACAGCGGCAGTCTTTCTTCCACTGCATGTTCTTGTACATATTTGGAAAATAACTTCTTTTTGTGCTCTTATATTATTTGAAGAATGTTACATTCTGCAGTACGAATCTTACCTGCATCATCATTTGTTTAGTGGAAGCCTAACTAGTGAATTTACTTTTTTTTTTTTTTTTAACTGAGCTGAAAATTTAACTCCCTACATCCCGAACGTCTGTCAACTTTTTTTTTCTTTCAAAAATTAAGGAAGTTGACTTACTGGCCATTTCGGTATCATATACATGAACACCGTTAGTGTCCTGTACTAATTAGTAACTTCATAGAAAAGAAACACTCAATTTGCGGCGACACTTTTTGGATGAAGAGTGTAGCTGATAACTGTTTCAATACTCAGCGATCGGTTCTGAATGAGACAAAGTAATACATTCATCTGATCTCTTTGAAATCATGCTAGAGAGTTTTTTCTGGGGAGTATGAATAAACCACAAATGTTTATACATAAGGCATAAGCTATGATTTCCTTGAATGGTTAATATCCCAGATAGACTTTTTAGGATGATTTTCCGTCTTCTCTTAAACTACCGTGGTTTAGTTATTTTGCTAATACACGAGAAGATCAAGTGTCGTGCGGCAGTATTATTATAGCAGAGGTATCGTGTGCTAGGAAAAGAAAAATATGACCTATGTTTAGCCCTCCACAAAAGTATTTTTTGTTATATTCTTCTGTTTGTATATGCTAAAATAAATCCGTTTACAACCTAACCAGAAGATTTCTGGTGTAAATATAGTTATAAAGCACAATACACATTTCATTTACCCTTGTACTGCGAAGATCTAGTGTATCGTTCAGCCATTTGAAAAGGTTAAGGTCAGTCCTCGTCTCCATGGGTAATCTTATTCTTAGTACCCTTGTGAAGTTCCTAGTAAGTTGTAAAATAAACATGATCATAAGTTGTGTTTTCGGCCTTCTTTTAAATATCTCAGGCATTAGACTTGATCAAGAATCTTAAGCCAACCGAAGACAAATTTGGTGCATGTTCCGCAGTCATGAGTTTGCCTTGTGCACCATAAAGAGCACAATTTAACTGTATCGCATAGCTGTTATGTAAATCCGACTTTATCTTTAAGTTAAACTTGTCTTTCCTGTTACTGATTTGAAAATTTTGAGCTCAAAGGCAATTAATTTTCGGGCAATCAATCTTCAATAGCCAGGTAGATGTGAACATCAATTATACAATTTCAGTCAGTCTTTTTAAGCATCAATTCAGCTTATTTTACAACTGGTTGTACTTGGTTATCTAAGTAGCTTTTACTTGCCAAGTTATGATGGTGTATGTTTGCTTATAAGCGGATTGGAAATGGTTTACGGAATATGTGCTTAAAATCAAGATATGTTTCCAACAGCACTACCCTTGTGTATAGGATTGTCTTTGCTTCTGTTTTTTTACAAAAAATATATATATATATATATATATAAATCATAGAAGAAAATGCCTTAAGTCCCGACTTTAGGATCTCACCAACCATTTTCTTTAATACATACTCCCTCCGTTTCTTTTGAGTTGCAACATTTTGCCATTTTTGGCATTTCACTTAAGTTGCAACAAGGCCAAAAATGGAAACTTTTTATTATTTTATAATCCTCCACTCATTCTCTCTCTTCCTCTCAACCACTTATTATTCTCCACTCATTCTCTTTCCTCCTCCACTAATTCTCTCTCCTCCTCACCACCTTTCATTCTTAATAAAATATTATATCCTTAAATCCTACACTTTCATCTCCGTGTTGCAACTTAAAAGAAACGGAGGGAGTATTTAATAATGATCATGCTATGCATGTATTGAAACTCAATTATTTCAATCTTCTCATTGATAATCTAATATATTCCTCCTTTCCTTTTCAGCTTCTATTGTGGAGGAAATCATGGTTTCGCACTTGAACGATGCTTTGTTAAGGAAGAGATGTGA
The DNA here is from genome assembly GCA_026119855.1 of Campanula takesimana. Classification (NCBI taxonomy): domain Eukaryota; kingdom Viridiplantae; phylum Streptophyta; class Magnoliopsida; order Asterales; family Campanulaceae; genus Campanula; species Campanula takesimana. The sequence goes on from JAOWBW010000594.1 coordinate 674,417, forward strand.
TAGGACTATAAAGGTACTTTAGTTGCTTGCTTTTTATCTTTAATGCTTGTTACTTTTACTTTCATCATTAAAGTGAGTTCCCAATTGTTTCTACAGTGCATGGACATTTGATTGCCACCGTAATTAAGGAATGAAAATAAGAATAAGAATCATACTCTACGTCCTTCCCTGTCTCCTCTTTCAGCATTGTAAGAAGTTTGAACTTCTTATCAACATATTCTTCTCATATAGTTTCAGAAGCGGAGCCCACATTGGAGGAATGGTTTACTTGACTGTCTTAAAAATTGCTTATCTACATTTCAGTCTTGATTAATTGAGAACAAAGGAATACGAGGTACATGTATGCTTAGAAATTTAATGTAAAGTATAGAAGTTGATTATTTAATTGGGGGGGGGGGGGAAGGAATTGTCCCATAATGAGGCATCTTTTTCTATGAACTTAGTAAATTCACCTTTGATAGCCATAATATACCAATATGCACTCGCGTTACTATGGAGTCGATACCGATGGTAGTCATGTATATCTACTATCAAAACTGCCTAGAAGTCAACTTGATTTATGGAAAGAAAAAAATGAAAAGGGATACTAAGTTTATGTCATCCTGGGAAAGCAGGCCATAAAAAAGTTATGCTTTCAGCTGAAACTGAATGACTAGGATGTAAGACCACTTCCTTTGCTATCAATCTATGACAACTATTTAATCTTTGGCACCTTTATAGATCAACTTGAGTTATATTGGAGACGAATAATCTGCGTGATGACGAGTAAACTGTAAACTGATAATAATCACTTGCAAACCTACAAAAATCACTTGGCACGACCTTTAATCTGAATAAAGTAGAACAATCCATTACCATGTCTTCAGACAAGCTACACACCTAAAATATTTTCCTTATTTTCTATGGTTTTATTTATGCGTGTCGGTTTTCTGAACTGTTAGATTATCATGTCAGAAGCCTTTTTGCTGCACATAAAGTTGCTACTTAAGTTTGGCAGGACTCACAGTTGGTAAACCAACTCACGAGATGGTAGATTATCATCACTAGTTGTGTTAAAAAAAATCCCTATTAAGTCAAGCAGCCAAAGACTTGGAAGGACTTTAAGCTAACTAAATGATGGGCCTCTCTCTCTCTCTCCTTAGTAGTTCTGTTCAGTTTGTGTTGTTGCTGCCTCTACTTGCATAAGTTTGTTTGTGAGTTATCGAGTTAATGGACTAATTTGATGCAGTGTGGCCCTGGACACACTCCATCCATCCCCCCTTAATCACTCTTTGAGCCGTGAAAAGTTGAAATTGCACAAGTCACTATTTTCAATTATATGGGTTACTTCAGCATTAACTTCCCCTACTGTAGTACTGTGTTATGAAGCAAATGACAAGACGAAAAAAAATAAAAATAAAAATCAAAACAAAGTTTTTGATTCATAGTGCAAAGAGTTACTTCAATAATCAAGAATGATTGTAGCAAAACTAGATTTTCATATTATTAATGTATTTAGCAAAAGTGGCATCAGTTGCTTCAAAGTCAAACATGGTTACTCGTTTAGGGACGGAGAAAGTATTTTAAAACCACCCTTTGTAATGCAGGTATGGGATATGTGCATCAAACCACATCATTCTGATGGAAAGGTGAGACCCGCCCCATATAATAATTTCTTCAGATTTTGTCCTGCTGCTATTACTTTGGAATGAGAATCACGATTATATGACTTTTCGCACACTCCCCGTCTGAATATTATAACAAACTTCTGTTCTGAACAAAGACGACGGTGATAATTATGCATGACAAGCGTAAATGTGAAGTAAATAAATCATTCGCTCTTATTTCATGAAATCTTTGGTGCAGGGCAGGCTGGATCTTGAGGATTTGTTCACCAACTGATTGTGCAGGTATCTTACTTTTTTCATGAATCGCATGTTTAAATCATATCATCTGCACTAAAAGGATGGACATGTAGAAGTGTAGAACCCACTTAGTGCCAAATACTATTATCATTTTTTTCTTTTGTGGAGCCAATTAAGTGGCTTTATTTTATTTTCAATCAGTCCGCTTTAAGAATTGTTTAACAAACGTATCATACTTAAATTTTCCCTTTGTTACTTTTTTACATTTTCCTTGCATATCGTGCTTAGTGCTTTCACTTTAGGGGGCTGTAATTCCTCCTTTACTGTATGCCCTGTGCAGGAGGAGCGGGTTTTTGCTTAATATTCTGTAAAATGTGAAGAAACTCGACTAGTGCATTGATTGTAACATACTCTGTAATGATCATCATAATATACATATATTGCTACAAAATTCTTATCTATACATCAATTCTACTTTTTCCTCATAGCAACCATGAACCTAAATTTTATGTCATGATATTTGTATTTTTCTACTACATAAGATCTTCGGTACGAATATGGGAATCATGGATTATCAGATATTTCTAAGCATCTTATATTTTCCTTGTACAGAATCGAAGAGATGAACATGATTAGTAAGAATCTTACTTGAAATTTATTCACATAAAAATAGCGTAGCGCATGCTGTCACTAACCACAAGGTGATTTATCTCTGATACTCTTGCCAGCTCACCAGACACCCAAACTCCATCAGCACCATTGATATGTGGATGAGTCAAGCATGAGAGAAGAGAGAATGGAGCTCTTACAATGCTGTAAATGATTGAAAGACCATTCCGTCCTTCTCCCCTTACTCTCTCAAGATTATGTGCAAAAATAGGTAACTCAGCTCTGTTTCCTTCTCCAAACATGCTTTCATCTGCTACTTTTGGACTTTTACGTATGTTTTGGATGTTTTGCCTCACCACTGCAAGTATACGCTTCATCGTTCTGCAAAATGAACGACTGGGATATCTCGTTGAGGTAAGTGTGTGAAGTATTGAAGTGAAGAGAAAAGAGGCATTGGAAGCTCCTTATGTATATGGGTAATGGCTTGTGGGTGGTGGTAGTGTGAGTGCTTGTGCTTATCACAAAGGTGTTTATGGGTGTGTGCTTTTGAGGACTTTCACTTTGTTTTATTTATTGTTTCTATTTTTGGTGGGGTCTTTCGCAAGCCAACTTGTGGACTAATCTGCCCAATTTTGCAAATAAAATTATGGATTGCATCCCTAATGCAGCAAATACAAGGTAATATTTTATGCTGCCATTGCATTTTTTTGAAAAAAAAATAACATACTGATTGATCTAGAAAAGATGTTGATTATTTGATGTTCAAAGTACAAATGAGATGTTATTATTGGCTATATCTAGCTGATATTTAAAGATCATTCTGACTTTATTGGTAGAATATATGGGAGAATCAATACCCTTTGTGCTAAAAATATGATCTAGACTTTGTTTTTGGTACCACAAAAATTCTTAGCTTCTGTTAATGTGGATACATCTGATTTAAAAAATAAGAATATATATATACTCCCTCCGTCCCATAACAATGTGGACAAATTTCCTTTTTGGGCGTCCCATTGATAAGTTACACTTTCCTAAAACGGCAAAGAATCTTTACTATTCATCTCACTCATTCTCTCTCCTACTTTACTTTTATACTCACAACACCAATCAACCTACTATTCCCTACCCCACTTTCTCTCTCTTAATTCACTTTTCACACTCACAACAACTACCCACTACCATTATTCCCTTAATTCCCGTGCACAACCCATTTTGTCCACATTGTTATGGGACGGAGGGAGTATATTTTTATTGTTTTTTGCAGAGGAATCGGTCGTCAAATCACAGAGCTGGGTTTCAGAAAGGGTCTTAAATACTCAATTTTTTTCATTAAGTTTTTTGCAAGCAGGATTGGTTTCATAGTTTTTTTTTTTTTTTTTTTTTTGGAAGTGAATTTGGTTTCATAGTTTAAATCTGTAATTTTCAGGTAACCATGAAACAACTGTACATACTATGGTTCCTATTCTTGTTGCTCTATATATTTGGGTCCTTTTAGTATACACTCCACGTTCCTCCGTTATAATTATCCCAGTTAACTTGTCAAACGTTTTATAAGGCTTGTGCTATACTTGTTTGTACCTTGCTCACACCATGATAAAATTACACTTCAATTATTTCCTTTCTAGGAACAGGATTTTTTTAATGGACAAAAGTGAAAACTGTTACACTTATTATTATGACACGGATTATCATTTATCTTAATCTTTTGTTTTCTTTGTCATCTGTAATTGTCCACAACTAGTGAAAGTCTGGTTTATGTTTTTTATCTTTCTATTTTGATCTTTTGTTTTCTTTCTGAAATCCCAGATGCTGGGTTTCAGAAAGGGTCTCAAATATTTTGTTTATATTCTTCTGTTTGTATATGCTAAAATCCTTCTAGAGACTACCCAGAGATTTCTGGTGTAAATATATTTATAAACCACGGCACTCATTTTATCTGCCCTAGTACTGCATAGATCTAGTGTATCTTTCAGCAATTAGAAAAGGTTAAGGTTAGTCCTCGTCTCCATGGGCAATGTTATTCATAGTACCCTTATGAAGTTCATACTATGTCGTAAGAATAGTATGATCATAAGTTGTGTTTTTGACCTTTTTTTAAATATCTCAGGCATTAGACCTGACCAAGAATCTCTTAAGCCTACAGAAGACAAATTTGGTGCATGTTCCGCAATTAAGATTTTGCCTTGTGCACCATAAAGAGCACGTTTTTTTCTGTATCACATAGCTGTTTTGTAAATGCGACTTTATCTTTTGCTTAAAATTTTCATGTTACTGATTTGAAAACTTTGATCTCAAAGGCAATCAATTTTTTTCGGGCAATCAATCTTCAATAGCCAGTTCAGCTTATGTTACAACTGTTGGTGCTTGGTTATCTATGTAGCTTTTACTTGCCAAATTATGATGGTATATGTTTGCTTATAAGCGTACTGGAAATGGTTTATGGAATATATGCTTGAAATCATGATATGTTTCCAACAGCACTACCCTTGTGTATAGGATTGTGTTTGCTTTTGGTTTTCCAAAAAGAAAAAAAAAATCATGGAAGAAAATGTCTTAAGTGCTGACTTTAGGATCTCACCAACCACATATTCTTAAATAATGTATTTAATATTGATCATGCTATGTCTGTATTGAAAATCAATTATTCCAATCTTCTCATTGATAATCTAATAAATTCCTCTTGTCATTTTCAGCTTCTATTGTGGAGGAAATCATGGTTTCGCACTTGAATGATGCTTTGTTAAGGAAGAGATGTGATAGAACTTTAAAGGTACTATAGTTGCTTGCTGTTTATCTTTAATGCTCATTACTTTTACTTTCATCATTAAAGTTAGTTCCCAATTGCTTCTACAGTACATGGACATTTGATTGCCACCGTAATTGAGGAATGAAAATAAGAAAAAGAATCATACTCTACGTCCTTCCCTGTCTCCTCTTTCAGTATTGTAAGAAGTTTGAACTTATTATCAACATATTCTTCTGGTTTTAATTCATTTTCAACCATTGTACTTTCACCTGACTTTCACTTTAACCATTATACTTTATTTTTTGCACGAAAACCACTCTACTTTTGAAAACCTCCCATCGCAACCACAAATTCGTGTCTAATCCGTGCCCTAATCCGCGATTTTTGGGTTTGGATGAGAGGTTTTCCAAAGTAGAGTGGTTTTCGTGCAAGAAATAAAGTAGGATGGTTAAAGTGAAAGTCGGGTAAAAGTACGATGGTTAAAAATGAATTTAATCCTATTTTTCTCATATATTTTCAGAAGTGGTGCCCACTTCGGAGGAATGGTTTAATTGACTGTCCTAAAAATTGCTTATGTCCAATTCAGTCTTGATTAATTGAGAACAAAGGAATACGAGGTACATGTATACTTAGAAATTTAATGCAGAGTATAGAAGTTGATTACTTCTTGTGTCAAATCATCTAGTACATATACTTGAAGTAGACATGAATAGTGGTTCATCAATCTCTGCTGGGATGTATATTTTCTGTATACTTTAGATACTTACTCCATTCCAAAATGAGGGTCCTTGTTTGGGGGGGGGGGGGGGGGGGAGGAATTGTCCCATAATGAGCATCTATTTTTCTGTGAACTTAGTATATTCACCTTTAATAGCCATAATATTCCAATATGAACTCGCGTTGCCATAGAGTGGACACCGATGGTAGTCATGTATATCTACTATCAAAAGTCAATACTGCCTAAAAGTCAACCTCCTTGATTTTGAAAAAAGAAAAAAAAATTGAAAACCTGAAAAGGGACACTAAGTTTATGTCATCCTGGGAAAGCAGGGCATAAAAGAGTTATGCTTTCAGCTGAAATTGATTGACTAGGATATAAGACCACTTCCTTTTGTTATAAATCTATGCCAACTATATAATCTTTGGCACCTTTATAGATCAACTTGAGATATATTGGAAGTGAATAATGTGGGTGAGGACGAGTAAAGTGATACTCCCTTCCTCTCATTTTGTTTGGCGACAATTGACTTTTGATGGTCTATACAAGTGAACGTTGACCAAAGATTAATGTCAAGTGATAAATCACTAAGAGATTTATTAATAACAACTATTAGAATTTCATTATGATGATTAGATTGACATTAATTTTTGGTCAAAGTTCATATTTATTGACCATCAAAATTCAAATGTCGCCAAACAAAATGAGATGGAGGGAGTAATAACCACTTGCAAGCCAACAAAAACCACTTTGCAAAACCTTTAATCTGAATAAAGTAGAACATGTCTTCAGACAAGATGCACACCTAAATATTTTCTCTTATTTTCTACGCTTTTATTTTTGGTGAGCCAGTTTTCTGGTATACTGTATTATCATCTCAGATTTTTTTGCTGCATGTAAATACTTATGTATGACGGACTCTCAGTTGGTATAGCTATTTGTAAATAACAATTTTGATGCATTTGAATGATTGTGCAGAAGCCATGTAACATATTAGTATAATGACTGATACGATCTTGGGTGATGAAAGGTTTAAGTGAATAAATTCTTGACTTAGACATTGCACATTGATTAGTTGCCTCCCCACTAAAATGCATTGCGCTCTCATCACTAGCGGTGAATCATTTTCCCCTTTTAAGTCGAGCTGCGAAAGACTTGGAACTGTTGAATCTTAACCTCATGTTTGATTTAGTATGGATTTCAATCCAACCAGATGACGGACCTCTCTCTCTCTCTCCTCACTAGTTGTGTTAGGTTTGTTGCCTCTACTTGCATAAATTTATCTGTGAGTGATGTAATTAATGAACTAATTTAATACAAAATGGCCCTTGACACACTCCATCCATCCCCCTTTAATCACTCTTTGAGTCGTGAAAAGCTAAAATCTCACAACTTTCCCTACTTTAGAAGTGGGTTATGAAGCAAAGGACAACAGAACAGAAACAGAGAAAGAAAGAAAGAATCAATAGAGTCTCTTGGCCAGTACAAAATCGTGAAAATTACTTCATTCGTTGAGAAGAACTATTGTTGCAAAACTAGATTTTTTTAATATTAATGCATTTAGCGAAAGTGGCATCAGTTCCAATTATCTTCCTAAACTGCTGACCCGTTGTAGCAATAACATGCAACTCATGTTTGGATAGAATAGAGTTGATACACTGGAATGTTATTTTACTTTTCATCGAGGTATTTGTAAGTTGAACTCCTTTGAAAGCAAGAAAGAACTGAAAACTTTGATCTATAATCGAGTTTCCCTGTCTAAATGAATGTCCATTTTCAAGAAACTTTTGTCCAGAATGAATGACTTTTCTGAAAAAAACTTTCTCCCTAGATGTTTCTTTACCAATTCTTTTTCACTAGTCTCTTTATACTTGGAAAACTAAATGTTTGAAAAGAGGATTACAGGATTATATATGAATATTTGCCACTAAAATGTAGAAATTTTCCAGATGTCCCTTGAAACGAAAATGAAATTTGGACATTCATTTAGGGACAGAGGGAGTAGGTAACTTCTGTTCGTAATAAAGATGGTGCTAATTATGCGTGACAAACGTAAATGTGAAGTAAATAAATCGTTCAGATATAGTATGATATCTTTGGTGCAGGGCTGGCTGGATTTTGAGGGAATTGAGCACCAACTGATAGTACAGGTTCCTTAATTTTTTTTTCATGAATCACATGTTTGAATTAAATCATCTGCACTAAAAGGTTGGACATGTAGAACCCACTTAGTGCCAAATACTGTTTAAGTTTATTCTTTTGTGGAGCAAAGTAAGTGTATTTGTTTTATTTTCAATCAGTCTACTTTAACAATTGTTTAACAAAAGTATCATACTTAATTTATTTACTTGTTTACTTATTTACATTTTCTTTATATATCGTGCTTAGTGCTTTCTCTGGGGGCTGTATTTCTGTCTTTACTGTATGCCCTGTGCAGGAGGAGCGTGTTTTCGCTTAATTTTCTGTAAAATGTGAAGAAAACTCAACTAGTGCCTTGATTATAACATACTCCATAATAATCATCATAAATATATACATATATTGCTACAAAATTCCTATATATACATAAAATTTTACTTTTTCATCATAGCAACCATGAACCCTAAATTTTATGTAATGATACATGTATTTTCCACTACATGATCATCAGTACGAATATGGAGATACCCCAACATGGACTATCATCTAAATCTAAGCATCTCGTGACATGATTAGTAAATTCAAGAATCTTACTTGCAATTTATTGTCACATCAAAAGAGCATAGCGCATGCTGTCACTAACCATGAGGTGATTTATTTCTGATACTCGTGCGGGCTCTCCGGACACCCAAACTCCATCAGCACCATTGATCTGTGGATGAGCCAAACATGAGAGAAGAAAGAATGGAGCTCTTACAATGGTGTATATGATTGAAAGACCATTCCGTCCTTGTCGCCTTTCTCCATCAAGATTATGCGCAAAAATAGGTAACTCAGCTCTGTTTCCTTCTCCAAACATGCTCTCATCTGCTACTTTTGGGCTTTTACGTATATTTTGAAGGTTTTGCCTTACCACATCAAGTATACGCTTCATTATTCTGCAAAATGAACGAATGGGATTTCTTGTTGAGGTAAGTGTGCGAAGTGAAGAGAAAAAGGGGTTGGAAGGTCCTTATGTATATGGGCAATGGCCTGCGGGTGGTGGTAGTGTGAGTGCTTGTGCTTATCACAAAGGTGTTTATGGGTTTTGTGCTTTTGAGGACTTTTACTTTGTTTTATTTTTTCTATTTTTGGTGGGGTCTTTCGCAAGCCAACTTGGAGACTGATCTGCCTCATTTTGCAGACAAAATTATGGATTACACCCCTAATGCATCAAAGCCAAGGTAATATTTTATGCGCCTTTTGAAAAAATAACGTACTGAATGATCTAGAAAAAGATGTTGATTATTTGATGTTCAAATTACAAATGAGATGTTATTGTGGGCTATATCTAGCTGATATTTTATCATTCTGACAATTTTGTTTGGTAGAATATTGAATATATATGGGAGAATCAATACCCTTTCTGCTAAATAATACTCCCTCTGTCCCAGAAAGACTTTGAGCAATAATTAAAGCTACTTTTAGTTATTTTAATGAAAATGTAAAAATTGTTATTGATACACCATTATAAATACTATCAATATCAATTTTTTGATTCACATTAAGATAATTAAAAGTAGCCTTAATTATTGCTCAAATTTCTTTCGTATTAACAACGAAAAAAGTGGGACTATCTTTCCGGGACAGAGGGAGTACCCCTTTCAAATGTCTCATTTTCAAGTTGCATGCTTAAGATGCCATAAAAATAAAGTACTTGACAAGAACCAGTTATTGTACATCTAAGATTTTTTCTTTATACCAAGTGTGTCTCTTTTGGGCATGAAGCGACACCGTGTATTTAGTTTCTGCTATACAGCTGATTGGTTAAGTGAGACCTACTGACAGGTGATACAATATTTGTTCTCTCTTTAGTTTGCAGATTTGAATACATGGAGAATGAGCGAAGGAAGCAGTCATCACACCCCATAGCTGGGTTTCAGAAAGGGTCTTAAACTCTCAAAACATATACTGATATACTCCCTCCGTCCCACCCAAAATAGGACGTTTTGCCATTTTGGGTGTCCCACTCGAAATAGGACATCCCAAAATGGAAAACTTTTTTATTAGTAGGACTCACTTGTCATACTCACAACAACTTTTCATTTATTATTCCACCTACTTTTCAAACAACTTTTTATAATAAAAGATTATTATTCATTAATCCCCGTGTCAGGACCAAGAATTCCTATTTCGGATAGGACGGAGGGAGTATATAGGTTTCATAGTTTTGATCTGTAATTTTCAGGTCACCATGATAAAGGTGATAAAAGATAAGATAGAAAAATATGTGAATTGAGTTCTCGTATTCACAAAGATGGCTGCCTATTTACAAGAGGGAGTATATATGTACACCTAAATGTTGGAACAATTTTAACCCTGAATGCCATATTCTATTCTGGAAAGGGATTGAGGAAGAGATGAAGGCGGAAGCGTATACCTGATGAATCCATTATCGATGTTGTAGGGAGAATAAGAAGAAGAAGAATTAAGGGGACGGAGTTCTTTTAAATGATGAGTGCCTTTTCTCTCTAATGTCTCTAGCAATATGAAGATTATTTAAGAGAGAAAATAATGAAATGAAGTGATTTCTAGGGTTGATGGAGAACCCTTTATATATGAAACCAATAGGCACCTCATTTAGGGACTACACCCTTTCAACCTTTAGTGATGTTAAATTACCATTTTGCCCATAAAAAATAGGTAATATTACATCAAGGAATTCTACACATTATTTTAATTCACTACACTTTATATTAACATTATAGGTATGATTTCATTATGGAATTACTAGATGACTTGTGTTGCAAGCCATGTTCTAACAATCTCCCACTTGGGTTGCAAAACAAAGTCTTTCCCTTAACCATAAATATAACACAAATGACAACCCCTATGTGCGCACTTTATTGTCATTTATCAACTTAAACATTCAACACTTTAATAATTTTGGATTTAAATAACGTTAATCACTTAGGCGATAATATTATTTAAACAATGAATAAAATTATTTAAGCATATAATTAATCAAGATTTTAAGGTTTGAAAAAAAAAATGTATGTTTTTGTCCAAAAGGGAAAACAAAATAGTGCAGAAATTTGAAAAATCCAAAACTGTGAACAGTGCTTGCTCGGCCGAGCACATGGAATGACACGGCCGAGCACCATATTTACAGAAACCTTGATTTTTGGCCAATTAGTGCACGGCCGCGCGAAATGAAAGACACGGCTGAGCAAGCCTGGTGGTCCGCTCGGACAACTCCTAAGACCCGACCGGATTGTTGCATGAGGTTCGACCGGGCTAAACCCAAGACCCGGCCGGACCATGCTGGTTCAATACCCACCGTTTCAAAACCCTAGTTGGTCCGGCCTGTTTAAGCAAAACACCCGTCCGGACCATCACACCGGTTCAAGTGCTCGGCCGAGCAGATCCTAAGACTCGGTCGAGCAAACTGATTTTCTGCACTTCTGATTTTTGTCTAAATTATTCCCAAAACCAATGAACAACAAGTAGATCCACATGGTATGTTCTTTACAATATAAAACCATGTTATTTAGGGATAATCTTGTTTTAAATAATGGAATCAAGTGAGTAGATCCACATGGTATGCACTAGACATAAAACCATGTAATAAAGGGATAGTCTAACTTGAACCATTGAGTTCATTACCAAAACTTTTCAAACCATTTCTTTAAAACTTATATGATGAATATCAGCACTATATGAATGGATTAGTGCTTCTAAACAACATCAAAACTTGATGATTCAACAGGAAAAATGAATCAAAATTTAAAGCGTTTTAAAGCTTTCCAAAAGAACTTAAACTCAAAATAGAAAAGAGCGGGCTCTGATACCAATTGTTGGAACAATTTTAACCCTGAATGCCATACTCTATTCTGGAAAGAGATTGAGGAAGAGATGAAGGCGGAAGCGTATACCTGATGAATACATTATCAATGTTGTAGGGAGAATAAGAAGAAGAAGAATTAAGGGGACGAAGTTCTTCTAAATGATGAGTGTCTTTTCTCTCTAATGTCTCTAGCAATATGAAGATTATTTAGGAGAGAAAATAATGAAATGAAGTGATTTCTAAGGTTGATGGAGAACCCTTTATATATGAAACCATTAGGCACCTCATTTAGGGACTACACCCTTTCAACCTTTAGTGATGTTAAATTACTAATTTGCCCATCAAAAATAGGTAATATTACATCCAAGAATTCTACACATTATTTTAATTCAGTACACTTTATATTAACATTATAGGTATGATTTCATTTTGAAATTACTAGATGACTTGTGTTACAAGCCATGTTCTAACACTAAAACCCTAGGAAACCCTAATTGGCTAGACATAGAAAAGAGATAAAAATAGGAAAGGAATAATACAAATACAACCTAACTAAATCTCTTAAAATAATTGAGAGGATCATCCGAATTATTGCACATATTCGGATGTCATCTCCTTCACCTTTTTTCATACTTTCTCCGTTCCCAAATGAATGTCCAAATTTCATTTTAAAGGTCAGGAAAATGTTCATTTTTCATGCAATTTAGTGGCAAAGATGCATACATATTCATGTTATCCACTTCCTAAACATTTAGTTTTGCATGCAGAGAAGGACCAATGATTTTTTTTTTTTTGGAAAAAACCATGTAGAGACAAAGTTATATTGAAAAAAAGACATTCATTTTGAGACAAAAATTTCTTCAAATAGACATTTATTTAAGGACAAGTGGAATAATAATTATTGTAGTTAACTTGTCAAACTTTCTAAGAATTGTGCTTTACTTGGGAGCCCTTGCTTGCATCACTATGAAATATATATATATATATATATATATATATATCAAAGTTGGTGAGGAGAGCCATGGTGTTGCCACATAGACAAGTCTTAGAGAAATGTTGCATTTGGTGTTGCCACATCATTACCACTCTTATAAATAAGAGACTTTTCAAATTCTTTTTCTTAGCTAATAGTATTAGCTAATAGTATTAGTTATTATATAGGGTAACTATTATAGTTAAATACTATAGTCAACTAATACTTATAATAGTAACAGTTACTATAATAGGTAACTAATATAGTTAACTACTATAGTAACTAATACTTATAATAGTAATAGTTACTATAATAGGTAACTATTATAGTTAACTACTATAGTAACTAATACTTATAATAGTAATAGTTACTATAATAAGTAACTATAATAATAGTTAACTATATACTTATAATAGTAATAGTTACTATAATAAGTAACTATTATAGTTAACTACTATATTAACTAATACTTATAATAGTAATATGTACTATAATAGGTAACTAATATAGTTAACTACTATAATAACTAATACTTATAATAGTAATAGTTAACTAGTTAACTATTACTACCTACGTCCCAGAGTAAGAGTCCTACTTTCTATTTTGATACGTCACAGAGTAAAAGTCTTTTTCCTAAAATGACAAAGAATCTTTAATATTCATCTCAATCAACCTCTCTCCTACTTTACTTTTATACTCACAAAATCAATCAACTTATTATTCACTCCCACTCATTCTCTCTCCTAATTTACTTTTACACTCACAATATTTACTTTACTTCCATCATTTTTTAATTTCCGTGCAAATGGGAGATAGGACTCTGACTCCGGGACGGAGGGAGTAATATTTAACTATTATAACTAACTAATACTATTAATCATATTAGTTAATTATAACAGTTAAATATATTTGTTAACTATAATAGTTACTATATAAGTTAATTATTATTATTAATAGTATTAGTTAATCATAATTGTTACAATATATATTGACTATTACTATTAATTATATTATTTAGTCATAATAGTTACTATATATGTTAACTATCACTATTAATATCATTAGGTTTTTTGAAATATTTATACAACAGACTTAAATTTACAACTATGTACAACCAAAGCTATAAAAATGTTTTGATTAATTTAAAATATATATATATTTTCAAATAAAATTATTATGTTAATTTATCAATTAAAAACATCAAAAAAAAAAAAAAATACAAAAAACATTAACGGAATATATTCCCGTGCAGAGCACGGGTTACCTACTAGTTATATTCATTTTTTATTTAATTTAATAATCTTACAATGAGGTATCGAATCTAGACCTCACAAATTGTGTAACTTGATTTTTACCATTGAGTCACTCTTTTTTTTAAGGACTTAAATTATTTTCTTCTTTAGAAACGTAATTTTGTGGAATTGATTAAAAAGAATACTATGACATTTATTAGTTATTATTATCATACATGTTAACATTTATCTTAATCTTTTGTTTTCTCTGTCTTTTGTAAATGTCTGTCTGGTTCATGTACCCTTTTTTTTTTTTTTTTTTTTTTTTTTTTCTTGTTGCTTTTCCTAGTTCATTTACAAAAGGTGCTGGTTGAATATGACCTCATTAGCACCTTACCTCAGTACTTAATCCAGTTTCATTGTAAAAAATGTTGCTATCCGACAATTATTTTGTTAGTACCTAAAGTTTTTTAAATAATAAAAGAAAAGTTAAATCACCTTTTAATTCTCTTGTTTAATACTAATTCAATTTTTATATGTTATCTTAATCAACTAGTGGGTAACCCGTGCTCTGCACGGGTAACTGATTATTAATTTTATTATACTCCCTCCGTCTCAAAATAATCTTCTCATTTGTCATTTTTCATTGTCCCAAAAAGTTCTTCCTATTTCTACCAATTTAGGCTTAAATGTGGATAAATACAACATGGCTAATGAAGCAAGTGTTCATATCCTTAAAAAGTTTGAATAATCAAATGTGAAGATCATTTTGGGATGGAGGGAGTATTTATTCTTTTATATTTTTATTTATTAATATTAGTTAATCATCAATCATAATAGTTGTATAATTTTTAACAATAATAGTTAACTATTAATAGTTAAATATAATTATTAAATAAATAGTTAACTATTAATAGTTAGATATAATAGTTAACAATAATAGTTAATAATAATAATAGTTACTATGATAGTTAACTATTAGAGTAACTATTACTATTATAAGTAATAGTTACTTATTATAGTAACTATTACTATTATAATACTACCTCCGTCCCAACTCAATGCGCACGTTTACTGTTGGGCACAAGATTTAAGGAGAGAGTATTTATATTCAAAAGTATTGTGAGTGGAGAATAATGAGTGGTTGGGAGGAAGAAAGAGAATGAGTGGAGAATAATGAGTGGTTGGGAGGAAGAAAGAGAATAAGTGGAGAATAATGAGTGGTTGGGAGGAAGAGAGAGGATGAGTGGAAGATTATAAAAGTAATAAAAAACTTTCCTTTTTTGGATTGTGCACATATCAACGACAACCACTTAAAAGGTAAGTGTGCACATTGAGCTGGGACGGAGGTAGTAGTTAACTATAATAGTTACCTCATATAGTAACTATTATTTTAAGCTAATACTATTAGCTAATAGAATTTTTTTTTGAAAAGTCACTTATTTATTAAAGTAGATTTGATGTGGCATCACCAAATTCATCCTTTTTCTATGACTTGTCCACATGGCAACACCATATCCTCTTCACCAACTTTAATATATATATACTCCCTCCGTCCCATTCGAATTAGGACAAAATTTTGGGTGTCCCATTCGAATTAGGACAACCCAAAAATGGAAGTGTTTTATTTAATGGGACCCACATTCACACTCATAACAACTTTCCATTCATTATTCTCTACCTCACTTTCTCTATCCTACTTCACTTTTCATACTCACAACACCTACTCCACTAACACTTTTTTCTTAATCCCCGTGTCCAACCAAAAAATCCTAATTCTGATGGGATTTGCATAATTAACCATTGTTTATGACATGGCAGCCAGAATCACAAACAATTTTGCGCCGCCATGACTGCATGATCATAATTCAATACTACTCCCTCCGTCCCATTTTAAATTGCAAAAGTTGCCAAAAAAGGTGTCCCAACTAAAATTGCAAAATCCAAAAATGGCAAGTTTTAACCCACTTGCACACTCACATCCACTAACCCACTAACTATTCTCTACCCCACTTTCTCTCTCCCACTCAACTATCAACACTCACAACACATCTCTTTTTCACTTTTTCCCTTAATCCCCGTGCCAACCTAGTATTTGCAATTTGAAATAGGACGGAGGGAGTATGATTTAATTATATTATCACATGATTATTTAATATTCTGTTTATTCTGAAAAATAAGCTAACTTTTATTCTAATGGTGAATTTTATTGAATTTTGACTAAAAAATTATGGAAGTCTAATTATTCTAATGAAATAATGAAAGTTATGCTTGATATACTAATAAAGGGTTAATTGCAATTTAGACCCTGAAGTACCATACCACCCTTCCAAGCGATATGTTATTTTTGTCAAATCGGGTCATGTTTTAAAAATTCGCCAAATAAGGCTTTTTTGACGGATTTCGTTAGAAAGTCAGTTATGTAGCACGTGCCATGCACGTGACTAACGGAATTTGGTGACTTTGAATTGATATTAGCTATTAAGGGGCCTAATGAAAATTCTAAATTCAAAAGGGCTAAAATAAAAACAATTATCAAACTTTTAAAATAAATATTATTAAAAAAATATTTCATTTGATATAAATAAGTAATTACTTCATTAATTATTATATTAATATTGTAAAATAATTTTTATTCCCAAATTTTATGTGAGGAATATAAATAATTAAAAAACATTATAATGATTTAAAAATGAAACAAAAAATATAGGGATAATACTATATTTTAATTAAATATGGAGCATTTCTTTGTGAGGAATATAATTAATTTTTATTTTCAATTTTTTATTAATATCCATATATAAGAATTACTCCCTCCGTCCCATCCGAATTAGGATTTTCTCTCCCCGCACGAGGATTAAGGAATAATAGTATTATATTGTGAAAAGTGATAATGAAATTGAATTAAGAGATTTAACATTTATGATTAAGCACTAATCATTCACCTAAAAACTGTCCAAATATAAAATTTGAGTACAGTCAAATTTGTTAATGAAATTCAAAATACAAATTTTAAATTTCAACCAAATTATCATCACCATTCTCTCCACCATTACTACCACCGGCCACCACACCACCGCACCGCACCGCCACCACCTAGAGCCATGCCAAACACCGGCCATACACCGACACGCGGATTAAGGAATAATAGAAATTTTATATATTTTTAGTTAACTTGAAAATGATAGTGTATTTAAAGGGTAAAAATAAAATTGCACAATATCTTAAAGTTTTTTTTTAATAAAAAAAGAGATAAAATTATTCCCACCAAATTTCATCTTATGCAAAAAAAAAAAAAAAAAAAAAAAAAACAAACAAACCTAAACCCAGTTCATCTTCTTCCTATATATGCATCTTCATGATATTCAACATTTGGGCTAAGCAACATTTAGTATATAAAAAAAAACAAATCAAATTTCATCATTAAAAAAAAAAAAAAAAAAAAAAAACTTTCCCTTTCCGGTCGTCTTCTTCATCTCTTACTCCTCCATAACCAACCCACCGCCACCAACCACCCTTACCATCACCACCGGCTCCACATAATTCACCAGCAGATTCATCATAAGATCTCATAGTTCGAAAATTTATAAAATCACGTACCAATTTCGCTCTTTACCATCCAATCCATCTCTTCTTCTTCTATAGAACTCCGACGAGACTGCCGGCGGCGACTTCACCACCAAGGTCCGGAGTCCTCTCAGCAGCTCCGGCCGAGCTCCTCAACCACTCATTTCTCAAACCCAGAAAATGACTCCGACCGAACCACAATTGCCATATTCCCCATTCACAAAAATCTCCATTCCTCAACTTCTTCTCTATTTTTCAGCGAGCCTTTCGAATTTCCATACCTTCACCGGAAGAGCTCATGTCGTTGTCTCAACCCCAATTCAAACAATCACAGTCCTCAAAATCAAACCCAACAACTTCAGATTCAAGCCCCTTCTTCGAACCATAATTTAGGAGGGGATTTCGATTCCAGCGATTTGGGGTAAGAATATGGATGGGAATTTAAAGAAAGGGGGAGTGGAGGATCATGGTGGTGGCTGAAGATGGAGAGGAAGGTGGTGGAGGCTGGCGACTGGCGATGGTGAATGGTGGCGGCGGCAGGGAGGTGAAGTTCGGAGATAGAAGGGGTAGACAAGAGGGTATGTTTGCATTTTTTTTTTCACTCTCAGATCCACAATAGTTTTAGGTTATAGGTATAAATGGTTTTCTATGCCCTTTTAAGTTTAGAATATACATTAAGGCCCTTGAAATAAATTTTAATTTCAAAGTCACCCAATTCCGTTAGTCACGTGCATGACACATGCTACATAACTTACTTTCTAACGAAATCCATCAAAAATGCCTTATTTGGCGAATTTTTAAAACATGAAGACCCGATTTGACAAAAATAACATATCAGGGTTCGCTTGGAAGGGTGGTATGGTACTTCAGGGTCTAAATTGCAATTAACCCACTAATAAAATACTATCATTAAATATTTTTGGGAAAACTCCGTTTTTGTCCATCGTACTTTGGGTCGTGTTTCAGTTTTACCATCAAACTTTATTTTTTTTATTTTTTCCATCGTACTACAAACAATGGTGTCATTTTATACTAAATTCGATATTTTATACCCAAATTTGTTTCAATTTTACCATTGAACTACAAACAATGGTGTAATTTTACACACAAATTTGGTATAAAATGACACCATTGTTTGTAGTACAATGGTAAAAATGAAAAAAATAAAGTTCGATGGTAAAAGTGAAATACGCCCTAAAGTACAATGGGCCAAAACTGAGTTTTCCCAATATTTTTAAAGTTCATTAGAATGATCAAAATTTCTTAATTATTTGACCCAATAAATTGACCACTAAAATTAAAACTAGACTATTTTTACAAAGGGATGGTGGAGTATTATTTATGTTTATCATCAACACTTTATAAAATTTTAGTTGGATGATTAGATTGACTTTAATATTTAGTCAAAGTTCACGTATGTATTGAGTGAAAATTCATTTACACGGACAATATGAATGGACAGATGGAGTAATATTCTCTCGTTCCAAAATAAATCTTCAAATTTTATTTGTTGTAATTTTTTTTTTCATACAGTTAAAAAACATTAATTACTTGAAGGGCCCACTGTCAGAAGTCAGAAGCCCAACCCAAAGCGTAAAGGAGAGGCTGTGGCCCAAAAATGAAAACCCAAAAGTGACAAAACGAACCAAATCTGACCAGGCCCTGGGGAACACAATCAATATCAAATCACGACGAACTGATTTCCAAGAAACTAATGATTTGAGGATTTGATGAACCCTAATTTCGGTAAGTTCCAGATTTCCTCAACTCATATTTACTTTGGTTAATCTCATTTCATTGATGAATACCTAGCAAATTTGAAATTCCCTCTTGAAAATAGCTGTACCAACTTATAGACTAGTTCAAGAATTTGTGAATGAACGGAAAATTGTTGGTGTTTTAGCCAATGTTCTAAAAATCGCTAGGCGGCCGCTAGGCGTCGGAGCTGGGCCTAGCGCCTAGAGGCCTAGGCGAGGCCTAGTAGGGGCCTAGGTGGGGCCGTGAATAAGACATAATTTGTAATATTTCGGTGAAATAGTGTTGAAAATGTCACCGGAATATGCAAACAATTAATTAAATGTATATAATAATAAATTTAATATAATTTTTGATTGAAAATACTAAGATTAAAAATTGTAGGTGGGGCTTTAGATAAATTTGAAGTTAATCACAGCATTTTAATGAAAATTTAATGCAAATTATTTTTCAATATCCGGTCTAGGCGGATTTGAATTAGGCGCGGCGTTCTGTGACCGCTTAGCGCCTAGGCGAAGAATTTTTAGAACAGTGGTTTTAGCGCACAATTTGAAATGAGAAGTATGAAATTTTTGTTTTTCTATTCGTTGGTGTTTCATAGAGCTAATAATTCATCTTTATAATATTGTAATGTAATCTTGCTACACAACTGATCATTGACAGATGGAGTCGGGTATCTGTTTCATCTTCCAACAAGAAGTTCACTTGAGCTCAGAAAGTTGTTGAAAGAGTGTGCTCAATCGGGTGGCAGCCCTCGGGGTCCTATTTACGGAGTCTGTCTATCTGAGGCTCTCGCCAATTTGCTGGTTGATGGTGATGAATGCTGATTACACTGGTATTTAATTTATATGGTAGATGTAATGTTAACTACCCTTTTGGTTTTAATTACTCCATGCATAGAAACATTAGATTTGCATCAAATAATTTTGCTAGCAAAAATGATTTTGATATATTAGCCTACTGAAGTGAAGATTAATGCCTTTAGCAAAAGTACTTTCTGGATTGTTTGTCCAAGTTACAGCTTGACTGTTTCGTAGGTTGCATCCATTTTCGCTCATTTTTTATTTCTTCCCTTATAGCTGATTCCTTGTCAGCTGCAAAAACCTTTTTCGGTCTTGACCTGACTAGTAAATTGTAATCAAACATTCCTGTTCTGTATGTGGGGAGAATTGGGGAGATTTACTTATTTTATCAACCAAACCCCTATAGGATGAATCCAAGAATTATTTATCTTGGCCGCTAGAATGACCACATTGATTGTTAAACCGTTGTTGCAAACATGCCCGTATTGTTGACCCTGATGTAACTTGCTTTACTAAGTTAGACTGGAGTTTTCTCTTACTCCCTCCGTCCCAAAATGAATGACTGGATTTACTTTTGATTGAGCAAATTCGGTCATTCAGTTTGAGAAAATGTATTATACTCCCTCTGTCCCAGAAAGATAGTCTACTTTGGATTTTTGACGGTCAACACATGTGAACTTTGACCAAAGATTATTATCAATCTAATCATCCCAATAAAATTTTAAAATTTGTCATTGATAAATCACTTGATGATTAATCAATCACAAGTTTTAGAATTTCACAAGGATGGTTGGATTGACATTTATATTTAGTCAAAGTTCACTTGTATTGACCATCAAAAGTCAAAAGTGGACCATCTTTCTGGGACGGAGGGACTATTTCTTTAGTATAACGTCATAATCTAAAATGCACCATATAAACATAATGCCCCCTAAAATTGATAACTATGACATGCAGGATTTTTTAACATTGTCGATTCACTTCTTCTAACAATGTAAAAGACTACTGAAAATTTAAATATTCTACCGTAAAATCACTAGACTTCTTGACTGAAATCAAGTAAAATAATGAGAATATTGAGGCTTGCACTTTCTCACTATGCAAAAGTTCTGATAATATGTAGGACATGATTAGAAGTAAACTCTTTCTCAAAGGAAAACTCTATGATGGGATCAACACTTTCCTCAAATAGAGCTTATAAGATATTTGAATACCTTGCACTTTAAGAAACTTGAAAAATGTCGTTATATTTCATATACATGTATGTATAGTACAAATGCATAATATAACTCTCATTCGTTTTCTATTTTCTCAAACAATATACGATAAAACCTATCACTAATTAATGTACAGTAATTATTTATTGCAGCAGTGGCTTTTCAATTTTAGAGGACATTAATTGCGAATTCAAAGAAATTTTTCAAGGTATCGGTACACGAATTGAAGATCACGATTCGCAAATTACATCGTATCGATTCGAGGACATGGGGAGCGAATCCTTCAACCCTGAGTAAAGATGCTCCTGATAAAAGCCACATTTTATGGCACTATAAGTATTTAGTCAGACTTGAAAAATTAGTAGAACCAGGAAGGATTTGCCAACAGAATTTATTTACATATGGAAAAATATCTATTCACTGTGACTTATATTTTTTCATAAACATGTAATTCTATTAAGCAGTTTTCTCAACACTTTATTAGTAAAAATGTGTCAGACTATTAATTTTCTAACTTGGAACAACACATTTTCTCGAGTATGCGTTAATTTATAGAGCATAATTAATATTAACAATAGGATATTAATTACTAGAACGGCGTGCGTATTCATTTTCTACTCTCAAGTTATAGCAAGTGAATTTCTATCGACTTTCTTGTCATATCCCCAGAAAAGATACCCACCCTGGGCATTCTAGTCAATTTCTTCTAACTTTCTTGTCATTCATGGTTAGATGTCTCAGCTGGGTTGTCTTAATCTTAACCGTAGATTGTCAAATTTCTGGAGGCATGAGGCTACTTCTAGAAGATGCTCTTTCAATTAGCCGAAAGGAGCGCTCTGATTCTTAAATCTAGGTTTTCCAATTGCTAAGAGCTAAATCTTGTTTTCAAGGTATTAGAGAAGGTCTAAAAATACCCTTCAAGGTAATTTTTGCTTCTTAATACTACTTGATTAGATTTAAGTTTGCGGGTGATATATACATACCCCGTGAAGCTTTTGTGGGGAGGTTCTTATCCACCAAAATAGATTTTGGGAAATGCTTTATATCAGCATGTAACGGGCTCCTCTGCTTTCGTAATACTGACCAGAACCTGAGTTATTGCTTATGCAATCCCATCACTCGTGATTACACAATCATTCCCCAGCCAGTGACATGAGGTCTAACTGGCCTATAAACTGGAGGTCTGAATTTTCAGCCCCAAAACAGGTCAAATCAAGTTGTTGAGGCTGAGGCTTTTCTTCGGTCAAGCAGGAAAGGTATTCACTCTTGGCCAAAGATCACGGAGGTCCATTGGCATTCCCAACAATTTTAATCCTTATGGAACAACTCTCTTCCTAAATGGAGCTTTTCATTGGCTTTCTTATCGTGAAATGATACTATCTTTTGATGTGGGAGCCGAAACATTTCATGAATTCCCATATTCTCCCAAAGTTGGTACGGATGATGGTAAGTAAACTTTATATAACTACAGTTTGGGGATTTTGGAGGAATGTATTTCTGTGTACCGTGCAAATTATGTGAAGGGTCGCATCGATATATGGATTTTGAAAGAGTATGGTGTTACGGAATCTTGGATTAAAAAATTTGTGATTGCTGATGCGAGTAAATTTGTGAATCACCTCAAAGTACTATGGTTTATTGAGGATGTGAGAAAGGCCAGGAGGTACTTCTTTTTTGTGACGGGAGATACGGGAATACCATGGTTACATACAATCCAACAGGAGGAGTTTGCAGATTTCTGAAGTTCGATTGGCCTTGGGAAAGTTCAATTCTGCTTCCTCATATTCCAAGCCTTACTCCACTGAAAGATGTCATAATGTTTGATGAAATTTCAGAGCTACGTACTCCCTCCGCTCCAAAATGAATGTTAAAAAAAATTTCAAATTTGCTCTTTATTCTAAGTAGGCCCATATCGCTTTTGGTCACCCTTATCCATGTTTTAATACTAATATAATCAATTTCAAACTCACGTATCAAAAAATAAAAAATATTGGTCCAGAATTAACACTGAGCTCAAATTACAATTTTGGAGCTAGAATACCACGCAAAAGTTCAGGTCACATACTAGATTGCCCTTTAAACTAAATTGCCTCACATTGGTCAATAAACTATTTCATAAGGTTTTAAGTGGTGCCAGGTTTTGAAGATTTGAAAGGTGTGTCTTGAATAACCCTTGCTATGGGGCCATAAAAAAACCAACCGAGTAATTACATACTCTCCCTCCGTTCCATGTTAAGAGTTCACATTTGAAAGTCAAGCTTTGTAAATTTGTATTTATGCCTTTGTATTTCTTAAGTTTTATATTGAAATTAATATTTTTCACATATAATATGAAAGAAAACTATCTTATTTTGAACCTTCTTTTATTGAGGTTTTTTTTTTTTTTTTTTTTTTTTTGAATATCTATAGCTTAATTATCAGAAGTAGACTCTGGAAGTGTAATATCCAAAAATTGAATACTCCCTCCGTTTCATGTGAATTGAGACCAAAAAAATGGGCACAATAATTAAGAGAAAGTAGTGAATGTGTGGTGGAAAATGAAGAGAGAGAATGAGTGGGGTAAATAGTAGTGTTGGTTTGATAAAATGAGTGGTGGAAAATTAAGAGAGAGAATTAGTGGGGTTAAATGGGTGGGGTTAGGTGAATATAAAATATTAAAAAGTTTGCCATTTTGGGCAGTCTCAATTGAGGTGAAACGGACGAAAAGGGAAATAAGTCTCAATTCACATGAAACGGAGGGAGTACTCGACATCATATAACATAACTGCAGGATGAATATGAAGAGATGACTCCAGACCGAAACGTATACTCAAAGGCAAGGCCTACTACTGATGGTGGGGCGGGATCGGTTGTATAATCATGCTGTCAGGCTTCCTGGCAGAGTTACTGGCAGAGATTGATGAACTTGCAAAAGAAGATCATTTGTTCAAAAAGTTCATTCTTGAGAGTGGACTAATGATGATCACATTGTACTGATGGTGGGGGTACTGATGATTAGAATGGTTTTTATTTAAATGCTCATCTGGATGTTTGTATCGAGAGTCTGCTCTAACTTGACTGTTGTGATTTTCGCCTCATACTGTAGTTATGTTTTATGGGATTTTAAGTTTTCTTACAAAATTTATATATTTAGAATAGAATAATGGGCAGTGTCTGTTAAAACATGTCTGCTGTGAGTTAGCCCTTGTGTTGCTGGCAAGTCTTGAGCTATTTGGGTGAGTATGTTCTTGGTAGATGATATCATGACCAAACTGTGCTAAAAATAGCTGGAGGACTAAAATTAAACTGCAGACAACATTTATAAGAGTTCTGTAGATGTTATATATTCAACTATCAGATATTATTGTACCGTTTCTTAGGGTTTCAACAGATTCCATTGCAGCTTGGAATCGATAATTATATTACCAAATCAAATGTACAATGTAGTATTAAAGTTACAACAAACAAAACTTAATTATGTGCATATATACTTGCATATTGATTTCCTTAAAATTTCTTACACTTAGTCGAGCAGGTGTCAAAGGCCAGATCGCTCTTTGTAAGAATTAAGGATGCTTTAGGCTTGAACTGATCAAGGTGAGAAAGAGTCCATGAAATTGCTTTATTACACAGTTTCCCAGCCTTCTCGAGCTTGCAACAACACTTATTATCTATCTTTCCCCCGTTGAATATGAAGGCAAACATTTGTTTACCACATGGCTTGGTAATAATGCTGAGGCAGTTTCCCAGGTAGGCATTATAACCTGGGCGTGGCTGTGGTGGGAGTTTACGGTGATACCATGGGTCTGTTGGATCTCCTTCTATATCTTTTGCTGTAACTGGAGCTTGTGAAGCTACAAGCATAGCTCCACATGAAACAAAGAGAAACAAAGCTAATGAAAATCCATGTCTGTAAGTTGCCATTTCTTGTTTGGATTGATTTTTTGGATGTCTATTGAAACAGTTTATGTGATGGTATTTGCATTTCAATATTACTTGGCTTTTATAGTGATAAGATATCATAGTTTGTGGATAAACTGATGGCAAGAGCATTAGTAAATGCAATGCAACGTTAATTCTTTAATTAATATCTTTAATTTTAATTAGTTGTATTAAATGTTCTCCCGTCCCTATACTTGTGTCTACATCATCCCTTTCCTATAATCAATGGCCAAAATATCGTGCAATGATATGTACTTTCGCAAATTTTACAATTAATGCATTTAGTCATTAGCTTGACCGTTTACAACGTTATAAAACTAATGAAACTACCAACATGACAATGCCACGTCATGTCCATCTTAGCACCACATGACTTTGACTTTGTTGATGTGACACTGATAAGACGTTGATGTGTCACTATCACGTTTGCAGACTTGTTAGTTTTTTTTTTAACCCGTAGGTGTTCATGTTAGTACGTTGCAGTATTTGTAAACATTTGAGAGAATATGTTAGTATTATAATTCAGAAATTACTTCAAAACTTTTTTATTTATTTGTTTTAACAACAATTACGAACAATTATAAAATTGTTAGTAAACTTCTTTTGGTGTTTTTTGTGTATGAGATTGTAGAGTTGATGTGGCACTGAACATGACCATGTCAAAATTGCTGACTAAGAGTCACAGATTACACCACATTTGCCACATAGTCGATTCTGTTTAAGTTCTTAACAGCGTGAGGATAAAATATTGTACATTCAGCATTTGATATCGGTTTCAAAAGTACGTTATATATGTTTGTCACTATGAAGTACATTGCACTATTTGAAAAAATAACGCGAAAGCAAGCTGTGTTTTCTGTCGTTGGGCTTTCCCAAATGTTATCTTCTTATTTTTGCTCTTAGTTGAGTTTTGCAACCAGTCAATGAAGTAAGCTTTCTCTCGAGCGACCATGGCAGCTTTCTCAAGTTGACGCATTGGTATTTAATGTATACCCACTGTCCCAGAATAAATGTTGGCCTTTTTTGTACGTTAGTAGGAAGGAACTTTGAGCAATAATTATAAGTTATTTTAATTATCTTAAAGAAAACTTAAAAATTGTTATTGATAGTATTTATAACAGTGTGTCAATAACAAGTTTTATTATTTTATTAGGATAATTAAATTAACCTAAAATTATTGTTCAAAGTTCCTTTGTACTAACGTACAAAAAAGGGCGACATTTATTTGTGGACAAAGGGAGTATTTTTCTTGGATTTCTGCTTTTGATTATGTCGACCTGTGCCTGGCTGCAGTGCGTGGCACCAAATTGTGCGCTTTGTTTATGTTTCATGTATGTTTATACACTTTTGGTTTTAATTACTCCATGCGTAGTAACTTTGTTGTGTTACTGCATCAACTATTCTTCTAGCATAATAACTTTTGATCTATTAGAACTACTTAGATGATTAATGCATTTAATAGAAATACTGCCTAGATTTTTGTCCTGGTTACAACTTGAGTGTTTCGTTAGTTGCATTCATTTTAGGTTTTTTTTTTTATTGCTTCAGAACTGTTTCAGTGTCAGCTACATCACCTTTTTCGCACTTGATAAATAACCATACTGTTGTTGACTTCCCAAGTGACAATGACATCCAAAGGGATGATGCCATCTCTAATGTTGATGGTGGGGTTGCTGATGATTAGACTGGTATTTTAATGCTCATCTGGGTTTTGTATCAGGAGTCTGCTCTAACTTGTCTCTTGTGTTTTTCGCCTCATATTGCACTTTATTAATGCCTCTCTCCCAAAATCAATGACCTAATTTGCTCTTGGGACGGAAGGAGTATGTTTTATGGAATATTAGGCTTTCGTACCAACATACTCCTATATTAAATAAGTTTGAGCTACGTTTTGGTGGAGATTGATGCTATTACAAGAGTGGGCTGTGTTTGCTAAATCATGTTTGCTGTGAATTTGACACCCTGTGTTGCTGGCAAGTCTTAAGCTGTTTGAGTTAACAATGTGTTCTTGCTAGATACTATCATGGCCAATTTGTGCGTGCCAAATATCTGGAGGACTACATTAAACTGCAGAAACTTACATATCAGCTCAGTAGATGTTATTTAAGAATAAATAAACATAATGTTTTTATGTTCTTCAGTATTGAACATGGTCGTCCTTTACAGTTCAACTAGTATGCATCAGATATTAATCCCCACCATGTACTAGGGTAAAAAAACAAAACTTATTTCAATGCATCTATACTTGCATATTTTGCTCCTTAAAATTTCTTACATTTAGTCGAGCAGGTATCAAAGGCCAGATCGCTCTTTGTAAGAATTAAGGATGCTTTAGGCTTGAACTGATCAAGGTGAGAAAGAGTCCACGATATTGCCTTATTACACAGTTTCCCAGCCTTCTCGAGCTTGCAACAACACGTATTTTCTATCTTCCCCCCGTTGAATATAAAGGCAAACATCTGTTTACCGCATGTTTTGGTAATAATGCTGAGGCAGTTTCCCAGGTACGCATTATAGCCTGGGCGTGGCTGTGGTGGGAGTTTACGGTGATACCATGGGTCAGTGGGATCTCCTTCTATATCTTTGGATGTAACTGGAGCTTGTGAAGCTACAAGCATAGCTACACATGAAACAAACAGAACCAAAGCTATTGAAATTCCATGTCTGTAAGTTGCCATTGCTTTGTTTGGATTGACTTTCTTGATATTTGTTGTATATAGTTGTTTGTGATGATATTTGCTATTCAATATTACTTGGTTTTATAGTGACAACATTTCATATTTTGTGGATAAACTGATTCAACGAGAGTTAGTAAATGCAATATCACATTAATTCTTTAATTAATGTCGTAAATATTAACTAGCTGTATTAAATGTACTCCAATCTCTACTTGGGTCTAGATCATTCCCCTTTTCATTAATCTATGGCCAAAAGACGGTACTCTCATACCCTCCCTCCCAAAATAATCTTCCTTTTTTGACAATTCAAAACTTTTTAAGGATACGAACACTTGTTTTTCTAGCCATGTTGTGTTTACACACATTTAAGGCTAAATTGTAGAAATATGAAGAACTTTTTGGGACAATGAAAAATGGCAAATGAGAAGATCATTTCGGGACAGAGGGAGTATATACTTTCTCAAATGTTATAATAAATCTCTTGGTTACTAACAACTCTTACTGTGTAAAAAACCTAACGGAAACCACTAACATGGGAGTGCCACGCCAGTGCCATGTCGGCACCAAATAAATGATGACTTTGAACTTCGCTGACGTGACATGATATGATGTTGACATGTCACTTTCACGTTGACAGACTCGTTGGTTTATGAAGTGGTGTTTTAGTTAGTACATTGCATTATTTGAAAATATTTGGCACAGTACGTTGTATTGTACTATCACTAACAAGTACGTTGCATTGTTCATAATTTTGGGTGTAGTACATTACATGATATATTTAAATTATAAGAGCAAATTTTTTCTTCCATAAATGAAACAAGTTGGAACTGTTCCTGTACATGTTTATTCCTATCATTTACATGTAGAATTGACCTATATACAGACTAAAACTGCATTTCAACAAGGAACTGTGGAGCTGGATCTATTTGCTCTCGGCTAAAATCTCCTTTGTTTTGTAAAAAAAAAAAAAAAAAAAAAAAAATATGAAAAAACAAGGAGAAGGAAATTTCTCCTTAAGGGAGCCAATGATTTAAGCGGTTTGAGCGGGGGGGGGGGGGGGGGGTTGCAGGTGGCTGGATTCTTCTTCCCACTGAATTTAGGCCGACATTAGCACGTTGTGCCTGTGCGTGGTTTTCAAGTCCGCTGTAAGTTGAGTCAATTCTGTAGCCTTCACGCCATCACATGGTAGGGCCTTGCTTAAAATGCTTGACAGTGAGTAGTGTTGATGAAGTCCCTCTAATGTTCTTAAAGCCAAATTTACTGAACTGAACTCGCGAACGATTCTGTAAGCAAACAATATAGATTAGTTAATTTACCACCAACTTTTTGTGTAGGGAGTCTGCTCTAACTTGACTGTCGAGTTTTTCGCCTCATGGCCCTCGTAATGTATTTGATTATGGATTATAGGATATTGTTCAAGTTTTATTACAAACTTAAATTTCTATAAGCTAGGGCTACTTTTTTTGTGGAGGTTAATGCTATTACAAGAATGGGCAGTTTCTGTTAAAGCATGTCTACTCTGAATTTTCCCTTGTGTTGTTGGCATGTTTTATAAATACTTTGTGTTCTTTCCAGATGATATCATGACCAAACTGTTTCAAATATCTGCAGGACTAACATTAAACAGCAGATATCATCCGTAGAAGTTGTTCAGATGTTATTTATGAATATATGGACATACACAGACACATAATATTCATGTTTTTGATTACTAAACATGGTCCTCCTTTCCAGTTCAACTAGTATAAATCAAATATTAATGTACTCTTTGTTTGTGTTAATATTTGAATCAAATGTACAACCTTGTATTATTGTTCCAAGTTACAACAACTATAATCCTCACCATGTACAAGGGTAATAAACACAACTTATTTGGTGCATATATACTTGATTGATTTCCCTAAAATTTCTTACATTTGGTTGAACAGGTGTCGAAGGCCAGATCGCTCTTTGTAAGAATTAAGGATGTTTTAGGCTTGAACTGATCAAGGTGAGAAAGAGTCCATGATATTGCCTTATTACACAGTTTCCCAGCCTTCTCGAGCTTGCAACAACACTTATTATCTATCTTCCCCCCATTGAATATGAAGGCAAACATTTGTTTACCGCATGTTTTGGTAATAATGTTAAGGCAGTTTCCCAGGTACCCATTATAGCCTGGGCGTGGTTGTGGTGGGAGTTTGCGGTGATACCATGGGTCTGTGGGATCTCCTTCTATATCTTTGGCTGTAACTGGAGCTTGTGAAGCTACAAGCATAGCTCCACATGAAACAAAGAGAACCAAAGCTATTGAAATTCCATTTCTGTAAGTTGCCATTGCTTTGTGTGGACTGACTTTTTGGATATCTGTTTTAAAAAGTTTTTGTGATGGTATTTGCTATTCAATATTACTTAGTTTTTATAGTGACAAGATTTCGTAGTTTGGATAAACTGATGGCAATAGAGTTAATAAATCCGATACACTTTTGTTCTTAACTAATGTCTTTAATTCTGTTCAGTTATATTAAATTTACTCCAATCTCTCTATTTGTGTTTACATCATCCCTTTTGTTTAATTAATGGCCAAAATATCGTGCAATGATATTTACTTTCGCAATTTTTTAAAATTAGTGTCTTTAGTTATTAACTTGAACAGTAAGGGCGTTAAAAAACTTACAAAATTACCACCATGACAACGCCTTGTCAGCGCCATGATGATGTGCCATTATCACATTGGAAGAGCCGTTAGTGTTTTAAGTTGCAAGTGTTTAAATTGGTACACTTCATTATTTGTAAACATTAAGGAAAGTACGTTGTACAATTATATTTCAGAATTATTTCAAAACAATCCTTTACAAATTTTAGCTTCTATCTAACAATTATAAAATTTAAACAATTAATGATTTTTTAATGATTTTTATTACAGTTCCGTACCTTAATAAAATTACTAACTAAAACAACAACATTTATATAGTTCGGTAACTACTTAAAAGCATTTTTTTTTACTTTTAATAACAATTATATTATTAAAGCAATTAATAAGTAGCTTAAATCGAAAAAGTGCGCTTGCAAGAATTTTTTTGTATTGGCAATAGAGTGCTTAAGCTTGAGAGTTAAATTTGCTGTGAAAAAAAATGGAAGAGCAGCAACCTTTTATTGTCTAAAAACAACCTTCTCTTTCGAAAATTTGAAGGTCAGGGGTTCGATTACCCCCTCCTCTTTGTCAAAAAAAAAGAAAAGGAAATCAAATGCGAGTTGACTGGGGGGATTGGGCGGGCCACTGGCCTTTCCAGTCCCATTTGAAAATATAGACATGGCCCGAATATGACTTAAGGGCCACGTTTCTCGGGCTTGTGACGACCCGGCCTCTTCAGGCTGTCATGCCGGGCTACTATTAGAGAACCCCTCTAAACCGTCCCGGAACACATATTCAGAAGTCCTACCCAAAGGGTAACAAGGAAGGCTTGTGGTCCAAGAAGAAAATACAAAGTGACAAAATGAATCGATTCTCCCCTGGGGAAGACGATCAATCTCAAATGACAACTGATTGGTTGCCACAAAACTGACTTTGGAGATTACAAATTCGGTAGTTTGAAATTTCTTTAACTCAATCTATGTTGGTTAATATCATTTCATTGATGAATACCTCGCATATTTGGAATCTTCCCCATGGAAAGAGCTGTAGCAACTAATAGACTAGTTCAAGAATCCGTGAATCAAATGAAAATTATTATTCTTTTTGGGCAAAATCTGAACTGTTTAGTATGTGGAAATTTAGTTTTTTCAATTCGTGGGTGTTTCATTAAGAGCTACTAGTTCCTTGTTGTAAGAGTAATGGAATCTTGCAACACAACTGGGTGATTGACAGATGGATGCAGGGTATGTTCCATCTTCCTATAGATAATTCCTCACATGAGCCCGAAAAGTTACTTATAGAGTGCACCCAATGGGGTGGCAGCCCTCATGGTCCGACGTATCATGACCTGCATATCAATACTATGTCTATATATATGTATAGAGAGAGAGAGAGAGTATTCATGTTCTTGTTTATTTAACATGGTCCTCCTTTCCAGTATGCATCAGATATTACTGTAATATTTCTTGTGTTACAACAGATTCCATAGCAACTTGGAAATCAATCAGTATTTTATTGAATCAAATGTACATTATTATATTTAATGTTACACAACAATCCCCGCCATGTACAACTGATAATAACATGAGACTTATTTCAGAGCATACTTGCATATTGCTCGTCTTAAAATTTCTTGCAGTTAGTCGAGCAGGTATTAAATGCCAGATCACTCTTTGTAAGAATTAAGGATGCTTTAGGCTTGAACTGATCAAGGTGAGAAAGAGTCCATGATATTGCCTTATTACACAGTTTCCCAGCCTTCTCGAGCTTGCAACAACACTTACTATCTATCTTCCCCCCATTGAATATAAAGGCGAACATCTGTTT
This sequence comes from Campanula takesimana, assembly GCA_026119855.1. Lineage (NCBI taxonomy): Eukaryota > Viridiplantae > Streptophyta > Magnoliopsida > Asterales > Campanulaceae > Campanula > Campanula takesimana. Next base: position 706,886 of record JAOWBW010000594.1, read on the forward strand.
ACCACATGTCTTGGTAATAATGCTGAGGCAGTTTCCCAGGTAGGCATTATAGCCTGGGCGTGGCTGTGGTGGGAGTTTGCGGTGATACCATGGGTCAGTGGGATCTCCTTCTATATCTTTGGCTGTAACTGGAGCTTGTGAAGCCACAAGCATAGCTCCACATGAAACAAAGAGAAACAAAGCTATTGAAATTCCCTGTATGTAAGTTGCCATTGCTTTGTTTGGATTGACTTTCTGGATATGTGTTGGAAAACGTTGTTTGTGATGATTTTTGTTATTCACAATTACTTGGTCTTTATAGTGAAAAGATTTCTTAGTTTGTGGATAAATTGATGGCAAGAGAGTTATTAAATGCAATGCCACATTAATTCTTTCATTAATATCTGCAAGTTTAATAGTATGAAGTTTTATTAAATTTACTCCAATTCCAATCTTTGTGTCTACATTATTCCCCCTTTATACACATGTCCACCTTCCCTTTAGATAGGAGATCTTGTGGGTAATTGTAGGTGCACAAGTATTTTTTGCAGTAAGTACGTTACATTCTATAGGTCATAACCAAATAATTTAGACCTCTAAGCAATAAGTTGCATAAATGTTTATAATCAAATAGTTATTGTTAGAATGCTCAATCATGTGGTAATTATTAATCCCACCCGTTGTTCCTTACTAAATGATCTAACTTGTACTATCATGGGATATGGAATCTCTGTGTTTGAAACCACTTGACTTTCACGGCAAAGATTGTATTGTATCATACTATGTATTTTAGTACATAGGGACAAATTGAATTGATTTTGATGCTATTTTTGGTTGATTGAGGTAATGTGTCTTGCATAGTAATGTTTTGCTTATAGTTGTTGTGTTTCTGTCACTTTCCATTACATAGTTTGAGCATAGAAAAATATTAATGTTGGATGATAGTAAGACCAATTAATATACAGGAAGCCAATCACTCTAAAAATATACATTCTTAAGGAAGATTTATCTTACTAAATTCCTTTGATTGGTTGATAATGCAAAAAAAAAAAAAGAAGAAGAAGAGAACAGTTTTCATACTGTTTGCTATGTATATACTCCGCGTACACTTATGGCTAAATATCAGGAGAATATGCTCCTTTGGTTCTCATACGAATTAAGTTTTATCTTGACAAACAAGTTGCTTTCATAACTCTCTTTTGTTTCTTTGATATATAATTTGAAATCTTGGTTCATTTCACTTGTGAGTGTGTTTGGTACATGTTCTCCACTTATGAGTTTTGATCATGGTATGACGATTTGTTATCTATAACCTGTCAATTAGAAATGATCTAGATCTTTTATGCTCGCTGTTCATTGTGTATTGTCGGACGTGCTTGCTACATGTGCTTCATCTATATATTATGCAAAAGCAACCACTGGATTGTGCATTCTGAAATTCATTATGGCCCTCAGGCAGTGGCGAAGCCACAGCTTTGGTTGTGAGGGCAATTGCTCCCATTTTATTTAAAAAAAATAAAATTAATAGTGTAATAGAAGAAAAATATCATTAAATTAGTGGGTTTTTTCCAAATACCGCCGTTTCCGTCAAAGAAAAAAAAAAATCACTCTTAACTGTTTTTGCTCACTTGTAGTTAGTCCAATTTTCATATAAACAATCTTGCCCCCATTTCCAAAATATCCTTGCTCCGCCACTGCTCTCAGAAGTTGAGGTTCTTGTTAACCTGCAGTGTCAATGACCATTAAAGAGTCTCATTTTATTAATGTCTTGAAACAAATGATGGTGCCCCACTGCATCTCGTTTTTTCTTTCTTTACTTCAGTTATCATAACTCAAATGTACGAATACAAGAAGATCACTCATGATCGTTGTTGTGTACTTTGTCCATTTCCTACCAGTACAGTTAAGATTCATACGCACAATGACATTGTAGATACTCTAAAAGAGTAACTTTTGTTTGTGGGGCAATTGATCAGCAAGCTAAATAGTTTCATGTACCTTTCTTCTGTTTTCGTGTTGACTGTAGATGCTGGGTTCAGAAACACGGGGTTGGAAAGGTAAGATGGTCTTGCCAAGGATTTGGAGTTGTTCAAAGAACAAGGCCATGCTATTCCTGAGCCATCTTCTCCAGGTCTTAGCCAATTAAGCCATCTTGAAGAACTACAAAAGAAAGAGCCGCAAGCATTAATTTGCTCAATCTACTGGTGGTCGGGTGATTGGGAGAAAGGTTAGCAAATTCTACCTTAAAAATCATGCTTAATAACAAAGAAACTCATTCCCATTACTTTAGATGAAGTCAATTTTTTTTTATGCATTTGTGTGAATTGTTAAGAAGCTGCCCTGAAAATGAAAACACATGTTGCCAACTTAGATGAAGTCACATTTTTATATGTATTTGTGTGCACGTCTGATTTCACTCTTTACCCATTATCTTACACTCATCAGTCTTTTTGTATTTGTGTTCAATACTTTCATTGCCTGCCCCTGTGGTTTAATGAACATTATGTATCTTCACTTGAGACAGTCTCCCATTACAAATAATTTTGTTTATAAATCTACTTAAGACATTTGATGCATGAGCATGGATCAACATCTGATAAATTGATTGTTGCCAATGGCTAATAATATTTCAATATTACGTTGAGCCATTCAAGATTCTACAGTTTGATTAAAGCTTTTGCAGATTATATCTTGTACAAAAGACTTGCTTTACTGATGATGAAGAGATCAACATCATTTCAATACGACACATAATGGAGGGACATTACACTTTACTGCCTCCCATGTTTATTATTCCTGTAATTTACTTGATTACATTGAGAATTGAATTTATTTCATATGAAGATAATGGTACATCACCTAGGAGCTGAGGTATCCAAAGGTAATATATTGAATCAAAATGTACAATATTGTATTATTGTTACAACAACATTCCCCACCATGTACACTAGATTATATAACAAAACTTATTTCAGTGCATATACATACTTGCATATTGATTTCCTTAAAATTTCTTACATTTAGTTGAGCAGGTATCAAAGGCCAGATCGCTCTTTGTAAGAATTAAGGATGCTTTCGGTTTGAACTGATCAAGGTGAGAAAGAGTCCATGATATTGCCTTATTACACAATTTTCCAGCCTTCTCGAGCTTGCAACAACAATTATTATCTATCTTCCCCCCGTTGAATATAAAGGCAAACATTTGTTTACCGCTTGTCTTGGTGATAATGGTTAGGCAATTTCCCAGGTACGCATTATAGCCTGGGCGTGGCTGTGGTGGGAGTTTACGGTGATACCTGTTAGAGAATGATAAGTTGGTGCTCAAAGCCATGAATTCTATTGAATACTCAATGAGTTTTTATACAAGATAGATGTCTCCTAATTAGAACAATATTAACTAATCCTAATTAGAACAATATTCTAGACTATACTAAATAAGGAAACTAAATATAGCTAGAATTAAAACATAACTAAGAATCTAAAAGATTTTCTCCTTTATCTTTAACAATACCATGGGTCTGTGGGATCTCCTTCTATATCTTTGACTGTAACTGGAGCTTGTGAAGCTACAAGCATGGCTCCACATGAAACAAACAGAACAAAAGCTATTGAAATTCCATGTCTGTAGGTTGCATAGATCGGCAATTTTCCCGTTTCTGAATATCTGTTGGAAATAGTTGTTTGTGATGGTATTTGCTATTCAATATTATTTGGTTTTTATAGTGACAAGATTTCATAGTTTGTGTATAAACTGATGGCATGAGAGTTAGTTAGTGCATACGACATTAATTCTTTAATTAATATCCTTAAGTTTAATATGGAGTTGTATTAAATATACTCCAATCTCTGTCCTTGTGTCTTCATCGCTCCCCCATTCCTATAGATAATACACACACACTCCCTCCGTCCCATTTGAAATTGCTAAATTTGGCATTTTAGGTGCCTCACTTAAAATTGCAAGACCCTATAATAGAAACTTTATAAAGTTTTTTAAATCAATGGGACCCACTCGTCATACTCACATCAACTAACTCACTACTATTCCATACCCCTCTAATAATTGCTATCCCACGGTCTATACTCGCAACACCTTAATATTATATACATCTCTTTAATTTCCGTGAACGACCATTTTTTTGCAATTTCAAATGGGATGAACACACATATATATGTATGTATGTATATGGTGTGTGTGTGTGTCAATCTCTTACAGATTTGTTGGATTCAATGAGGAGATCTTGTGGGTAATTGTTTGTAGGAGCACAAGTATTTTTGCAATAAGTATGTCATACTCATAGTTCATACTCCGTTATATTATTAGTCCAACTGTTGTTCCATACTAAATGATCTATGTGATATTCCCTCCGGTCTAAAATAGCTGTCGCTTTGGACTTTTTACAAGTTTTAAGGTGGATAATCATTTCTACAACTTAATAATAAAAATACCAGATTTACCCTCATTTATTGCGCCACTCTCATACTTTATTTCACACAATAAACCAATTAATATTGTGTAACAAGTACCAATGCTAGACAGCAGAGGAATTGAATGCTTGTAAGCCGAATGCGACAATTATTTTGGACAAAAAATTGTGTTCAAAAGCAACAGTTATTTTGGACCAGAGGGGTTTTTATCAAGGGATCTAGAATCTCTCTGTTTCAAACCGCTTAACTTTCACGGCAAAGATTGTATTATCTCACATTACTTATTTTAGTACAGAGGAACTAATGAACTGCCATTTCTGGTTGTTTGAGATCATGCTTCTTGCATTTTGTAAAGTTTGTAACTATAGTTGTTGTGTTTCTGTCAGTTCCTTTACATAGTTTTTGAGCATAGGGAAATATTATTATGAGATAATAGTAAAGCCAATTTATATACATGCATGAAGTCAGTCACTTGTAAAATATGTATCCTTAAGGAATCTTTTCCATATTCCTTTGTTTTTTTTTTACAAAAATAACACTTTTCATACTGTTAGCTATGTATATACTCTGTATACACTTATGTCAAATTATCAGCAAAATGTGCTTCTTTGGATCTCGTACGAAATGAGTTTTATCTTGACAAACAAATTGCTTTCATAACACTCTTTTTTGTCTCTTTAAATTATTTTGAAGTTTTGGTTCATTTCACTTGTGAGAAGAGAATTGCCTATTTGGTACATGTTCTCCACTTATGAGTTGTGTCCTTTAGGGCTCTAACCTATCTTGTAAAATCCCATAGTCTTTTTGGTTTACTTCATTACATTGAGAGTTGAATTTATTTCATATGAAGATTGTGTTACATCACCTAAGTGCATATATACTCGGATATTCCTTTTCTTAAATTTTTTTTGCATTTGTTTGAACAGGTGTCAAAGGCCAGATCGCTCTTTGTAAGAATTAAGGATGCTTTAGGCTTGAACTGATCAAGGTGAGAAAGAGTCCATGAAATTGCTTTATTGCACAGTTTCCCGGCCTTCTCGAGCTTGCAACAACACTTATTATCTATCTTCCCCCCCATTGAATATGAAGGCAAACATTTGTTTACCGCATGTTTTGGTAATAATGTTGAGGCAGTTTCCCAGGTACGCGTTATAGCCTGGGCGTGGCTGTGGTGGGAGTTTACGGTGGTACCATGGGTCTGTGGGATCTCCTTCTACATCTTTGGCTGTAACCGGAGCTTGTGAAGCTACAAGCATGGCTCCACATGAAACAAAGAGAACCAAAGCTATTGAGAATCCATGTTTGTAAGTTGCCATTTCTTTGTTTGGATTGACTTTCTGAATACTTGTTTGAAAAAGTTGTTTGTGATGGTATTTGCTATTCAATATTAATACATTTTTATAGTGACAAGATTTCATAGTTTGTGGATAAACTGATGACATGAGAGTTATTAAATGCAATATGACATTAATTCTTTAATTAATATCTTTAAGTTTAATATGGCGGTGTATTAAATGTACTCCAATCTCTATTCTTGTGTCTACATCATTCCCCCTTCCTTTAGATAAGAGTATGTACTAGTATATATGTGTGTTTGTGTGTATATATATAACAAATGTATAGGATTCAATGAGAAGATCTTGTCAGTAATTGTAGGAGCACAAGTTTTTTTTTTTTTTTTTGCAATAAGTGTGTTACATCTAATACGTCATAGCAAATAATTTAGACCCCTTCTCAATAAGTTGCTTAAATGTTTATAATCAAATACTCCCTCCGTCCCAGAGTAAGTGTCCACCTTTTTTGCATGTTAGCACGAAGGAACTTTGAGCAATAACTTTAGGTTGATATAGTTATCTTAATGAGAATTTAAAAATTGTAATTGATAGTATATATAATGGTGTCTAAGAAACAAGTTTAATATTTTCATTATGATAATTAAATCAACCTAAAATTATAGCTCAGAGTTCCTTCGTGCTAACATGCAAAAAAGGTAGACACTTACTCTGGGACGGAGGTAGTACTAATTATGGGTTAGAATGCTCATTTATGTGGTGACTCCATTAAATTATTAACTCCACCTGTTGTTCCGTACTAAATGATCTATGTTATAGTCCTTCCGGTTCAAAATAGTTGTCGCTTTTGGAGTTTTTACAAGTTTTAAAGAAGGTAATTATTACTACTATATAATGATAAAAGTACTAAATTTACCCTTATTTATTGCGCCTCTCTCTAACATTACTTCATACAATATACTCCCTCCGTTTCAAAATACATGACGTTTTAGGTGTTAGTTTTTATTTCAAAATACTTGACGTTTTACTAATTCCAAGAAATATTTACTCTTATTTACCTATAATAACCCTATTCATTAATTGCAAGTTGTCTCTTGTGTAAGTATTTAACTGTCTAAGAATTTGGAATCTGTTAGGGGAACAAAAGTCTTTTTAATACATGTATTAATTGCATTTCTTAATATGTGTGAAAAAGCTTAAAACGACATGTATTTTGAAACAGAGGGAGTACCAATTAATAATGTGTAACAAGTACCAATGCAAGATAGAAGAGCAATTGAATGCTTTTAACCCAAAAGCGACAACTATTTTGGATCAGGATCAGAGGGGTACTATCAACGGATCTGGAATCTTTGTTTGAAACCCCTTGACTTTCACTTCAAAGAATACTCCCTCTTTTCCACATTCCTTAGAATCTTTTTTTTAAAAAAAAAAACAAAAGAATACTCCCTATGTTCCGGTATGATGTTCTCTCTTTTTTTGTTTTCACAATGAATCTAATTGGAGCAATAATTTTAGGTTGATTTAGTTATTTTAATGAAAATCTTAACTTGTTAATGATACATCACCATAAATACTACTCCAATAACAAGATTAGATTTAGGATAATTCAATTAACCTTAAATTATTGCTCAAAGTACGCCCGTAGTAACAAATAAAAAAAGAGGGAACATCATTCCGGGACAGAGGTATTAACTCCTCATACCGTTTGCTTTGTATACAGTCCATATAACACTAATGTCTAATTATCAGCAGAATAAACTTCTTTAGATCTCGTACGAAATGAGTTTTATCTTGACAAACAAATTGCTTTCGTAACTCTTTTGTCTCTTTGATTATTTTAACTTGTGAGAAGAGAGTTGCCTCTTTGGTACATGTTCTTCATAGTTGCGTCCTTTCGAGCTTTAACCTGTCTTGTAAAATCCATACTCTTTTTGGCTTGCTTCATTACATTTAGAACTGAATTTATTTCATAGGAAAATGATGTTACATCTCCTAGGATTCCCAATGTTTCCAAAAGCTAATAATGTTGAAGCTTGATGTACAGTGTAGACCTTAAGGTTTTAGAGGAGTTGGTTACTTAACATGGTATCGGAGCTTTGGTTATAGCAAGGTCAGGGGTTCGAATCCTCCCGCTTGCATATTATTACCCGGATTATTTTCCGCTTGTATTATTGAGTGCTAAAAATTGCACTATGTTGATACCCGATAAGTGGCATGTTTGTTAATCTCTTCACGTGTGTCACCGGGTCACACTTGATATACATTGTAGGTGCCCTCTCTAACACCCACCTAAGGTTTTAGAGGAGTTGGTTACTTAACAAATAATACTGAATCATACGTATTGAATTAAATGTACAATATTGTGTTATTATTACAAAAAATATCTTCACCATGTACAACAATAAAACAAAACTTATTTAAGAGCGTAATATTTCCTTCCTTAAATTTTCTTACATTTGGTTGAACATGTGTCGAAGGCATTGCTTTGTTTGGGTTGACTTTCTGGATATCTTTACTTGGTGAATAGAGTTGTTTGTGATGGTATCTATAATATAATAACAGGAGTGCCAAACTTGGCGCTCAAACTTTTCAGCCAATTTCTGAGGGCATTTTCGTCTTTCCACATTATGGCATATGATGTAACTATTAGGAAACATGATGGCATACATTTACATGAGAACAAGGCCATAAAATTCTTGAAATCAGCAATGTCAATCAATTTATTCATCATATAAAAAAAAAAAAAAAAAAAAAAAAAAAAAACAGCTGTTGTAAAATTGATTTACAGGTGTGTTGGGTCTTTTCACTGCCATCTTCGTAGTACCTGCATAGCTTAGGCTCAAATACACTCTTTTAGTTTGGGCAAAATTTAAAATTTGAAATTTAAAATTGGAGTGTGAGTATAAAGAGACCATCATTTTTATAAAAATCCTCTCTTTCTCTCTCACTATCTCCCCATACTAGCCGACCAACCCACCACCCACGACCACCACAGCTGTCCGACACCGACCACCGCTCAAAACCACTAATCACCGATGGACATAACCATCGTCAAAAATCACGAACTACCGCCGACAAAAAACCACAACTGCCACCATCATACAGAGCTCAGTAACTACCACCACCACCCACAACCGCCGACTGCCACCATTACTACCACATTAGATCTACATAAACACACTCACATTAGATCTACACAATTAAACACACAAAGCACAAAAGAAGAAGAAGGAGAAGAAGGAGGAGGAGGAGGAGGAGGAGATCAATTTTCCGGTTTATGAGTTAAATGAAAGGGCATTTTAATAGAGTGTGGAAATGAGTATATGTGCAGGAAAGTATAGAGTTAATTGGAATAGGTGGTGGCGAAAGCAATTGAAGAATTGGGAGGATGGAGAGAGAAGGAATTTTTTGGACTGGTAATTTACTCATTTACATGATACATGTATTGAAGAGGCAAAAATATTTCGTTGTTTTGACAAATGATTATTATAAGGGTATTTAATGAGGAAATTATTGTTTTTTATTTTTAGGATATTCGTGTACTTCTAAATGTTACTCCCTCTATCCCTAAACGAGGATCCATTTTCAAAAAATATTTGTCCTAAAATGAGTGTCTTTTAATAACATAACTTTACCCCTAAATATTTTTTTTGAAATTTTTTTCACCGGTCTTTTTATACGTGCAAAACTAAATTTTTGGAAAGGAGATAACAAGATTATATATGAATCTTTGCCACCAAATTGTATAAAGAGTTAAGATTTTCAAATATTGCCTAAAATGAAATTTGGATACTCATTTAGGGACAGAAGGTACTATTTTTTTTTTTTTGAGCAAAACTAAATGTTAATTTAGTTATTGATATTTTGTATTGTACAATAGCCTTAGTATTTTTGAAGGTAATAATCTTCATAATTTTTATTTTTTTGAAGGTAATAATCTTCATAAATAAAACATAAAAAAGAGAGGCCATTCTTGAAATTTTCTACAAAGTGATTTGTGAAATTAACTAATATATTATTTTTTTTCCGAGGGAATTAACTAATATATTATTAATTTGTGAAATGATCGTATAAGAAGGAAAGTTGCTTTTTGGGATGAAATTATTGAATATTGGAAAGTCAATTTACAATGTCTTAAATACACAATAAGAAGAAAAAAAGGAAAAAGCAATACTTTTTCAAAATTATTATTTTAAATACATTACAGGGAAAGGTTAAGTTTGAAATTAATAAACACAATATGTAAAAAGTTAGTCATGAAAAGAGTTGCATACAAATGGAAATTAAAAATGTTAAACATAGCAAAAATAACCATTATGAAAAGAATACAAAGAATCATTTGTGGAATGAAGTAATAAACAATATTCCTTCCATGTAAAAATGAATAACATTTTCTATTAGACAATCTTTCAAGTATAAGTTGAAATATTTATAAAAGTGATAGTATTATTTTTTGACAATTTCCTAATTTAGAGGCAAGGAATTAAGGAAAGAGATAAAATTATACTCCTTCCGTCCCTCTTTAACTTACAAAAAATGAGTTGGGCACATTAATTAAGAAAAAAGTGAAAAAAGTGATATATACTCCCTCCCTCCATTTTTAATCTACAAAAAAAGTTATCACAAGAATTAAGATGAGAATTTTTATATTATAAAATATAGATAGTGGGGTAGAGTGTTGTGAGTATAGAAAGTGGGTAGGAGAGAGAAAGTGGGGTAGGGAATAGTTAGTGGATAGTTGTTGTGTGTATGATATGTAGGTCCCACTAAATAAAAAATTATAAATAACTTTCATTTTTTGATTTTGAAGTTTAAAATGGAACACCCAAAAGAATTTTTTTTGAAGTTTAAAATGGAACTGAGGGAGTATACTATGAGACAAAACATGTGTCAATGATATCAGAATAGTAATCTACAAATAGAAAATTTGACTAATTTCACCATTCTGTCAGTTTGCAGACAGTGTACGATTTTACAATTCACTGTTACAATTAAAAATAATTATGTTTCTTTAGTATGTGTGCGTTTCTTTTTTATAAGTTTGTTATATCTCTCTAAGGTACAAATTTTACTCTGAAATGGATAAAGTATTATTATATTATTCTATAATATTAAATTATACTCCTTTTATCTCATTTCACTTGAGATTTATTTTCATTTTAATTCGTCTCATTTCAGTTGAGACTCCCCAAAATGGTAATCTTTTAATAATTTTATATTCAATCTACCTCACCCACTCATTCTCTCTTTTCATTTTCCACCACACAATCCATTCAATCAACCTACTATTAACCCCACTCATTCTCTCTCTTCATTTTTCACCACACATTTTTCTTATTTTATTCTTTTTCCTTAGTTATTGGCCCACCTATTAGGTCTTAATTGAAGTGGGACGGAGGGAGTATAAACTTATTTGTTTATGGAATTATTTATTGTATGCTTGCAAAATAATTCTCTCTAAATTTAGTATGTGTGCGTTTCTTTTTTATAAGTTTGTTATATCTATCTAAGGTACGAATTTTACTCTGAAATAGATAAAGTATTATTATATTATTCTATAATATTAAATTATACTGAGATTTGTTTTCATTTTAATTCGTCTCATTTCACTTGAGACTCCCCAAAATGGTAAACTTTTAATAATTTTATATTCAATCTACCTCACCCACTCATTCTCTCTCTTCATTTTCCACCACACAATCCATTCAACCAACCTACTATTAACCCCACTCATTCTATCTCTTCATTTTCCACCACACATTTTTCTTATTTTATTCTTTTTCCTTAGTTATTATGTCCACCTATTAGGTCTCAATTGAAGTGGGACGGAGGGAGTATAAACTTATTTGTTTATGCAATTATTTATTGTATGCTTGCAAAATAATTCTCTCTAAATTTAGTATTGATGTTCCATACATATAAATGACAAAACGTCTTATTTCAGTTGGGACGAAGGGAGTAGTTAGTTTTAAAATGTGAAGAGTGGGCGGTTAAGATTATAATTTGTATCTTTTCAAAAGGAAGGTTATAATCTGTATTTATTTATTTATTATTTTATTATTTAATTATAGTAACTCATACTCAGTCCCATAAAAATGTACCAAGTTTGATTTTTTGTCAAAACAAGTGAATTTTAACCAAACATTAATGTCAGTCTAATTATCCTAACGAAATTATAAAAATTTCTATTAGTAAATTACTAAGTTATTTATCAACAACAAAATTTAGAATTTTAGTATTATGATTAGATTGACTTTAATGTTTGGTCGAAACTCACTTGTGTTGACCAAAAAAGTCAACCCGAGTACTTTATTATGTGTCTGAGGGAAAATTTACTTATTTATTTACATGATTACTTATATTGTGTTTGTTAAAATAATTCTCTTTCAGTTTTTGTAATAATGTCCCGTACATATAAATGATAAAACTTTATACTCTTCGTCCTACTAGAAAGAGAATTGTTAGTCTCGACACGAAGATGAAAGAATTAGAATACTAATACTTTAACAGTTAAAGTGGTTTAAAAAGTAGTTGTTGTGAGTATAGAGGAGAGAGAAAGTGAATAGGAAATATTAAATAAAAAGTCAATGTGAGTATGACAAGTGGATCCCATTAATAAAGTTATGATAAAAACTTTCTAAATGTTTAAAGTTTTGTACTCACACCGTGCATCGCACGGGGTACTGCTAGTTTTTTATAATGACAAGATTACATAGTTTGTGGATAAACTGATGGCAAGATAGTTAATAAATGTGGTATCACATTAATGTTTAATCAATGTCTTTAATTATGCAGTTGTATTAAATGTATTCCGATTTCTAAATTTGTACCACTCGTAATCTTACGATTATGATTTATTAGATTTTATGTCATTAATTATGCATAACCGTTTGATCACACGTTCTGTACATGTCATCAATTATGCATAAGCATTTGATCACACGTGATACACAACATAGTACTCACGAGTTGTACATGTGATTTCGTCTCGTCTACATCACCCCTTTTCCTTTAATCAAGGGTGAATGCAACGTACTTTCTCAAATTTCATAACTAATGTCTTTAGTTACTAACTTGAAATCTTGCGGCGTTAAAAAACTAACGGAATGTGATAATGGCATGTTAGTGCCGCATAAAAAATGACTTTGTTGATGTGGTGCTTAAGTGTTACTTCCAGTTAGCAGACTCGGTAGTCTTATTAACACTTAATACGGTATATTATTTGTAAGCATCTAAAAAAGTACGCCGGATTATTCTTACTTCCAGTTAGCAGACTCGGTAGTTTTTTTAACGCTCAATACGTTATATTAGTTGTAAACATCTAGAAAAGTACGTCGAATTTTTCGTAATTTCTGGTGTAGCATGATCTATAATATCTGAACTGTTCCCTTTAATCAATACACTCTTTATCAAACAACATATTGCAATTATAAGAACAAAATTATTCCTCCATAATTGAAAGTACTTAGGAGTTATTTCCTGTACATGTATTCCTTTCATTTACATGTACAATTCACCTATATGCAGATTTAAAACTGCAAAAAAAAGGAACTGCGGAGCCATATTCGCTCTCAGCCAAAATTTCCTTTGTTTGGAAAAAAAAATAACAAAAAATGAAAACATAAAATAGTTTTAAGGAGAAGCAAATTTTCTACTTAGGGGAGCCAATGAGTTTAAGCAGATTGAGCAGGTGGGCTGCAGGTGGCCGGATTCATCTTCCCGCTGAACTTGGGCTGAACATTAGCACATTGTGCTATAGCGGGCCCCTCGGGCCCACTGTAAGTCAAGTCAATGTCCGAAACCTCCACACCATCGCACGGTAAAGTCTTGCTGCAAACTAGCTTGACAGCAAGCTGTGTTGATGAAGTCCCTCTAATGTTCTTGAAGCTAACTTTGCTAATCTTAACTCGCGAAGGATTCTGTAACCAAAAAAAATATTGATTAACTAATTAATTACCATAGAACTTAAATAAACTTTATTGCTAAAGTGAATTTAGTTTCGACAATTACCTCGCGGGTGCACTGATTATAAGGGCAGTATTCTTGATCAATGAGTACTGGATTGCCAACATTTTCCATAATGATATCTTCAAAGTGCAAATCAGTAGCAGTTCCAACAGGGGAAGCGGGCCATGTTTTGACTCTGACGCCATTCATTGTATTGCTAATCGTGCAATTAGTTACCGTGATTCCGACCACTGGTTCTTCATTCGGGTACTTTCCAAGACTCCCGACACTGATTCCATGGCCGGGCCCACATGTCACCTTTGAGACCGTTACTTGTTGACTACCATCACCGATGGACACACAATCATCTCCGGTTTTGATATGCGAGTCAGTGATGTTGACCCCGTTTGACCTTCCGATATGGATTCCGTCAGTGTTCAGACTGGTTTCCGGTGCATCTATGGTGAAGCGTTGGAACGTGATGTTGTTACATCCCAAGACGTTTACGTGGAACAATTTGCTGTCTTTAGACGTAATGTCTTGGATCAACGAGTTATTCAAGAAGTTAAAGCGGATATTCTGGTTTTTTAAAGAAAAAAGAAAAACAAGATTAATGAAAATGAAATAAGAGTAGTGCTAGGATTACAAACAAAGTTCACAAAAATTTTGTCGTAAAATGATTTGACATTCATTGATTGGATATTCAGTTAATGAATACCAGAACTTACAAACACAAGATCCAATGAAACATTGTTTAATCATTTTGTAACCAAAATTTTGTGAGCATTTTTTGTAACTTCAGTATTACTCATGAAATAAAGATCGACAAATGTTAAAGAAAATGCAGAAGAGGTGGCGGGAGGATTGGCTTACTGTGGGAAGGCTCGAGCATTTGCCTGTTTTATGACAGTCGTTTTGGGACCAAGCGGTGGCTCCTTGACCATCAAAGGTCCCACCACCCGACATGGTCAAATAGTCAATGTGGTTGAAAGTAACCCATCCTTCGTTTTCGCCTTTGTATTGAGCTGGATCGGGGGAGGCTTTGACTATGCCCTGAACCTGCATTTCAATAGGAGTTTTGCATGGACCTTCAAACTTGACTCCTTGAGCCAATGTGAACGTGCCCTTTGGAATCACGATTGCAGTCGGAGCTGTGGCCGCACAAGCCTCCGCCCAGGAATCTGTCAGTGCCTGAGAATAAACAATAAAATGTAATTAAAGTTCAAAAAAAAAAATATGTGAATTTGAATCTATATATTTATCCAATAATGGTGACACAGAGAATTTATAATCACCTTGCTGATATCTTCATTGCTGTCTGGTTTGGCACCATATTTTGTAATATCAAGCTGTGCTTCTCCAAGCGAAAACGCTAAAAACAAACTTGCAACTGTAAAAAAGATTTTTCTATCCATTTTTTTCTTTTCTTTTTTTCTTTTTTGTGATTTTGCGATTTTTTTTTCTTCTGTTTAATCTTTTGTAAACGAATGTTGATTCGAACTTAAGGCCTTAATCAACTATTTATAGTTTCGGAATTAGGAATATTCAACCAAGAGAACAGAACAAACATTTATCACCAACTTTTTAGCTAATTTTTGAGGTTAGAATGTTGTGGCTTACCTTCTTTCTCTAACCTGAGCTTTCTCTATACCAATCATACGTCGAGTCTACATTTACTAATTAATTGTAATAACTAGAGGCTTGACACGCGCTGTAATGATATTGTTTCTTGGCTTAGAATCGTTGCTGATATGATTAACAGTTTTTTTTCCTGCTTTTTCAGTCATTTTCCGGAGAGATTTCAGTAATTTAATTCAGCGCTTCATTTTACAGCAGAGGTTTTTAAGGCATGTAGGGGGCGGGCACACAAGCGTGAAGAACAGAGACAAAAACTAAACGGCTAGCTTTTAGCAATTCATCAAGACCCTAATTGCCCTTCAGTAATAACAGGAAAACAATATTACAGATCCTTCGTGTGAAAGAAAATTGAAATATTCAGTGAATTTCTATGCGTTTTAGTGAAGAATATCGCGCAATACTCCCCCCTGTCCAAAAAAAGTAATCCTCGGTTTATATTTAAACTTTGGAGAGCAACCTCCAGGGGAAGCAAATTCAACTTCTAAGGACTTGTTTTTCATACATACATTTTCAGCGTCACTCCATAACACCAGGGACTGAGTTTTTGTTTCGTTGGGACTAAAATTTTGTGATAACTTTTTGCTGTAGAACATCTTTGGGAATGCTTCCCTCAAATATCAAAAAAAAAAAAAAAAAAATGTTTTTCTCAAGTCTGGATCCAATCTACTAGGAGTAAAACTCATGTAAAACGCGTTTTACACTAGGCTTAGTGTAAAACGTGTTTTATTAATAACGACAAGTAGGGTTTAAGAGACGCGGTGGCATAAGTGTAAATATTTGAAACTTATGAAATCTCAGGAGGCATATTATGAAACTGAAGGAGGCATATTTTTGAAACTCCACATCAGGCACTTTGTAAAACCATAACAGGCATTTTTTTCAAAGAGGCACTTCTAAATTTTAAAGCATGCATTTTTATAAGTGCCTGTTGAGTTTTTTTTTTACTAAAAATCTCAAGAGGCATATTTTGAAACTGGAGGAGACATGTTTTAAAACTGGAGTTTGAAACTCGAGAAAGCATGTTTTAAAACTGGAGGAGGCACATTTTTAAACTAGAGCAGGCATTTTTTTTCTTTAAAAAAGACAATGTTAAAAGTTCAAAAAAATCTCAGGAGGCATGTTTTGAAACTGGAGGAGGCATGTTTTGAAACTGCAGGAGACACATTTTTTAACTAGAGCAGATACTTATTTTTTCTCAAAAAAGGCACTGTTAAAGTTCAAAAAAAGTGCTTCCTCTAGAGTTAAAACATGCCTGCTCTAAAAAAGTGTCTCCTCTAGAGTTAAAATATGCCTGCTGTGAAGTATTGAAAAATGCCTCCTCTTGTTTTAAAATGTGTCTGCTGAGATTTTCATGAGTTCCAATTATTTACAAAATTGCCACCGCGTCTTTTAATCCCTCTTAAGCCGTTATTTGAAAAATACGTTTTACACACAGTTAGTGTAAAACACGTTTTTTACAAGATTTTGTGATCTACTAGCCACTCTCTCTTCTCTCTAAAATCGTGATTTGATGGAATATTTGGAGCCAAATAATCATTAATTTAATGCGTAACAACAAATTATTTGTACATCATGGACTACAAGTGATCCAATGAAATGGCGGTGCCATGGACAAGGAGTGTAGATAATAACGCAAATATATTAATAATTAACTTTTATTTCACCAGTAAGATCCCAACAAAAGGGTTCAAAACAATTAAATTGAAATATACATATACAAATATACATACCCACCCAACTTCTCATGCAAATCTAAGCATGGAGGGGTGCACTGCAGACTACTGCACTACTACAAACTCTAAATTTACATTTTCCACTCAATTCCTCATGCTTCATATATAGCAGGGAAGAGTGCTGACACAACAATTATTAGCAGCTAGCTAATGGTGGATTTAAGCATCCGGTGCTGATGAACAAGCCGGAGGAAAGAGTTGACCGGAGAGTGTAGGTTTAATGTTAGCACATTCTGATATCGCGGACCCATTAGTTCCGGTATATTCCAAATTTATATTACTCAGCTTTACGTTTTCGCATGGTATCCCTCTGCTGCAAACAAGCCTCACTGCAACTTTTGTTGCAGACGTTCCTCTGATCCCATCAAAGCTTACATCTGCAATCCTGATACGTGATGGAACCTTAACGAATAAAAAAAAACGTTAAATTTCTAACACCTTTAGTTAGAAAGAGTATAAGAGTGAGCAATGTTATTGAGAAGGATGTACAACCTCCGTCCCAAAAAGATAGTCTCTTTTGACTTTTTATGGTTCACGCAAGTGAACTTTGACCAAACGTTAATGGCAATCTAATTATCCTAGTGAAATTGTGAAAATTGTTACTGAGTGATTCATCAATAACATTTTTCACATATTCATTGGGATGGTTAAATTGACATTAATATTTGGTCAAAGTTCACTTCTGTTGACCATTAAAAGTCAAAAGAGACTATCTTTCTGGGACAAAGGGAGTACGTATTTACCTCAGCTTTGCATTGACCGTATGGGCAATACCCCTGATCGATTAGTATAGGCGTGCTAACGTTATTCATGACTATATCCTCGAAATGCATGTCACGAGCAATGCCATTGGGAGAAGCGGGCCACGTTTTAACCCTGACGCCATTCATCGTGTTAGTGATGGTGCAGTTCTTCACAGTGACTCCGATGACGGGTTTTTCTCCGTCGTACTTTCCGAGACTTCCGACACTTATTCCATGGCCGGGCCCACAAGTCACTTTCTCAACATGCACGTGTTGACTTCCATCCCCTAGTGACACGCAGTCGTCGCCGGTTTTGATGTGGGCGTCGGTGATGTTGACCCCATCTGAACGGCCGATATGGATTCCGTCCGTGTTCAAGCTGTTTTCTGGGGCGTCGATGGTGGTGTATTGGAGTGTTAGGTTGTTGGCTCCCAAGATGTTCATGTGAAACAGCTTGCTATTTAACGAGGTGATGTTTCGAATGATCGAGTTTATGAGCTTATTGAAGCTTAGGTTCTGCAGATATAGTCCAAAAGGAAAAACCTCGATTTCAATATCTGTCACAATCTTATGCCCAATGCACTAGCAGAATTCCATGAGATTTACCTTTTGAGTTCAACTGAAATTTGATTATTCAACGGTCAACACAAGTGAACTTTGACCAAACAT
The DNA here is from genome assembly GCA_026119855.1 of Campanula takesimana. Lineage (NCBI taxonomy): Eukaryota > Viridiplantae > Streptophyta > Magnoliopsida > Asterales > Campanulaceae > Campanula > Campanula takesimana. The sequence continues at coordinate 725,315 of JAOWBW010000594.1, forward strand.
TTATGTCAATCTCATCATCCCAATAAAATTTCTAAAATTTGTTACTGATAAATTACTGATGATTTATTTTCAAAATTTCACTAGGATGATAAGATTGACATTAATAATGGTTCAAAGTTCAATCGCGTTCACCATCAAAAAACCAAATGTGACTATCTTTTTGGGACGGATGTAGTATATCAGAAAACTGAGAAAATATAGGACTTACAATAGGTAATGAGTTACATTTTCCAGTTTTGGCGCAGTCGTTCTTAGCCCAAGCAATGGAGCCTTGACCATCGAATGTACCACCGGAGATAGTCAAGGCGGCGACATTTTGGATCTTTACCCAGGAGTTCTTGGAGAATTTTTCGATTTCTGGTGGAGCCTGCAAAGTTGCTCCAAGAGCGTTGATTTCAATGGGAGCCTTACAAGGACCCTGAAGCTCGATTTGGTTCACCAAGTACGTCCCTTCTGGAATTAAAAGCGTGCTCGGACTCGTTGATCCGCACGCCTCTGTCCATGCTTTCGTAATGGCCTGCAAAAGAAAAAATAAAAACAATGGACATGAATATATAGGCTAGGAAGCTAATCCCTGAAGAAATGAGCATAAAAATCAAAATCAGAAATAAGAAAAAGAAACATTCTGGAAATGATTTTTGATCACCTGGCTATCATCAGTACGACCATCAGCAGTTGCTCCATATTTCTTAACATCAAATATTGCACCCTGGTTTCCAGTGACAAAGATCATCCAAAACAACAAGCATATCGCTACATGAATGGACTTGGAACTCATGTTTTATGTTTTATTTTTTTATTTTTCTTTCTTTTTTAATATACAATTTTTTTATTTTTTTATTCTTTTATGATAAAAAAAAAATGGTTATTGGAAATAGGAAAAGGGTGCAAATTGGGATGTGGGCGACAAGGTGTTATTTATATGTAAATAGATAAAACTAACACCATAAACTCTACCCCCTGATTAGGATCTCAGACCAAATTAGCAAACATATTTCCTAACACAACTATTTCTCGGTCAAGAACCAGTACATGTTTTCCTTTCATTTGCGTAAAAGCAGCGTGATTTTACAAAAAATTAAATTAAATTAGTATTTTCCTAACCTTGGTTGATGATACAGACACCATATAAATGAAATACATGCATCAAATTCCATAGCATATGTACATACTATTACTGCTTTCAGTAAAGAACACCAGCGGTCCGGATGATTGTATGGAATAAATTCTACTAAAAAAAATTATTTATCAATATAGACAAAGCAAGTTTCTTATTAGTACAAAGCATATAACCATAGAAGGTCAACTAGGACATTCAGAGGGAAATCGAAAAGTGTATACCTCCTCCTCCCATGGAGTAAAGAACCAACCTTTCCGTCACATGAAAATGAAGTAGACCTTACAGTGTACATGAAGAAATGATAGGCCTCAGTTGCTCATGAAGTAAAGCAGCATTCTTTTATTACCATGTATATCTGTTCTACAATGTTGTATCGTGGACAGCTTCAACTAATGATTTGTTTTCAGCAGCATGCTTGATCATGCTGACAAAATCAGTAACTGGTATGGTCCCCAGCTCCCTGCCAAACCTAGATCTAACGGTTACACTTTGCGTCTCAACCTCTTTGGGACCCACGACAGCCATCAAGGGAATTTTTTCCTTCTCTGCATTTCTAATGAGCTTTGGAAGGCGCTCACCACTGGACACCTCAGCTCGAATTCCATTGGCTTTCATTGATCTGGTCACCTCTTTGCAGTATTCAAGCTGTAAACATATGCATTTCATAATAATCATCCAGCAAAAATGATGCAGATAAACTTTAATTATTGAAGCTAAAAGGACGTAAAATCTATTTACCTGTGTGTCTGTGACGGGTAGAATTCGAACTTGTATGGGAGAAAGCCATAACGGGAAATCTCCAGCATAATGCTCTATAAGTACTCCAAAGAACCTTTCCAAGGATCCAAGAACTGCTCTATGAATCATGATTGGTCGCTTCTTCTCCGAGTTGGAATCAATATATGTGATGTCAAAACGTTCTGGTAAATTAAAATCAACCTACAAGAAAAGAGATGAGTTACTACGTACAAGTTTAATCTATCGGATATCATTAACTTATAGTCCAAGATGAGAACATACCTGTACAGTTGAGCATTGCCATTTCCTTCCAAGGGCATCCTCAATCTTGAGATCAATTTTTGGGCCATAAAAGGCACCACCACCTTCATCAATTTGATAGCTCCATCCTTTATCATCCAATGCAGCCTTCAGGGAAGATGTCGCCTTTTCCCAAATATCATCACCTCCCACTGATTTCTCAGGCCTTGTTGAGAGATTTACTTCATACTTGTCAAACCCAAATTGCAATAATATATCCTCCGTAAGATCAAGGACACCCCTGATTTCATCTTTAATTTGATCCTCTAAGCAAAAAATGTGTGCATCATCCTAATAAATAAGGCAATAGTGGTTACTATTTCTGAACAGTAAGTATATAAATTTAGAGTAAAACAAGTTTATTACAGGGGGAAATTGAAACATACCTGGGTAAAACCTCTTACACGGAAAAGGCCGTGCATACTTCCTGAAAACTCGTATCTATACACTGTTCCCAGCTCAGCAACCCTGATTGGGAAGTTGCGATAAGAGTTCTGCTTCCTTTTATATACCAAAATATGGTAAGGGCAATTCATTGGCCGAAGCTGATAAAGTTCGTCTTCAATCTCCATCTGGTCATACATATTCTCTTTGTAAAAGTCAAGATGGCCACTGATTTTCCAAAGATCAGCCTTAGCAACATGCGGAGTGTATAAAAGATCGTAGCCACGTTCTATATGAATTTTTTTCCAGGTATCTTCAATTATGTGCCTCACAACAGCGCCCTTGGGATGCCAAAACACCAATCCACCACCAGCTTCATCCTGAATAATTCCAAAGGCTGTGAGTTTATTTGACAATACCCGCTTTTCAGGATTTAAATACTCCCTCCGTCCCAAAATGATCTTCACACTTTTTTCGACGTTACTACGAAGGAACTTTGAGCAATGATTTTAGGTTGATTTAATTATCCTAATGAAAATCTAAAACTTGTTATTGACACACCATCAACAATATTATCAATAACAAGTTTTAGGTTTTCATTAGGATAATTAAATCAACCTAAAATCATTGCTCAAAGTTCTTTCGTAGTAACGTCGAAAAAAGTGTGAAGATCATTTTTGGGACGGAAGGAGTATAAGATAAAAATGCATTTGAATGAGAGAAACCTGTATAGAAAAGAGATCGAGATCTTGGCCAATTCGCCTGTGATCCCGCCGTTTAGCCTCCTCTTTAAAGTGGATGTATGCTTTCAATTGTTCTTCATTTTCCCAAGCAGTCCCATATATTCGTTGGAGCATTGGTTTATTTGTGTCTCCTCTCCAATAAGCACCAGCGACGGATTCAAGTTCCACAGCTCTCCTATTTATTTTTCCAGTAGTTTCAACGTGGGGCCCAGCACAAAGATCCCACCATTCATCACCTGAAAAGATAATGATTCGAGATCAAGTATTTAATCAATTGGGGAATGATAGCTCCAAAGTGATACTACATATCTGCATATTCATACTCTGAAAACCCATGAAAGAAAAAGTGAATCGACAAGTGAAGACTTAAAAACATAACTGTGTCTAGCAAGACAGTTCATCAGTCTTGCAAGTCCGAAAGAAAAGAAAAGCTGGCACAAGCTATACCTATATGATAGATTGTGATGGTATCATCCTTGATACTCTCCAAAATCTCCATCTTGTAAGGTTCATTGATTGCTGCTATTCTCTTCTGAGCTTCGTCTCTAGTAACCTCTTCTCTAACAAGAGGTAAATTTCGACGAATAATGCGATCCTACAGAGGATTAAGAAATAAATTCTACACCCTGAAACAACATCAAAGGAGTATTTTCCCAAGAACGTGACCTTTGCAGGTAAGAAGAGCAACAGCGTTTGTATTAAGGGTTGGGCTGCTCACCATTTCCTTCTTAATCTTCTTGAGGTCCTTATCAGTCAAGGGCTCTGTATCGAAGTCATAATAAAACCCATGTTCAATCCATGGACCAATGGTTACTTTTGCATCTGGGTAAATCTTTTGAACAGCCATGGCCATTACATGAGCACACTGCATCCATGCATAAAATCATTTAGCCCAAGAAAACTCGCAGCATTTGATTTGCGTTAATTAACAAAAGAGAACGTTGATTACCAAACACAATAATGTAACCGAGACATAAACTAATAATTCAAAATTTTCAAATTAACACACAATACAGCAGTATAATTCATTTTATCTACTACACGTTGCGTTGATTCAACACTTGCAACATTACCACAACCAAAGTAATTTGTAAGCTAATGAAAGAAGCAAAAGGGGGGAGACTTGAAGCATATACAGGATATGTAACTTCCCACTTCCCAAATTAGAGCAAGAAAATTTCGACCTTATCCAACCAAATTAGCATTAAACATATAAACAAGCATATGGGTATGGTGGAAAAACACAAGAAAGTTAGTAAAATGTAAAATTGAAGGAAAATCGGGGAAGATAAATTACAGTGTGTCGGATTTTGAGGAGAGTCTGAGAAGATTCATTAGTGGGAAGCACAACTTTCTCCACCGGAGCTTCATTATCTTTCTTGGGGACAGTTGCGGCGGCGGAATCAGTAGCGACAGCAACAGATTTCGAGAAGGCATGATTATGATTATTGTTGTTATGGAGGAAGAAATTCTGAAATTTAGGGACTTTTTTTGAGATTGAGAAGAGTGCGGGAAAGGAAGTTGGGGATAAAGGTTTATGATGGTGATGGTTTGATAGATGGAGGGAAGAAGTGAAGAGGGAGCGAGATGAACGAGTTAACGCCATTGTTAGGTTTGTGCAGGGTCAGGAGGATTACTCCATTTCCTTTTTGTTGTAATCTTAGCAGCACAGCAGCACAAAAAACTGTGGTGGAGGTTCTTCCCCGCCTTCTAATGGCCAATCTATAAAAATATACCACGTAATTTAGTTTTGGTTTCTCCCTCCGTCTCAAATTAGATGTCGTTTTGGAGTGTTTCACACATATTAAGAAATACCATTAATGCACGTGAAGATGACTCAAATACCCCTAAAGTAATTCAACTACCTAGGTAATTAAATAGTTAGGTAAAAGATAGTTCACTATCATTATTAAGGGTATAATTGGTATAGAGCAATAAAAAAACTTTGAAAATAGTGAAACGACAAGTATTTTGAGACAAAATTTTACTCCCAAAACGACATCTATTTTGAGACGGAGGGAGTACAATTTATGCAATGTACCACAAACTTGCATCTTAAATATACGTACTTTTTCCATTGGTTGCAAATTATGCAACGCACTATTTTTTACCCTAACGGACGTTAAAAAAATAACAGGAATATTAACATGTTTTTTTTCTCGTTAAATACACTAACGATAGAACACCAACACAGTTAAGGGTCGCCGGAGAAGAAGAGTAAGGGTCGCCGGAGAAGAGTAAGCATCGCCGGAGAAGAAGAAGGGTCGCCGAATGATTCTCGTCAAAAGCCAGATCTGTGGTGGTATGGCCGGCGCTCCATCATCCAAATCTCCGGCGACGGGGACCCTTACCTTCCTCATCTCCGACGACCTTTCCCTTCTATAAACCCCGGCGACCATCTACCTTCCCCGACCAGGTCTTCCGGCGACGCTTCTTCTTATCCGGCGACCCTTCTTCTTCTCCGGCGATGCTTACTCTTCTCCGGCGACGGCGACCCTTACTCTTCTTCTCCGGCGATGCTTGCTCTTCAGATTTGGATCCTCCGTCACAGGCGATCCTACCCCGTCGCCGCCTCTGACTCCGTCGTTCAAAACCCGTTAAATCTTTAATGGGGTTAGTTTTGGATTGACCACAAAAGCACTATGTTAATAAAATTTAACATCATCTAACGGGGTTGCATAAATTGTAAACGAATATGAAAGTACGTAGGATTATGTTGTCAAACTAAAGTACCTTATCCTTTTTGTAACTAGAAGCTTGGTACATGGCATAAAGTTGTAATTTTTCCAATTTCTTTCTCACCCGGTTTCATTACCCGGTCCATATTGGGTTTATTTAGGTTAGTTTAACAAGATACGGGACCCTTGTAGTCAAAACCACAACATTTACTCTATGGTTATAGGATTTATATTCATTAAAACCAAGTTCTAAAAAGCGCTAGGCAGTGGCTAGGCGCCACAACTGAGCCTAGCGCCTAGGCGGGCTTAGACGGGGCCTAAACGGGGCCGAGAATTCAGACATGGTTATAATATTCTAGGCGTTTTATGAACGCCTAGCGCCTAGGCGAGCGACTTTTAGAACACTGATTAAAACCTGTTTTTTAACACCCTACCTCACACACCAATTTGGTTAAGCATTTATGTTGGATATGCTTATTATAAACCACTCCTATTACCTAGATTTGATTGATCCCATAACTTAATTTTATCTTTTATGGACTTTAGGATATATTGTAAGAAGTGTTAAAACTTCATTTTGAGAATAGTCCACCTTGATAGAATAGGCTTTTGATTGATAGGCTGAAAAATTTTCCAAGTCTGGAAAATGAGGTAGGTCCATTGCCTACCGCATGACCAAGGTGCCGCATTCTCTATGCTTGCCGCAGATAACCTTGCCGCATGGTTTCATCCTACCGCGTGAATCTCTACCGCATGGAACCATGGTTGAAGAAACTCAAGTTAGTTCAAACTTAACCATGGTCACACTTGTGTCTTTACCTTGGTTAGTTTAGAACGTTGCAAATTCAAATTTCAAATTTGAATACAACTATCATTTTAGTACAGTTGGACCACCATGACTCTGCAACAAAATGACAACTCAGACTGAGCTCCAATTAGAAATCAACAGCTCATTGTCCTCCAAACTTGCCCTCCAAGAATTCAAACGGGTAGTTTCTCCTTCAAGGCTATAAATAGACCTTGAATTCTTCATTGAAAAAAAGCTGAGATTCTAAGAGAGAAATTGCTGTTGAAATTCTTGGTGATTGAAGATCATACTCAAGATTTCCAGAATCCTTTGAATCTTCAAGCACTCAACCTTCAAGTCTTCAACAAATCTCCAGCAACCTTCAAGATCAAATCTCAAGCCTCTCAACACAAGATTCATTACGCTCTAAAATCATATAGATTCCAAAGAGCTTTTGATTCTTACACACACACTCACCCCGATTGATCAATCACATAGATTGAATCATTAGGGATACACTGGTCTAAGTCTAGGATTTGAACTTCATAGAAATAGGAGTTAATTCAGTTCTTCATCTTTGTAATCTGTACTCAAGAGAATTAATACATCCTCCATTCAAAATCCAAGACTGACCATCTTGGTAAAGGACGTAGATCTTTTAACAGATCGAACCTTTCCAAATCATTGTGTCATTTACTCACTGCACTTTACCTTTCTGCAAATTTACTTTAAGTCTTGTTCATCTTGTTCATATTGTTCTTCACTTGTTCATATTAATCTTGTTTGTCTTTTAGTGTTTGATCTTTCAGATTTAAGAACAAGTGTGAATTGTGTTTGTTTGTCTACCTCATTGCCTAAGTTAAAATCTGACTAATTTATCATTTGCCAAAAATCTCTAAGACACAAATTTTCAATCTTTCAACCTACCTCACATTAACCTACCGCACTATTACCTACCGCATATACATCTACCGCACTACCTACCGCAAAAACAAACCTACTGCATTGAACTTATCAAAACCAACTCTAAACTTGTTTCAACGAAAACTTCCGCTGTGCATTTTATACTTGACCGTGTGGTTTTTATCTACTGCAAAATTCAAGTGTAAGCATAAAGGTTGAATTTTGAAAAAGGGTTGAAATTTTAAATAGGCTATTCACCCCCCCCCCCTCTAGCCTCTTTTCATACCCTTGTTGTGTCTCTGAGACCAACAAGTGGTATCAGAGCAAAAACCTTTATAAAACTTCTGTTTTTCAAGCTTAACAGCTTGGGTGCCGATTCGAAATGGCAAGTCAGAAAACTATGGCAACGGTTAACTTCACTCACGTTCCAGCGTTCGACGAAGATAATTTTGACGTATGGAAGCACAGCATTCTAACTCAGTTCTACTCCATGGACGAGCAACTTGGTGATTGTCTTACCATTGGACCATACTTCCCAATGAAAGCTAATCCGGATCCAGAAACCAATGGTGCAAATCCGACTATCAAGAAACCAAAAGCTAAATGGACCGATGAAGAGAAAAGACTGGTTGGAATGGATGTGAAAGCAAAAAGTATACTTCTAAGTACCTTGAGCACGTCACAGCGTCGACAGATCATGGAATGTTCTACTGCAAAAGAACTTTGGGATGCAATTGAAGATTACATCGAAGGAGATCAAGCTTGCAAGGAAAGCAAAAAATTTGCAATTCAAAGAAGATTCAACAACTTTGCTAAGATCCCCGGTGAATCACTAAGAGCCATTTATGATCGTTATTGTGAGATCGTAAGTACTTATACAGCACTCGGAAAGAAGCTTACCAAGAAAGAAATCAATGTTAATTTTCTTGCCGCTCTTGGTTCGCAATATCTACACAAAGGAAACACTCTTGAAGATACCAAGTTACTAGATGACATGTCTCTCAGAAGCCTCTATGCCAACCTCAAAGTCTTTGATATCAAGCTTAACAACATTGCTGAAATGGATGGGAAAACAAAGAGCTTATCGTTGGTTGCTCAAAAGGAAGAAGTGATCGAGGAAGAAGATCCAAAAATCTCCACATCAGATTTTTTTGATATGGATGATGATGATTTTGCAATGTTCGTGAAAAGATTCCAAAAGTTCAGAAAAACAGCAAGACCCGGATCAACAAGCAAAGCTCCAACAAGGTTTTCAAGGAGCAGCCCTTCAAAGAAGAAAGAGAACTTCAACTTCTCCAAGAAGAAAGAAGATCTTGTTTGTTTTAATTGCAGGAAACCAGGTCACTTCGCATCAGAATGTCCAATTCCCAAGTACGAGTATATGAAGAAGAAAAGTAACTTTACTCCAAGGTATTCAAAGCAAAAGGGAATGATGGCTGAAGAAGACTCTACCTCAAAAGAGTTAGCTACTTGGATAGAGTCAGACTCTGATGAAAGCGATGAGGATTCTGAAGAAGGTCACATTTGTTTGGTCGTCCAGTCCGATGATGAGGATGATAATAAAAGTCGTCGCTCACCAAATGCAAAACCTAAACGGATAAGTTATACGGCCGATGAACTTGCTGAAAAAGGATTCCTAACTCCGGTTCAAAAGAATGGTGATCTTCTATTTTCAAGATTTGATGTTAGTGCAGCAAAGAAGGCTCTACTAAACCCCAAAGTGAAGGAAGTTCTGTCTACCACACCTCAAGTCAAGTTTGACATTTCTCTCGATGAACAAGAAAAGATGTTTGCAAAAGCTGAACAGGTAATTAGTAAGTTTTCTGGCATGAAGGAAGCTTTAGCACTTTCAACTGAAGAAATTTCCCAGCTTAAGACGGAGAAATCTCTATTAAGATCTGAACTCACCCTCCTTAAGGAGCAGATCAAGAGCATGACTCCTCTTACTGATCGAAACCGTTTCTTAGAAGAACAAAATGCTATATTTAAAGTTAAAAATGATGAATTGGTTGCTGAGATAAATGACTTGAAAAGGATCACTAATGAGTGGACCAATTCTCGTGTCACTATGGAACAAATCTTAGAATCCCAAAAGCCTAGTGGTGATAAGGAAGGCTTAGGATTTCAAACTAATGACAACTTTAAATGTGCATCTTGTTGTGAAAGAGATGAGAAATTTACCCAGCAAACTTTGGAAGGGTCGAAGGCTAAACATCATGTTTCAAAGGGTGTAGGACAAGAACCAAAGAAGAAACTAGAGTTCAACTATGTCTACCCTAAGAAACAAACTGGCAAGGCAAAGATGAAAGGTATTGCCATGGATGAACCTACCGCAGAGGCTTCCTCTAGCAAGGTAGATGGCGCTCCCTACCGCATTATCCTGCCGCGAGGTCAATCGACCGCACCAAGGAAGATGGCGACCGCAAGGAAGCCATCGACCGCAAGTGGCGGCAAGGCAGCAAAGTTCAAAAGGATGAATTTTGTTAAAGAGACCTCATCCATACCAGTAAATGATGTTGTGCTCAAGACTTCAACGAAGCTTGTTAAAACTCAGTTGGGTGGCTTCCACCATTGTTCCGTGTGTGATGGTTATGGTCATAAGGCTGCTGAATGTCTTTTGAGATTCACACCCAATCCCAGAAAGAGTAACCCTCCTTCTGTGAGGCAGGTGTGGGTCGTCAAAAGTTGCTAACACTTTGGACCCATAAGAATAAAAAGGGGACCTTGTTCTTGAATGTTTATTTTATAGGTTCTCTGCTTAATGGCTGGACTCTCCAAGGATAGATCAAGTTTATGGTATCTCGATAGTGGCTGTTCAAGGCACATGACCGGAGATATCAACTTATTAGAAGATGTCCGTGAAGAAAAAGGGCCATCAGTAACCTTCGGAGATAATAACAAAGGAAAGACTGTAGGATATGGAGTCATTCGTAAAGGAAAAATCACCATCCAAGAAGTCTCTCTAGTTATTGGACTACAACACAATCTTCTCTCAATATCTCAGTTCTGCGATAAAGGATTGCAATGCCACTTCACTTCAAATTTCTGTCTCATCAAAGATGGCATATCCGGCGTCACTTTGCTCAAAGGGATTCGTAAGAAAAATGTTTATGTTGTTGATTTTAATTCATCTTGCATTTCTTCTAATCTCTGTTTTGTAGCAAAGAATGTTAGTGAAAATAGTTGGCTGTGGCATAAAAGACTAAGTCACTTAAACTTTAAGTATCTCTCCAAGATTGGTAGAGAAAATCTAGTTCGTGGTCTACCCAAAGTAGCTGATCACCACGATGAGAAGTGCACAGCATGTCAACTAGGCAAACAACCAAAAGCGTCTTTCTCCAGCAAGACCACACCTTCAACTTCAAGATGTTTGCAATTACTTCACATGGACCTGTTTGGAACTGTTTCTACCGCAAGTATTGGAGGAAATAGATATTCCTTAGTTGTGGTAGATGACTACTCAAGATATATGTGGGTCGAGATGATGAGCTCCAAAGATGATTGTTATGACATTTTGACCGCACTCTTTAGACAGCTCCAAACACAAAAAGAAGATGACATCGTTAGTGTTCGATCCGACAACGGTACAGAATTCAAGAACAACGGTGTTGCTCAATACTGTGATGATCATGGTATTGACCACAACTTCTCTGCTGCTGGAGTTCCACAACAAAACGGTGTAGTGGAAAGAAAGAATAGAACGTTGATAGAGGCCGGAAAGACAATGATTGCTGAAGCAAAGCTACCTCATACTTTTGGGCTGAAGCCGTCAACACAGCATGCTTCACTCAAAATAGATCCCTCATCAACAAGACCTACAACAAAACTCCTTATGAACTTTGGAGAGGAAGAACCCCCAACATAGCATACTTCAAGATATTTGGATGCAAATGCTTTATACTCTACAACGGTAAAGAACATCGAGGTAAATTTGCTCCTAAGGCCGATGAAGGTATATTTATTGGGTATGCTAAACACTCAAAAGCTTTTCGTGTATTTAATAAAACCACTCTTAAGATAGTTGAATCCGTCCATGTTACTTTTGATGAACATTCTCTCCTTGAGCCACATATGGCTCCAAATGTTGCTGATGATTTTGTTGAGATAAATGAGACAGGTACAACTCAACCACAAAATCAATCAACTCAAGGAAACCCATCTACCTCAACTTCACCTCCACCTACCTCATATGAAGCACCAGAAGCTACCTCATCTGCTGCTACCTCAAATGGAGTTGAAGTTGAGACACCCATAAATGTTGAAGAACCTATCCCTCAAATTACTTATGATTGGGATGGATCAAATGATGTACCACTAGAAGACTTACAACCACCATCAACTCAACCAGACATACCTCAAGAAGTTCGTGAGGTCAGAGATCACCCAATTCAGAATATCATTGGTGATTTGCATTCTGGTGTAAGAACAAGAAGATCAAACTATGATGCACTTATCGCATTCATATCTCAAGTTGAACCTAAGAAAGTTGATGAAGCACTCCAGGACTCAAGTTGGGTTGTTGCTATGCAAGAAGAGCTCAACCAATTTGAAAGATGCAAAGTTTGGACCTTAGTTCCAAGGCCACAAGATCAAGGAGTGATTGGTACAAAGTGGGTGTTCCGAAACAAGATGGATGAGAATGGAAGCATCACAAGGAACAAAGCAAGGTTGGTTGCACAAGGATATAGACAAGAAGAAGGCATTGATTATGATGAAGCATTTGCCCCCGTTGCAAGACTCGAAGCTATAAGGATATTCTTAGCTTATGCCTCTTATAAAAGATTCAAGCTATATCAAATGGATGTGAAGAGTGCATTTCTCAACGGAGAACTTCAAGAAACCGTCTTTGTTGCTCAACCGCCCGGATTTGAAGACCCCAAATTTCCAAATCATGTCTACAAACTCCGTAAAGCTTTATATGGACTCAAACAAGCTCCACGTGCATGGTATGATACTCTATCTAAGTTTCTCCTTGAAAAGGGATTCAAGCGTGGTAAGATCGACACAACTTTATTCATTGCTAAATATAATGATCATACTTTACTTGTTCAAATATATGTAGATGATATTATTTTTGGTTCTACTAATGAATTGTTGTGTAAGCGTTTTGAGAAACTCATGAAAAGTAAATTTGAGATGAGCATGATGGGAGAATTAACATTCTTCCTTGGGCTACAAATAAAACAATGTGCTGAAGGCATCTTCCTTAATCAAGCAAAATATACAAAGGACCTTATCAAGAAATTTGGACTTGAAAATGCAAAGGCATACGACACTCCTATGGCTACTGGTAACAAGCTAGATAAAGACTTGAAAGGTAAGAAGGTTGATCAAACCTTATATCGAGGTATGATTGGCTCTCTCCTATACTTAACTGCTAGTAGGCCAGATATCATGTTTAGTGTTTGCGTGTGTGCTCGTTATCAAGCTGATCCTAGAGAAGCACATCTTATTTCTGTTAAACGTATTATTCGATATCTATCTGGAACTATTAACCTTAGACTTTGGTACTCCAAAGATTCAACTTTTGATCTTATAGGTTACCAGATGCAGATTATGCAGCATGTACCATCGACAGGAAAAGCACGAGTGGAACTTGTCATTTTCTTGGAAATCGACTAGTTTCATGGGCAAGCAAGAAACAAGCCTCAGTCTCTGTATCTACCACAGAAGCTGAATATATAGCTGCTGGAAGCTGCTGCTGCCAAGTGCTGTGGATGAAGCAACAATTGGTTGACTATGGAATCAAAGAAGAAAATTGTCCAATCTTTTGTGACAATACATCTACCATTGCTGTCTCCAACAACCCTGTCATGCATTCCAAAACCAAACACATTGATATCAAATACCACTTTCTCAAGGATCATGTGGAAAAAGGTAATATCCATCTAGAGTATGTGGGTACTGATGATCAAATTGCAGATATTCTCACCAAAGCTCTCGATTCCAAGAGATTTAGGTATCTAAGAGGAGAAATGGGTATGCTTGAACTTTAACTCAAACTTGTCCATATAAATTTCTTGTACTAATGTTTGTCAAAAGTTCAAAATCAAGATAGGTACACGGCAGACATATCACGGTCAAGCAAATACCATTGATCTTTCAATCCCTCAATTGACCGCACCTCCAGTCTGCCGCATCATTCAAATGTTGCCGCACACTTCACTCTGCCGCGTAAAATCTTGTTACCTCATTGTAATACTTCATCTCAAAAGCTAAACCAAGGTAAAACCTCAATCGACCGCACATGTCACGGTCGACCTCATAGTTACCGCACAAGGACCCCAGGTAAGTCATTCTAACTTAGAGATATTTAGGATGTTTCTGTCATATCTACCTCAAGGGCATAAAGGTAACTTTCTTTTTTCCCTCGTTTTTAATAAATTCAAAATTTTTTTTGGAGCATTAAATTTTCATTTAATTTTTATTCCTTAAAACTATTTATGAGCCGTCTTTGGCTATTGATTTGACACCTAGTAACCTTGCATTTAATTCGAATAGACAACCTAGGTCACCTCAGTACCTTTTGCAGAGTTAACCCTCCATCTTCCCATCATCTGACCTCTGCAAACCACCCTCCACCAAAACCGTTCCATCTCCTTCTATCTCTCCACCACTCTGCTCATATCACTTTTTCAGAAAAATCAAAACCTCTCTCTCTCTAAACTTCTCTCTAAAAACCGCCTCCCTTACTCTCATTCTCTCAATCTATAAATGACTTCTAAACACCCATCTAAGAAGACTTCGAAATCTGTTGAATCAAGAGACGAACCTCCAATTCAATCCACTCCTCCCGTCGTTGTTATGGTATGAATTTTCAATTTCTCAATTTTTTTCCGTGTTCTTGGTAAAAATTTCGAAAACCCTTCTTATTCCTTAAAATCTTTCTTAAATCTCTTAAGTTAGTAATATGAAAATCTTGCTTTGATTATTTATTTTTGGTTCTTGTTAAGTATATCTCATGCCTGCATAAGATCTTACCCCAGTTTTGTAGAGTGTTTAATTTCACGCAAATGGGTTCAATTTTTTTTCTTTCCTATTCTCACTTTTCAATTTCTGGGTTTAATGTGGCGTTTGTTTCATGAAATTGATCTGACATTAAGACTTTATTTGCAATTCCGATTCTGTCTATGATATTTTCGTTGAATTTCAGTCAATTTTTGATATTGAGGATGGTGATGATGATGCTACCATATCACCAAAGGCTAAGGTTTCCGAACAAAACATTGAGGTTCCTCCTACCGTGCATCCTGTCCCTACCGCACCAGCTCCATCGACCGCACCACCTGCTCTTGAGTCAAACCAATCTATTCCTGAACTGCTTGCTGCAATCAAGCTTCTTACTCAGATGCAGGCAGACACTCAATCCCAGGTTGAATCTTTAGTGTCTAGTATGGTGGCGCTTCGAGAGGAGGTTATTGAGCTGAAGACTGATCAAGCCGCGTTGAAGCGAGATGTTGCCGCACTTCCCTCCGAAATGATTGTGACCATTAAGGGGGAGAGTGTTGTGATAACAAAGGCTGTTAAGGACATCATGCATGGAACAACTAGCAGCTCTACCGCACATCCTGCCGCAGATCCTGCTCTCACTTATGCCGCACTCAGAGAAGCCCTTCATAAGCAAACCAATTACATCAGTACCAGTGCTGTCAATGGTGTTGAAGGTGCGAGCAAAGAATTATCAAAGGCTATGAATTCTGATAAACTTGAAGTCAAGGATGAGCTGGGAAAGGAGCTGAAGAAATTGAAATCCTCTCTAAAAGAGGAGATTATGGTTCAAACAAATACCGCACTTCTTACGGTTGCTGAAAAGTTTACTCCCAAGATTGCCACGATGACTGAAGCGATGAAGGTTCAAACCAACCGTATTGAGATCAACAACGTCAGAATTGAAGGACAATCTACCAAGATTGACCTCCTATCCAACCGCATCAATACGGTAATGAACAGGCTAAATCGACAAGGCGTGATTCAAGCCTCGCAGGAAGCTTTTCAAACTCCTGAAGCAGGTCACGGAAATGTTCAAGCTCACGGTGAAGAGGAAGAAGAAGATGGAATCACTGCTCCTGTTATGATTCCAGGATTGAATATCCCTGCCTACCGCTTTCCTCTTACCGCAAAATTCATTGAAGACCTCATTGATGTTGACCGCATTTGATCTGACCGCATGTGGTCATGAAATTTGATGTTTAAAACAATCTTACTTTTATGTTTTTATTCTGGGTTTGTAACTTAAAACAATATTTCTCTTTTGTGATCCTTATACTCCTGCTGCCTTAATGATTATCATCTTAGAGTATGATTATTGTGTTTGTTGCATTTCTACTCCTTCTCTGATTACTTATCTTGAAATGCTTCAAATAATATTTCTATCTTCTAGGATTAGTAATTTGTTTTTCTTTTTTAGGATGATAGAAATCTATGACATTGTGTGTGCATTGACTTGGGGCATGACATTAATAAAATGATTATTCTTAAAAACATGTTTTTACCAAGTACAATGAAATAGCCTTTGTTATAGTAGGTAATGGTCTCAATCAAATAGGGGGAGATTGTTGGGTATGCTTATTATAAACCACTCCTATTACCTAGATTTGATTGATCCCATAACCTAATTTTATCTTTTATGGACTTTAGGATATATTGTAAGAAGTGTTAAAACTTCATTTTGAGAATAGTCCACCTTGATAGAATAGGCTTTTGATTGATAGGCTGAAAAATTTTCTAAGTCTGGAAAATGAGGTAGGTCCATTGCCTACCGCATGTAACCTACCGCATGACCAAGGTGCCGCATTCTCTATGCTTGCCGCAGATAACCTTGCCGCATGGTTTCATCCTACCGCGTGAATCTCTACCGCATGGAACCATGGTTGAAGAAACTCAAGTTGGTTCAAACTTAACCATGGTCACACTTGTGTCTTTACCTTGGTTAGTTTTAAACGTTGCAAATTCAAATTTCAAATTTGAATACAACTGTCATTTTAGTACAGTTGGCCACCATGACTCTGCAACAAAAGGACAACTCAGACTGAGCTCCAATTAGAAATCAACAGCTCATTGTCCTCCAAACTTGCCCTCCAAGAATTCAAACGGCTAGTTTATCCTTCAAGGCTATAAATAGACCTTGAATTCTTCATTGAAAAAAAGCTGAGATTCTAAGAGAGAAATTGCTGTTGAAATTCTTGGTGATTGAAGATCATACTCAAGATTTCCAGAATCCTTTGAATCTTCAAGCACTCAACCTTCAAGTCTTGAACAAATCTCCAGCAACCTTCAAGATCAAATCTCAAGCCTCTCAACACAAGATTCATTACGCTCTAAAATCATATAGATTCCAAAGAGCTTTTGATTCTTACACACACACTCACCCCGATTGATCAATCACATAGATTGAATCATTAGGGATACACTGGTCTAAGTCTAGGATTTGAACTTCATAGAAATAGGAGTTAATTCAGTTCTTCATCTTTGTAATCTGTACTCAAGAGAATTAATACATCCTCCATTCAAAATCCAAGACTGACCATCTTGGTAAATGACGTAGATCTTTTAACAGATCGAACCTTTCCAAATCATTGTGTCATTTACTCACTGCACTTTACCTTTCTGCAAATTTACTTTAAGTCTTGTTCATATTGTTCTTCACTTGTTCATATTAATCTTGTTTGTCTTTTAGTGTTTGATCTTTTAGATTTAAGAACAAGTGTGAATTGTGTTTGTTTGTCTACCTCATTGCCTAAGTTAAAATCTGACTAACTTATCATTTGCCAAAAATCTCTAAGACACAAATTTTCAATCTTTCAACCTACCTCACATTAACCTACCGCACTACTACCTACCGCATATACATCTACCGCACTACCTACCGTAAAAACAAACCTTCCGCATTGAACTTATCAAAACCAACTCTAAACTTGTTTCAACGAAAACTTCCGCTGTGCATTTTATACTTGACCGTGTGGTTTTTATCTACCGCAAAATTCAAGTGTAAGCATAAAGGTTGAATTTTGAAAAAGGGTTAAAATTTTAAATAGGCTATTCACCCCCCCTCTAGCCTCTTTTCATACCCTTGTTGTGTCTCTGGGACCAACAATTTAGTAGATAAATTTTGATGAGTTGGTTTGTAGCCCCATTGTTGTGCTATTCATTATGTCAATTACGTTTGGATCACATCATAGTACTAATCATCGCATTCGGGATTACTTAATAGATGGACAAAACACAGTCCGTATTGCATATAAACTTGGCTTCAATCACACTATAACAACATGTATAGAGTCCCAGGGAATTGGCGCAAAATATGAGATTTACGTGTGCCCCCGAAGATTAGTTTCTTACTTTGGAGTTGAGAAATTCAGCGTGTCACCACCGAGCACTTGAAATAAGAGAGTGTGGCTATCTCTAGGTTATGTAGTTTTTGTCAAGTGTAATAGAAGAATGCATGGCATCTTTTCGTGGGATGACCGTTTGCTTAAGATCGTGGGCATGCTGCGAGAATGGAGGACGTGGTCTCAAGTCTAACAATTGAAGTTGAATATTTTGTTGAATGGTTTTGTCCATGTTTGTGACATTACAATGGGATACATGTAAGCGGTATTTAATGATGCTTTGGGCTCTTTGGCATGAAAGAAATGCAAGGTTTGGAACCAGATGTCTGTGTCTATGCCAGCTAGTCGTACAACATAAATGGTGGGTCAAGTATTAATAGATTGGAAGGATGCTCAGAGAACTATTATATCAACATCTGCGGCGGTGGTATAATCACTATCCAGCAGTATGGAGCATGGCATCCTCATCCTCCCAATTTTTTATAGATAAATAGTGATGCATCTTTCTCTATTGAAGCAAGCACTACTGGACTGGGTACTAAGGGATGCATCTAGACACGTTTTGGCAGCCTGGACATATATTTGCATGGAAAGAATTTAAACAACTTGGATCCACTTCGTGTACCACAGGCTCACCCAAAAATTCATAAATGTTAGTGTGTTCAATGGTAGTTTTGTAGGCTTATAGAAATAACACACTAAACTAAAGATGTGGGATGGGGTTTCAAAAACATCCCCAGTTATATCATTGTCATCCCCGCAACGCCCACTAGATCTTACCCCCAGATGAGCTCCCAAGCCTTCAGGATAGGGATCTGCTTTCATACCATTTGTAACGACTCAAGCACATAAATCTGGTCCACTACATAAGCACCACGCACTGGCCCGCTGAGTACAAACAACTTGGGTCCACTTGTATCACTTATCAACCTAAAAGTTCATGAATATTATTGATGTTCAATAATAGTTTTGTGGACATATAAATAGCACACTAAATTTTCATCTTTCAAAATGTCCGGTGCAGTTTTGAAGATTGTAGGGAGGTTTGAGAAGTTCTTAGAATTTATAAAAATGCCACTGCGCGTTTTTTTTAATTTTTTTGGGTTATTTATAAAACGTCATCTCACAGTTCAAACCTGGTTTAAACGTGGTTAAAAACACGTTGTCCTTAATGAATCAGAAAAAGCGTTTTTCCCCTTAAGAAATGAGTGAGAGGGAATAGTAAGTTGATTGGTGTTGTCAGTATAAAAGTAGAGTAGGGGAGAGAATAAGTGGGAGGAATATTAAAGATTCTTTGCCATTTTTTGAGGTGGACATATACTCTGAGATGGACTAAAAAAAGAAAATTGGACATATACTCTGGGGGACGGAGTATCTTTTTCACTCAAATAATGAATAAATGAAATGCATTCCGTAAAATATCGATATATAAAATATTGGGTTTAATCATTTTCAATCATTGTACTTTCATCTGACTTTCACTTTAACCATTATACTTTATCTTTTGCACGAAAACCATACTTTCGAAAACCTCCCATCGCAACCACAAATTCGTGTCTAATCCGTCACTAATCCATGCCCCAATCCGTGATGTTTGGGTTTGGATGAGAGGTTTTCCAAATTAGAGTGGGTTTTGTGTAAATATCAAAGCATGATGGTTAAAGTGGAAGTCGGGTGAAAGTACGATGGTTGAAAATAAATTTAAACCCAAAATATTTCATGTATTTAGGACGGATATAGTTAAATACAGGGAATCAAAAATACAGGGAAGGGCTAAAATTACCCAAATACCCCTTTATATACTTATTTTGGGCATTTTGATTTCAAATCGTTTGTTTCAAACTCTCTGTAACCTATACCGCGAAACCGACGACGCCGCACACCAGACCGCACCACCACCGACGCCGACGCGAGACCCACGACCACCACCACACGACGATGGCGAGAGTGAAAGTTCCCAAGAACGTTCCCAAGGCCGCCGCCCGTGCTTCCGCCGCTTCCATCACCGCCGCCGGATCTTCATCTAGGACCGTTCCGGTAAAAATGGTAATGTAAATTAAAATGTTATATTAACCTAATTTTACACTCATCAAATTCCCAATGTATAATTTTTTGTTTGATTATATCAAATCGATTGTATGAACTGAGTGTTCAATGTCATTCTTGTCTGAACTCAATCGATAATTTTTTCGTGTTGTCTAACACGAGGGGCATCTCGTGTTGTCTAACACGAGGGTCATCTCGTGTTGTACCACACGAGACACGTCTCGTGTTGGCTAACACGATATGAGTCTCGTGTTGGACAACACGAGATGCGTCTCGTGTGGGACAACACGAGATGACCCTCGTGTTAGACAACACGATATGTCGTGTTTGGCAACACGAGATGCGTCTTGTGTTGTTCAACACGAGACGTGTATAGTCTTGTTCATATTTGCCAGATGCTAATTTATTATCTGTTATTTGATTTTTTTGTAGCCACGTGAACGTATGACCGCGTCCAACAGAAAGAGGAAGGCTGAAACGCATATGGAGAGAAAAGAAAGGCGGACCAAGAGAAGGGAGGAGGAGGCGGTAGCGTCTGATGATGTTCAGGAGGAGGAGGAGGGTGGTAGTGAGGGGGATAGTGAGGAGGAGGAGGAGGGGGTAGTGAGGGGGATAGTGAGGAGGAGGAGGAGGGGGATACTGAGGAGGAGGAGGAGGGGGAGGGGCAGGGTGAGGATGAGGAGGAGGATGAGGAGGAGGGTGAGGAGGAGGAGGAGGTTGTTAGACGACCATTGAGGCATGGGAGGAGACAGGGTGGGAATGTGGCTAGAGGGCAGGGACGGAGGAGGAGGCAGGATGCGGGTGAGGAGGAGCCACCATCATGGCAGATTCAGGGTAACCCAGGTGGCGGCCCAGAGGATGTTACTCTTATATACGGGTTTGGTGATCACAGAGCCCGGGAGATTTGGAGGGAGGCCACTAGTGAGTCAGTGGTGACTTTCCATACGAGACTGCAGCATCTGCACAAGTAAGATAATCATTAATGTGAAACTATTAAAATATGGAAGTTATTTTGCACACACTCTAAAAATTCCATTAATTATCATCCCATGCTTTTCTCGAACTAGAGTATTGATTATATTTTTTGTTTGTAATAAACAGGTTCAAGCGTGGTGATCTGGATGATACTGATAGAGCCTGGCTGACCCACGTTGATGCATCGGGCCTCCAGCAACTGCACGATGCCACCATTCAGAGGCCTAACTTCGCGTTGATGACGGCATTTTTGGAACGGTGGTCTCCTGAGACTAACTCGTTCCACATGCCTTGGGGGGAGATGACCATTACGTTACATGACGTCTATCATATACTGGGTATGTTGTTATATATAGATTTCAAGACTATATGAACTATCTGCATTCATCTCATGTACTAAAATGCGTTATTTCATCTTCAATTTACAGGTATAAGCTGTGTAGGTGCATATGTTCGGTATCCGGACCCAGTGCCTGACGTATCCGGCATCAGTAGACACCTTCATTTGAGCGGCACTGGGTACTTATTAAAGGATGTTCGGCGTATCTTTTCTACCCGTATAGGTGGCGTGACAGATTTGCAGCGTGCTTCTGCATATATCCTGCACCTCTTGGGTTCCACGATGTTCGTGGACAAGAGTCAGGATAAGGTGCCCGCAGCATACCTTCCCCTATGCATGGATCTTGCGAGACTCCCCACTCTCTCCTGGGGATCAGCTACGTTGGCATATTTATACCGAGAGTTGGGGAAGGCGTCCAGATCCGGATGCAAGCAGATGGGTGGTTGTGCGACATTGCTAGAGGTACATCTTACTCTATTCACTTTCTGTTTACTTTGTCGACTCCCCCCCATGTAATTACATGTTGCATTTGATTAGTATTTAATACTTTTTTACATACATCTCAGGGCTGGATATACGAGTACTTTCCAGATTTCCGGCGAGTTTTTGACCCTCACTGGCAGCAGGGGCAGCCGAGAGCCCGTAGATGGTCTCGTACTGATACAGCTGGGAGGGCATTAGACCATCTAGTGCAGTATCGCCGCACTCTTGACAGGATGCATGTTGAGAGGGTGAGTTATTCATATTAAAACTGTTTCAAATTGTTACACTCCCTCCGTTATTATGTACACTTTACCTAACAAAGTCTACTCACAGGTTCTTTGGACTCCTTATGGTACCGGAGCGGACGCGATTCTGCCGGTTTCATACTGCTCAGGGGTTATACGATTTTGTGATATCACTGAGGCGTGCATGCCTGAGCGTGTTAGTAGGCAATTCGGGCACCAGCAGAGGATCCCTGGACAACCCCCGCCTGGTTCCCACGATATGCATTTTGGCAAAGGGTCAGAAGGGGTACCAGAAGGACTACAGTGACCACGATTATGTTTGGGACGCGTGGGTGGAGTACGGCATGGAGGAGTTCAGGCCCGTTCGCCGCTGGGGGCCACTAGTGACCACATCTTCTCTCGTGACTGATGATTATATAGAGTGGTTTCTGGCTAGGAGTCATGTTCGGATATCTAATCCGATACACGATCCCCCCATTGACATTCCACCTCCCCCACCGCCCCCACTTGATGATCCACCGCAGCCTGGGGTTCCAGAGGCACGAGCTATCATACTTCCATATTTGAAGGATGCCAGGGTCCCCGAGGACGTCAGAGCTGGTCTTACACGGGCCCACGAGATTTTAGGAGGTTTTATTTAGGAGAGTTACTGATTATGGAGTTTTGTATTACTGATTATTATGGATTTTTGTATTACTTGGATTTATTTGGATTATGTATTACTGATTAGTTGGATTTATATTCCTTAAAACCCTAAAAAATGTTAAAAATTTCTAACTCAATTTCCATTTGGATTTTGAGTGAAGTCATACTAATGAACAACACTTTAAATGTCATTTAGAATGTAGAAAAAAAAAAAAATTAAATAGGTATCCGTATACCATTTTCACAACATCGGATCATATTCCTTAAAACCCTAAAAAATGGCACAAATGGCACAAATTTCTAACTCAATTTCCATTTGGATTTTGAGGAAAGTCATACTAATGAACAACACTTTAAATGTCATTTAGAATGTAATGGGGGTAATGTCATCACTGAGGCTGCCTGCGGGTGTTACTACAGGCGAACACATGAACTTCCATGTAGTCACGAGATTGCACGGATAGAGGACTGTGGGGGACGGATTGATCTTTCCTCAATTCATGATTTTTGGAAGAAGTTGGACATTGAAGTAGACAACCCTCCATGTGAGCTTTCGATAGATAAAGACAATTTTCAAGCTATGTTGAATAAAGTTGAGCAAGCACCTGAACCGGTAAGGAGGAAGTTATTCAAAACGATGGAAGAAGGGCTTAATCACCATACGAGAGATGCTTACGAGCCAGATCATATTTCAAAGGCGAATAAACCCCGGACCGGAAGTTCTAGAGAACCGTCAGTGACTGTACCAGCAGGAGTAGGACCACCGATAAACACAGTTGTGTTGGGACAAGTGACAAACCATTTTATATTGGTATGATACTTTAATTCGTTATATTTAACAATATTACTTAAATTCGTTATACTTAACTGTCTCATCTATATTAGTTATATTTAATTGTCTTACTTAAATTCGTTGTATTTAACTGTTATTACTTTTGCAGCTGCACATGTCAGGCAATGATTACCCAATACCACCACCACCGAACACTTGGAGGGAAAACTGTAATCCAAGCGCAAGTCAACTGATCGTCCGATACCGAGATAGGATAGCAACATTCAATGAACTGTATGATCAGGATACCGATGCAAGAAGAGAAAGATTACGTAGGGTATAGTATATGTGTAATGGATTTTGAATTGTCACGTTTGTATGAATTATCAAATTTGGCGATAGTATATGTGTAATGGTCTATTGGTCCCTCCCACTGCTTTGTGGAGATGTGCTATCATTTTAACAATCAAATTTCATTTCTACTTCTGTTTCTTGTTGCTTTTTCTGTTGCTGTTGTGAAAATCAGGTTCAGACACTATGTCGTGTACCTGTACACGAGATGAATTTTACAATCTCGTGTAACTGTACACGAGATGTCTCGTGTGCAAAAACGATTCATCACGTGTAAAGTTACACGAGACTGTAAAAGCCATCTCGTGTATACGTACACGAGACGGGCAATGGCATATTTGGAATATTTCGTTCTCTGTATATAAGATTCCCTGTATTTAGTATTTACCATTTAGGACACAAGGCAGTAGAAGCGTTGTGAGGAAGGCGCGTTTTAGAGATTCTTCAACGGGGATTCGGGAATGGTTATATAACAAATTAGCTAAGTTCCCGCTAAAATGTAGAGTGGCGGGTATCCTTTTCTTATCAAAACTCCAAAAGCCCCCAATTATATATACATAAATAAATATAAACTCAAATCAAACCCTAATCCAATTCAGCCATCCATTTCCCAAATTTACACGTTACACAATGTCTGCTGAATAATAATAATTATTAATCCATCTCCTAATTGATCTCAATCTCTACCCCAAAACCCTAAGGATTATTGTCCATTAAAAACACAAAAAAATTGTTGCGAAATTTATAAATAGACATTTTTTTTCCTTCTCTTCAATCCATTGAAAATTATTTTGTGCAGGTGATTTTGTGTGGAGGCAGGTGTGTCGGAAACAGGGTGGAGTCTGGTTTCGCTGTGCGGTTGCGTTGGGGAGCCGATGAAGGGGCTCTTCAAATCCAAACCCCGCACGCCGGTCGACCTTGTCCGTCAAGTCCACGACCTCCTCATCTTCGTCTCCTCTAATCCGGACCCACGCCATGCCAAGCGCCAAGAAAAGGTTGTTATCTCTCTCCTTCAATCTTTGCATTTTGCATCTAAAATTTTCATTTTTATTTATTGTTGGAGTTGTTTTGTTGATTCTGAAAAAAGTCGTTTTTTTTTTTTCCCAATTGTTGTTGTTGGCGTATCTAATTTTGAAATTTCAGATCTGATTTCTGCTTCCAATGTAACTAACGCTTGATTTAAGTTTCAGAAAGGGTATGTGAACAAGAGAATGCCTTGCTTGGGAGGGGGAGACGTCCTGATTATATTGTGATTGCTAACCCTAGCTATGCATTTTTAAGAATATATGTGGAATTTATGTATACATAATTTGTCAAGAGTTTTGATGCTAAATGGATACCTTAACATTATGAGCACATATGTTAAATTGGTTGTAAATTGTCATTTGAATGCTCCTGGTGACCAGCTACTTTGAAAAGGAAATCAATGGAACAGGAATAAAGAGAAGTTTCTCTTTGAGCAAATCGAGAATGAAGATTATCTTACCCTTTTTGAACTCGCATTGATCATCTTTCTAGGGTATAAATATCTCTTGACATAGTTCTAACTCTGCCTCTCTGTGACAAGCGGAGGGGATTGTGATTGTAGGCCCACCGAATGTAGGAGAGGATTGTGATTGTAGGCATCAGGATTCAAATCATCCATCTCACTTCTTCTCTTTCTCATGGTCATTAGAAGTATATGGGTCTGTGTTGTACCCATAGTGGTGATTCTGGAGTCTATAATTAAATGTGGTTTGGATGGTTTTTGCTACCTTCACAACCCGTGAAATGAAAGGTCCCAATGACTTGCTTTGGTCACTGGGTTGCGTCCCTTAGCACCTTTTGAGAACACACGTAATTCTAAATGAAATTTGTTTATCAGCATATGCGTTATTGAGTAAAAGTTTCATTGGTTACCTCTTCAATAATTTCCCTTTTTGATTAAGACACAGGACCTAGCCAGTGGCGGATCTAGGATGTTTTGACAGCGGGTGCACAATTTACACTAAAAAACTTAAAACATATTTTTTTGAAACGCTGTTAAATTACAATATGATACACCACTACAATTAAAAGTATATTTGCAACTTTATAATGAATAGAAAAAATGTTTTGATAGAAAAATGTTTTTGATAGAAAAAATATTTACGAACAAAGTTTTTTTTGTAAAAAGGTTATTCATTTTAAGATAGAAAAAATAATTAAATAATGAAGAAGACCCAAACATTAATTAATTATATTTGAGATGATTGACAGAAACCTAAAGTGGACTAGTTATATAAACTTGTAGTAGAAAATGAGAGAGAATAAAAAATATACTCCCTCCGTCCAAAAATGATCTTCACGTTTGACTATTCAAACTTTTTAAAGATATGAGCATTTGCTTCACTAGCTATATTGTGTTTATGCACATTTAAGCCTAAATTGTAGAAATGAGAAGAACTTTTTGGGACAATGAAAAATGTCAAACGTGAAAGATCATTTTTTTGAGACGGAGGAAGTCGTAGTTATATTTGAAATTATTGGAGGAAACTCAAAGTGGCCTTGTTAAGTTGGAGTAGTAGAAAATGAGAGAGAAGGAAAAAAATGTCTTGGCTAGCAGAGAGATTCGAACCTGAGTGGCTTGCATCAAACAACTTTTAAGAAAAACATTGCCGCCAGAACACAGAGCTACTTGTGATTATTATCAGGGTGTTATAAATATAGACAATCTGCGGGTGCACTTAATATTCAGGATTTAAAAAAAAAACATTTTTAACTACAAATTTCAATTGACCGGGTGCACGTGTACCCCCTTCTACAACATAAGATCCGCCCATGGACCTAGCTCAGGGTCCATACTTGATTATTTTTTCTGCATCAATTATGACATTTTTATGGAGCTGAGACTGAAGAAGTGGAAGAGTTTTTTTTTTTTTTTTAAAGTTGTTAGAAGTTCTCACGTTTTCACATGTTTAAGTGTGCTTGGATGAGGCAACAATTTGACATTGGAATGCTCACTCTATCTGCAGATGTCTGAACTAAGGAAACTTATTCTGGAGATGAGGACTGTACTTTATGGTGATGATCGATCAGAACCAATTACAGAAGCCTGTGCAAAGTTGACACAGGAGTTCTTCAAAGGAGATACACTACGTCTTCTAGTCATTTGTCTTCCTAATTTGGATATGGGGGTACGTAAAAACAGCCAAAGATCCTGGAAAAGGGGCAGGCTCAATAAATCATTTTTAGATGGTTTATTTACTTTCTTAGCATGACTCTCCACTCCATCCGTTATTCTTTTCATGTGCATAAAGCAATGAGATCATATACTGCAGGCACGTCAAGATGTCACTCATGTGGTTGCGAATCTTCAAAGGCAAAAGGTGAATTCAAGGATAATTGCCTCTGATTATATGGAGCAAAATATAGATCTTCTAGACATTTTGATACCAGGGTAAGGTCCATTTACAAATACTTGGAAATATCTGGAAAATTAAAGTTTGATACATTTTTTTCAATTTTGATTCATTGATTTTGAACTTGAAGTCTGAAGACACTAAACCTTTCTACTTTCATTAAAGTTTAAACTTTGTATATGGTTTTATTGATTGGTTAGCTATGAAGACTCTGACATTGCTCTATCATATGGTGCAATTTTGAGAGACTGCATTCGACATCAGGTTGTTGCAAGGTAAGCATTAATCAAATGATTTTGTGGTCTATGTCTGTAAGCGAAAACTTCATCTGCATCGTCTCTGTTTTCGCGCACTGGGCTTCAATAATTGTTTGACTTGTTAAATATCTATTTTGTTAGCTCCTCAATACGTGACCCTGTATTTAGTATTATTAGCTTGGCATATGCATCATCTCTCACCAGAGGAGAGAGAGAGAGAGAGAGAGAGAGAGAGAGAGAGAGAGAGAGAGAGAGAGAGAGAAGAGTGTGCATGTGTGGGGTGGTGATCAGAAAGAGAGAGAGAGAGGAACAGTAAGGCAGTGGGAAAATATGGGTTCCTATAAAAGTAGGATCATTGATTCCTTGAGAAAGTACTGAGAGAGAAGGTGGAAATATTAGCAAGACTAACTGATAAACAGTTCAAACGCATTGCTTAAGTTCTTCACGTAATGAAATCTCAATCGGTTATAGTATCATATTATTTGTGACGGTTATTGGCCGCCATATATACGGTTAATGGCTGCTGTATACACTCATCAAACATTATGTTCTAATCCACTCTAATGTCATGGTGTCATGTGGTGAGATCATTAATGGTGTTTATGTTCTTATGTTACTAAAAGTTGCTTAAAAATCAACTCTCAAACTATATCTTAAAAATAAAAATTGACATTGGAGTACTTCATAGTTCATAAGATTCAATAGCTCTATATAAATTTAGCTATTGGCATCTACATATTTTAACTAGATTTATATTATGTGGTTAACTTCACTGTCTCTATATTATTACAGATATGTCTTGGAGTCGGAACACGTGAAAAAGTTCTTCAACTATATCCAGAATCCAAATTTTGACATAGCATCAGATGCCACAGCAACATTTAAGGTTGATTATCTTGAGAAGATTTTCCTAGTTCACTCTTGTGACTTTTGCCTAGAGAATTCTTTTGTTGCAACTCTTTTCTACTCCCTCTCTGCCAAAAAGAAGAATATCGCGCTTGACATATCAAACTTTTAAAGGATGTTAGCTTTACTTGCTTGTTCCTTCATGAAATTGCAGAAAAAATATTTCCTCTTTTAGAAATGCGACTCTTTTTTGGGACAAGCGGAAAGAAATTTATTGGGGAGGAGCGAGTATTTGTTATCACTGTTTGCATATACATAATGCCACCAAAAAGATGTATTTTGATTCATTTCAACATCTATGCTAATCATATGACTTGCTTTATTCTTTTTGACAGAAGTTTTTTGCTTATTGGTCTCCTGAAAATACGAATGCTTTTGCGCTTTTACTTACCTTGCAAAGCTAATCAACAAATTTAGATAATGTTTTCCATGCTTGTGGAAAACATGTTTACATTAGGCGCCTTGTAACTGTATATTCTTAGCAGAATCATTAAGCATAACTGTAACAGAAAAAAAGCCATTAGCTTTTTCGGTGTTTTTATTTTTTGCATTTAAGTGAGAGATTATCATGTTTGGAACCGTTGCAATTTTTTTGATATGATTGCTGATGTTTACATTAGCTTTTTCGGTGTTTTTATTTTTTGCAATTTTTTTGGGACTAAGGCTTTGTTGTTGTTGTTGTGTTGTTGCTGATGCTTTCTCATACATGATTCAGGAGCTATTGACAAGGCATAAATCAACTGTTGCTGAATTCCTTTCTAAAAACTTTGACTGGGTAAGTGTTTATGCTAAGTTATCTACATGGCATTGCTAATATTATGGTTTCAAATATTATTGCATGCTACTTTAGGTTCACATGAGCTTTTATCTCTATACAAATCATTGTGGTTCTTGTTCTTCTTTGCCATATCTCATTATGTCGAAAGGTCAGAATGATCTCAGATTGGAGACAATTATATCCATGATTGAGGCTTGTAGCTTTTGTATGTCATATAGGCCCGCGGACCGCGGTACTGAATCACTTGATTAGCTCTCTCTCTATATATATATATTTATATATATAGACTATTGGTTTGTCGAGATTCCAAATTCAACCTTCTGCCTTGCGGGAAAAAGAAAAGAAGAAACATTTTAGTAAGACCTAAAAATATTTTAGATGAAGGCATTAGGATTAAACTATTTCCTAGTCTCTCAAAAATCATACACATATTAAGTTTGTCTGCTCTCCCTAACCAGCCTAACAAATGGATGTTTTGATTGGTATATATGTTGGTTGTCGGCAATTGATAATCATTATAGCTGTATGGAACCTGATTTTGAGATGTCTATTTGATGCAAATGCTTGATTCACTTTGTCTTTACTTGTTCTAGATAACCTATATCAAAGTTTCCAGTCTCTTATATTTGCACTAAATATTGCAGTTTTTCCAAGCATACAACTCACAGTTGCTGGAATCTACTAACTACATCACCAGAAGGAATGGTGTTAAGGTCCAGAATTTTAGTACACTTTCTTATTCTCCAATTCCTGACTTTTGCCATCTTGTTTTTCCTTTTTGTCCATCACTGTTATATCTTCTTTTTCTGATTGTATATTCTTCTCTTATATTCTTATATAAAATTATTTTTGTCGTTATTAAAAAAACGATTTTTTGTTTCTTTTCTACCAACTCAAAAAAAGAGTTGACATCCAACATATCTTCTTTCTACTGCTCCTTTCTGAATTGTTCTAATGAATACTAAGCGTTAAGCTTGCTTATGGCCTCCAGAATTACATGATCAATGTATCATGTATATTAGTTTACAGTAAACATCATCAACTTTGAGATAAAAAATGAGATTGTACCTCTGATAATTTGACAAATGTTTCAGTTGTTAGGAGCAATGTTATTAGATCGTTCAAATTCTTCTGTAATGGTGCGGTATGTCAGCTCATTGGACAACATGAGGATTCTCATGAATCTTCTCAGGGTATTCTCCGCCTTCTGCTGCATATTTACTACATGTAGGTACATAACAGAGACTATGTCAGGACTATAACTTATTAAACTTCTTGTTATTTTCCTTGCCCAGGATACGAACAAGACAATCCAGTTTGAAGCATTTCATGTATTTAAGGTAGGATGAAATGATGTCTCTTAAGCTTTATAACATTGTAACAGGGTTACTACTTGTCATTTTCCTATTCCGTTGATTGTCTGAATACTTTATTTTCCCTAACATCTCCCTTTTCCTCTGTACCGTTTTCTCCTTCAGCTATTTGCTGCTAATCAACATAAACCTGATGAGATAGTGAATGTGCTTGTTGCGAATAGAAGTAAGCTCCTCAGATTTTTTGGCGACTTCAATACTGATAAAGGTATGAAAGTTCTGATTCATTTACAGTGTCCTTTTATGCTATAAACACAGGGTTTGAACATTGAACCATAATTTGTCACAGAGGACGAGCAATTTGAAGCAGACAAAGCTGAGGTTGTGAAGGAAATTGCCATCCTCGAACCCAGAAGTATCGCATGTGAAGCTTTGAACCAGTGTGAGATTCCCTGTTAATAGTAAAAGTCTAACATTAGGTACATAAGATTACTCTTCAATTACCTTTGTTTTCCCTCTTGGTCATTACTTCATCCCTTTGAAGTTCATATATGTGTACATGTTTGTTGGTATTCGTTTTATTTAATCAAAAGTTAGTCCTTTATTAATTTATTTAGCAACGAATTAGGAATTAGCGTAGACAAGAAAATTAGCTATGAGCCAACTAGACTCATGGAAGTGTATACATATATGTACCAGAAAAAAATATTACAATCCATGTTCAAAATATCATCACTCTACCCTACCATACTAGTCCAAGAACAAAAAATATAACTCGAATACCAGAGTAAACTAATAATCTCCCTCAAGCAAGTGTCTAAGGACCCCTCACTCATCTAAAAATATATAACAATCTAATAAAGGTGGGCTTATAAGAAAAACAACTGTAATGGCACTACCAATCTGTAAAGATCTGTCTATGCCCTGGTAGCACCATATCCATTAACTCCATTAGTTCCATTCCCTATGTGTTGATGTTTATCAGATTCATCTTTTTTCCTGTTACGAACAATATACCATGTAAAGGCTTCCAAAATAATGGAGCTGGCTCCCAAGAATATCAGTATCCCAATATATGCACGTTTCCACTTCTTTTGAGGGTCCAAGATATCAAGTCCCTCGAAGACATTGACTATGCTCAACGAAATCACGGCATACCCAATAGCATGATGGTAGATGTTCCAGTAGAATCTGAATTTGTGGTCTGGCTTAGGTCTCAGCAATAGTGCAAATACCTACACGCCATATTACATGTCAATTAATCTAAATAAGCTAATATACTCGGAACTACCCAAGATTATATTGAAAAAAAAAAAAAAAAGATAAGTATATTTATATACCTGAAGGGTACCGAGGGTGAATAGGGTTATGCCGATGTTTCTATGCTTGTTATATTCAATTCCTACTGAATCACTGCCAAGCTTGAGTCCGGTACCCCATCCGGCTACTCCAATGATGTAGGCTGAAGTTTGGCAAGCAGCATGTAGGTAAAACCAGGCTGGATTAGCTGTCTTAAAGACCTTCAAGTACCTAGCAGCCATAGCTCCCAGAGGCAATAAAACACCCCAACTAACCGCATTCAACACACCATGAACCTGTATAATTGAAACCACCCACCACCATATGAATATATAATCCAGAATATAAAATTAGGAAATAATATCAAAAATGCCTAATAAATAGGCAATAGCGGCTGTTCTGAGGCTAGATCAGTGGAACAAAACCATAGTAGAATAGAAGTGAAGCCTGTGTGTGTATTACCGATGATCAGCAAAAAAAAAAAAAAAAATTGGAGTCACTCACATTTTTTCTCCGTTGTCGTGAACCTCCAACGCTTCCTCCACCAGAAGTGGCCTGCCCGGAACTGAAATCGAGGGTTCCAACGGAATTGGTATTATCTGGATTCTGGGCATGCGGGTTAAGAGTATCCCCAGAAACAGGACCAACTTGCCACACCTGAGTAAAGCTAGTTCTTCCGGTAGGAAGATCCAAAGAAGCATATATAATCATATCACTCCCTATTCGCTCAGCGGTAAGACCCCTGACATTAAAACTCAAAACACCAGTCTGCATACTAGGACCGTAGGTCAACACCTGGGTGGTGAAAGACTGAACCAACCCACCAGAGTTTGTAAAAGCGATCAAACACTGGGACCCACGCATCCGTCCCCCACTGGGATTCAAAGCCCAACAAACCCATTGGGAGGCAGTAACTCCAGTATGTCTATAGGCTATGTCAGCTGTGTGATTAGCTTGGTGATAAGTCCAGTGGAGGAAAGAGTTTTGAACAGGGAGATTAACACATGTGGTATATATGTTATTGTTGTTGAACGCGTATGAAGTGCAGTTTTGAGCATAGGATGATGCGAAAACAGAGGCTATAACACATGAAAACAGAATTGTTTTCAAGAAACTACCCATTTCGATCCGGTGATCGAAAAAAACACACACACCAGATTTTGGAGATTTTTGTGTGTTTATTAAGGCAGTTTTGTGATCTGGGTAAATGAAATTCTTGATCTGAAGTGCCTTGGTTTGATGGATGGATGGATGGATGGAAGAGAGAATGTTGTTTAGGTGATATATATATACAGGGGAGGGGAGGGGAGGGGAGAAGGGAAAGTGTGTGGTGTGGTGGCATTAAAGATTGTAGGTAAAGGACTTGAAGTTGTTGACTTGTTCTTTTTGTGGAATTAAGAGTGGCAGATTATGGCTAAAGTCATATTGTATAGAAAGCAAAGTTAGAAAATGGAAGCATCCAAGAAGGTCTCTTTTTTAATATTATTTTATTTACAAGTGTGTCTTAAAGGGTTGAAATGTCCATCTTTCCTACTAGTCTTCTTTTTCCAACCACTACCCATGTGTGACACCCATAAAAAAAAAACAATAAAAAGGAATTATTTCATGTGTTCATACATAGGGTCTGCATCATATTCAAAGTCTCCTTTCCTTTGTACCAAAAAAAAAAAAAAAAAAAAAAATCAAAGTCGAATGGTTGGGAATCATAGACTGATGTAATTCCTTGTTCCAAAAATATATATAAAAAAAAAAAACCCTCTTTTCTTTTTGGCTTGCTCCCCCAAAAAAAAAAGGTAATTTAAAAGAACAATTAAATTTTGTTTAGTTTCCAGAATATATAAAGAAATAAACTACGTATATGACTTAAAAAATAATGAGCATTTTTTTTGAGCGAAAAATTTTTTATTGAGTTTTATTTGTTTATTTCACAGATATTCCCTGAAGCATATAGAATTGTTGCAACCCCCGTCCCTCTTCTAGATTGGTCATTGCTTATTAGTAAAGTGAGTTGACCTTAATAAAAATTGCAGTTAATTTGTTAGTATTGCTCATGATTAAATTGCAGGGCAATGCTAGGGTAGGCCTGGCAAATGAGGCGGGTTGGGTCAGGTTGCAGGTTGTGGCGGGTCACGGGTTGTGGCTGGTAGGACCCGACGCAACTCTTGAAGTTAGCGGGTTGGGTTGGGTCGCCCGGATGACCTTTATTTATTTCCCCCCGGCTGTGGCCTTTACTCCAGCAAATTACATATGAATAGAAATTGAAATCAAGACTGGATATTTTTTTTTTTCCTCAAATTGGGTTATATATTGAAATTTGATTTCCAAATCTGAACACAAAAACCACACACATCGAATTGAAAATCTGAAAACACAAAACGACACACATTGAATAGAAATTCTAAACTGAAAAATGAAAATCAGAAATTTCATAGCCCTAAATAGATGACAAAAACACTACTAAAATAACACAAAACAACACACATTGAATTTGAAATTCTGAGTCTTTAATTAATCAAAATAAAACATTTAATACTCCCTCTATCCCTAAATGAGTGTCCATTTTCAAGAAATTTTTGTCCCTAAATGAGTGTCTTTTTTGAACATAACTTTCTCCCTAAACGTTTTTTTTCGAAAAAATTTTCACCGGTTTCTTTATACGTGCAAAACTAAAGGTTTGGAAAGGAGATTACAAGATTATATATGAATCGTTGTTACCAAATTGTTCAAAAAGTTGAGATTTTCAGTGTCCCTTAAAATGAAATTTGGACACTCATTTAGGGCCAGAGGTAGTATCAAATTTACCTTTGCTTGTGATTTCTCTCGGAGTGAGACTGAGAGAGAGAGAGAGAAACGGGAGGCGGAGGGGACTGGAGGCGATTAGCGGCTTAGCGCTTCACGATTGGGACCGCGATTTGCGCCGGCGATGGAGTGAGGAGTGAGAATCGAGAACGGGGAGGCCGGAAGTGAATGAAGGCGCGATTAGGGCTTGCGATTTTTGAGATCGCATTATATTTCGGCGGGTTAAATTGGTTGACGGGTATAACTTGTTTTAACCCGCGAGTTTGAGCGGGTTAATTGGGTTACCCGTTTCAACCAGTTTATTTTATTGGGTCGGGTCGGGTCTGGTATTTCACGGGTTGGGTCGGGCGGGTTCCTGGGTATTGGGGCTAAATTGCCAGGCCTACCGCTAGGGAGTACAAAAGAAGTTCACAAAATGATGGATACAAAATGAGGTGGCGATATTTTATTGGTTACATCGATAGTGGACCCGTCATACTCTAATTAAAAACACCAATAAAATCTTGACACATCATTGTGTAAACCAAATTTTGTGGCACTTTTTTGTGACTTTATATTTACCCTAATTGCATATTAAGATTATTTTGTTATTTAAGAAAGTGACTCTTAGTTATAAACAAAGTAAAAAGAAATGACATTTTTATGTAGGTAATATTGTAATGAACCAAAAAGGAGATTTATGAAATCTTGGAATAAAATTTGTAGTACAAAATCATCTTTAACTTAAGTTGTACTATAAGAAATGGTGTACTGAGAGAGCTTTTTCAATTTATTTGAACTATGGGGCGCATAAGTCGTGTCATGTGCTTACATCAGATTCCAAGATTAATCAATTTTGTACAAAAGAATCATTATTTAAATCTAAAATTAGTGGTTTCGAGCATTTTGCAGACACACGATGATAAAATGCTTAAAGCACATATAACTCCCTTCTTTTTCTTCCCCCAAACATTGGGGTTCTCGGGGATATAACGATGAGCGCTCTCCCGGAGATTAAGAATCCGTTTTATTTTAGTTGCTAGGAACTCGAAAAAGATGAAGGAATGGAGGTTTGCAGAAAGTCAAGAAAGTTGGTGAAACGGCTAACAACAAATATGGAAAAAGATTGTTGAATTTAGACATATAGTGAGAGGGACTTTAGGTAACCATTATCAATGAGAAGTACACAAATTCTTAATATGTTCATGTCAATTTCGCATTAAATTCAGAACCACATTTTCACCTTACAAGTCCGTAAATGTCAACAAATCATCTTATTTTCTTCTCTTAATTTCAAATGATCAAGAATATTTGCATGGATGGAAAAATAGATTGTCTCATGTAGAGGTGTCCAATCCGGTTAACCGGCGGTTAACCGGTTATAACCGGCGGTTAGAAATGTAACATTGAACCAACCGGAACCGGCCCGGCTAACCGGATATAACGGTTAAGGTTAGGCGGTTAACCGGTTAACCGGTTAACCCGGTTAAACCGGTTAAACCGCCTAATTTTTAACCTTTTTTTTTTTTAAAAAAAAAAAAACTGAAAATGTAACATAGAACCAACCGGAACCGCCCCGGCTAACCGGATATAACGGTTAAGGTTAGGCGGTTAACCGGTTAACCCGGTTCAACCGGTTAAACCGCCTAATTTGTAACCTTTTTTTTTTTTTTTTTAAAAACTGAAAATGTAAAAAAAGTGACTTGAAATCTGGAAATGTAACTGAAAATGTCAAAAAACTAACGGAAAATTTGAATAAACTGGCTGAAAGTAACTGGAATCGTTAAAAATCTGACTGGAAATATGAAAATAACGAAAAAAGTTAACGAAAAAAGTAATAAACTTGGGGATGTTTGATTGTAAAATGCCTCCTCCCCATAATAGTAAATTGTCCCACCCTCTCATTGTTTGAATTGGAAGCCATTTCGTTAGAAAGTTAACGAAAAAAGTAATAAACTTGGGGATGTTTGATTGTAGAGAAAGATTTATATTGTAGAGAAAGGGTTTGTGAGGTAGTAGTGTGAAAAAATAGTGAGGAGGGAGGGGGTATTTATAGTTAAATTGATGGTAATAAACTTGTAAAATGTAATTATTTTTTTTCAAAAATCTTAAAAAATATGTTAGCATTTAAATTGAAACCCAAAAGATTTTTTTTGAGCTTTTTTCAAAAAATACTCAAGAAATATAGTGTATTTTTTTTTAAAAAAGGGACGGTACCCTTAAATTTTATTAATTAAAATTAAAATTACAAAGAGGGGGACAACCAAACCTTGCCATTTTATAATTAAGGGAGGACATAATGGAACCTTTACCTCAACTTAACTATTACAATGAAACTAAAATAAAACTATTGTAAACATTAAAAAAATAAAAAAACTTTCTAATTGCCTTCCCCTTCGGAACTTCCCGTAGACCCTTCCAAGTCGTATTGATATCGTGGATCTTGTATATCCTCTTCATAAGGCATATCTTGCTCTCTCTTTTCCGCTCTAATCCAATCACCAAGTAAGAGTTGATTTTCCAAATTATCAACCGTTAGTTGGGAACGTCTTGCATCCAAAACATTTCCTCCCACGCTAAATGCCGATTCGACCGCCACCGTTGAAGCGGGAGCGGCTAATACTTCTTTTGCAATTAAAGAGAGTATGGGATAACTTTCATGCCTTTGTGCCCACCACCTCAAAACGTCAAATTTAGAATTATTTGAAGTGTTTTGTACATAATCAAAATTGGAGTTGAAATATAATTCCAACTCGTAAGGAATGGTAGAAGAAGAAGAAGAAGAAGAAGAAGAAGCCATTCTAGGACGTTTTGAGGAAAACAAGTCGTCAAAAAATCCATATGGATTGAAAGTGAGCCCACCATCTTCTTGTGTAGCAAAATCTTGATTAGTATATGAGGGTTCTTGTTGTTGTTGAGAAGGATTTCCATACTTTGCATTATACTCATTATAAAGAGTCACCAAATCTTGTTTTGTATTTTGAACAATAATCGCCGGGCTTTCATGTACTCCGTCCCCATTTGGGTATAAATTCTCATAATAAAACTTTACTATCGCCTCTAGGTTGTCCAATGTAACACGGGGATCAAATAATTTTGCAACCAAAAATAGAGACGGAATAGTATCAAAATATTTTAGCCACTTTGCCCTCATTTCAATAATGCTTGGGCCCAAAACGTCGCAACTTGCTAGCATGTTTAAACTTCGAACAATTGCACCACATTGCTCAAGTACCAAAAAAGAAGTTGGATAATAAACTCCCGACAAAGCCTCGGTAGCGGTAAAGAAAATCTTTAATAATTGGCATAAATTAATGCAAGCATTCCAATGATAAGCAAATAAAGGGATGTCCGTACCCAAATGAAGAAAAAATTCCATGAGAAGCTCTTTATACTCAAAACCATCCTTTAACATTGTATAGGTGGAATTCCACCTAGTCGGAACATCCATAGAAATTTTTTTTTCATTTAAACCCTTACTTTTCAAAAAATTGATCCATTTTCTTGTAACTCTATTTTTTTTTGCAATAAAAACGAGAGCATCTCTAATGGGTTTAACATATATATCCAACGCATCCAAACCGTCTTTAACACATAAATTAATTATATGACATAAACATCTTATATGAAAAAACTTACCCCCAAGTGACGGTTGACAAATAAGCTTCAACTCCGGTATACTAGCGGTATTAGCACTAGCGTTGTCGAATGAAATAGTGAATATTTTTTGAATAAGACCATACTTTGCCAAAACGCCGTGCAACTTTCTACAAATATTTTCCGCGGAATGGGGTGGTTCAAAACTATCATATGCAATTAATCTTTTTTGGATAGTCCATGAATTATCTATCCAATGGCATGTAACACCCAAATAACTATTTCTAAGCCAATGATCACTCCAACCATCGGCACAAATTGAAACTCTATGATTTAATTTTGCTAAATCCTCAATTAATTTTAATTTATATTCCGACACCACTATTTTAATATCGCGTACTAGAGTCGACCGTGGCACTTTATGACCGGATGGATTTAAAGAAAGTCTAATAAAATTTTGAAAAAAATCATCATCCGCAAAATTAAAAGGAAGCCCTTTAACACACACAAATTTGGCCAACTCTTTCCTATAAAAGATATCATTAAATTTAAATAATATCGAAGACGTACCTTGGCCTTGACCTTGAGCAATTGGATTGAATTGTAATTGAGATTGATCGCCCTCAATCCCAAGTTTTTCGGGATGTTTTGATGACATATGCGCGTTCATTGACCCATACCCTCCACCCTTTTTAAAGCCGTACCATTTTGGACAATAGTTGCATTGCGCTTTGAAATGGATATGGTCATTGGGGTCAATTTGTATTTTTTGGAAATGGATGGCAAAAATGTCGGATCTAGATTCTCGTGGTTGACGTTGTTGTGCTTGTCCTTGTCCGCGACTCCGACCACCTCGACCTCGGCCTCGGCCGCCTCTACCACTTTGACTTTCAAAAACATTTTCTTCCGTCCCTTGCTCATTTTGATTTTCAACAAAGGGTTCCTCAAAAAATTGATCAAAATCTTGGTTTTGGGAGGTAGAATCAACATGAGACTTGCCAAGATTTCGAGATGAAGACATTTTTTGAACTGAAATCTGGAAAACTAACTGAAATCTTGAAATTTAACTGGAAAGTGTCAAAAAACTGACTGGAACCGTTAAAAAATTGACTGGAACCGTTAAAAACTGACTGGAAAACTGGAAAAAATTAACTAAAAACTGACAATTTGACAAACTAACTGGAACCTTAGAAAACTGACTGGAAATCTGAAAAAAATTAACTGAAAACTGATAAAACTAACTGGAACCGTTAAAAAATGACTGGAAATCTGAAAAAATTAACTGAAAACTGATAAACTAACTGGAACCGTTAAAAAAATGACTGGAAGTCTGAAAAAAACTAACTGAAAACTGATAAACTAACTGGAACCGTTAAAAAACTGACTGGAATTCGTTAAATAACTGACAGGAATCTGGAAACTAACTGGAATTTGTTAAATAACTGACTGGAAACTAACTGAAATTTGAAAATTAACTGGAGTCTTTGAAGAGTAGAGAGAGAAATATGGAGAGAAGTAGTAGGGTAGAATTGTGGGAAAAGATTGGGAGGAGGGAGGGGATATTTATAGTATCAAAAAACTGGAAAAAAAACTTTTTTTTTTTTCTGCATTATAGCCGTTTTTGGTCAGAAAAGTAACGGCCAAAAACTGACAAACTAGCCGTTTTGGACCTTTCTGGTCAACTAGCCGTTGGGGAGGGGCCACACTGGCATTTCTGGAAAATCCGGTTAAACCGTTAACCGCCGGTTATAACCGCCGGTCCAACCGGTTACTTAACCGACGGTTATAACTGCCGGTTTACCGGTTTGTGAAATGTCCAACCTTAACCGGACCGGCCCCATCCGGTTAACGTCCGAAACGGTTAGCCGGTTAGCCGGTTTGCCGGTTTTGACCGGCCGGTTAACCGCCGATTAGCCGGTTCCGGCTAGGAATTGGACACGTCTAGTCTCATGGATAAAAACTCATACAGAATTTTACTCTCTTCTGCATTTTAAAATGAATGGTCTAATATGTTCTTGAGCAAAATCAACATTCATTTTAGGACGTAGATATAGTACATGTCTTGGGGTCTCTGTGTACTTTTATTTTACGTGCAAGTGGGTAAAAATACTATTTCCTCTTTTCATAAATGAATGTCTATTTCAAGAATTTTTGTCTGAAAATGAATGACTTTTTTGGAAAAAACTGTCCCTAAACGTTTTT
Source organism: Campanula takesimana (assembly GCA_026119855.1). Taxonomy (NCBI): domain Eukaryota; kingdom Viridiplantae; phylum Streptophyta; class Magnoliopsida; order Asterales; family Campanulaceae; genus Campanula; species Campanula takesimana. Next base: position 765,663 of record JAOWBW010000594.1, read on the forward strand.
TTACCAATTTTTTTCAATAGTCTCTTTATACATACAAAACTAAATGTTTGGAAATAGAATTATATGATTGCATACGAATCTATGCCACTAATTTGTATATAACTAATTTGTATATAACGTGGAAATTTTCAGATTTTTTTTTTTAAATGAAATTTTGACATTCATTCGGCACTGAGGGTGAGGGAGTATTCCAAAAGTCTCCTCTGCTTTTCCTTTTTCCTTGTTGTTGTTTTCTTTTTCATGGTAAAGACCCAACTCTTTTGCGTTTTTTTTGTTTCGTAGACTTTTTAACTTTAAAATGTACTTTTAGTCATCAAGTCTTCTTCCTTCAACATCGTTTTTCTACTTTTAATATTCCTTTTCAAAAAAAAAAAACATTTATTAATGACCTTTATACAAAAAGAAAATAAAACCATATCTTCATAATTAAAGAAAATTTGAAACTGTTTCGTTGATGAGAAGTACAACAACTTGAACTTGAAGTGCAATTATAGACTCCAACAAGATGAACAAACCAACTTGGGTTTCTAAAATGAGAAATAATTGATTAAGATTTAATGCTATGATGATAAGAGCAACACATTTTCCTATATTTTTATATAGAGATAAATATAAACAATCAGAGTAGGAACTAATCATCCCTAATTTTGCTATTCAATACACAAATGAAAATGAAATGTTGTATCTCAAATTTATTAGCCTACCCGTTTCGAACCAAATTAGTCGATAGACCAAAAAAATGACACTATACTCAAACTAATTTAAAGCTAAAACTTTTTACACGTGAGCGTGACGTGACAAAGATTTCACGCCCATTTACTTTTTCTTCTCATGTTAACGTTGAAGCATGATATGCAAACAGTTATTACACCAAATCCTAAATAAAATACTCCCTATGTCCCAAAAGTATCTTCATACTTTTTTTCAACGTTATTGCGAATGATTTTTGAGCAATAATTTAGGTTGAGTTAATTGTACTAATGAAAATCTAAAACTTGTTATTGACACATCATCATCAATACTATCAATAGCAAGTTTAAATTTTTATTGGGATAATTTAATCAACCTAAAATCATTGCTCAAAGTTTCTTCGTGATAACGTTGAAAAAAGTATGAAGATCATTTTGGGACGGAGAGAGTAAACAAAATGGAGCGGCAAAACTCAGCCAAATTGAAAGCTTCCCAACCTAATATTCGAGTTAGACAAGTGACTAAAAAATAAACAACTTTAATTTGTTCTTTTCACACGGTTTCCCTTCCCATCAGCAACCTTTCTTGACAACTAATTTATCTTTAATTAGGTAGTGCTGCTTTAATAAATCAACACCCCTAATAATCCAGATATTTGGTTTTTAGTGCCAAATCTCTTGTATAATCATATTGTTTAGACTAACTTTGAACAAGATTTTCCCCAAGTCTGACTGGTATGAGTCAACTCGTGAGTCAGTCGTCCCTTACTAATTCCATCCCCAAGAACAAGTCAGTCTACAAACTTACTGTCGCATTTGACTTGTCAACGTTTATGTTTATAAGAGGCCGAAAGACCAAAGTATGCAATGTACTTTTCCAGTTTTTTCAATTAATTCAATGTACTATTTAGTAACAGCTTAATGCAATGTACTATCTTGTACTTTTTCATATAATGCAATATGCGTTAAATCAACCTAACGACGTCAAAAATTTTTAACAAAAATGTCGATATTTGTTAAAAACTAACCCATGTTATATGGGTCTAACATTTGTTAAGTAGACCAACTCCCTCTCTCTCTCTTCATCTTCAATATCACTGGTCAGGCCACCCATCACCCATCACGCCGCCGGCAAGCACCACCACCGACCCACCACTACCATCAACACCACCATAGCCGCCACCACCATGATGGCCACAACACCCTAATTCCACCCCCAATCACCGGTCATAATCATCAACACCACTACCAACACATAAAGTCAAAATAAAATCAAAATTCAAACCCAAATCAAACTCAAAATTAACAAAAGAGAGATGAATTAGAGATCGATTGAAACCCAAATCATATCCGGATTCAATCCGGATTTAAACCCAACTAGATTCCAACCCAGCACCATCGCCAGAAAGATGTTGGAGATTATGCCCTAGGTCCTTGAGAAAAGCCTTACGTTACATCATGTTCTCATTTGTTATAGAGATAACAACTTGGATTATTATATGTTTTGCATGTTTCTCATAATAATCCCCGTCCCTAGTACTTATGAAGAACTAGTATAAGTTTAATTGATGATCATGTGATGATCATGTGTATGTGATACAAATTAAACTTGTGGGTACTTGTTGGTGAACAAGTACTGGACATGACCCACTATAAGATTTATGTCATGGTCAAATGTCATAATTAAATCTCATTTAGTTATATCATTGGAATCCTTAGACTTGAGATTATCATCGTCTTCCACATGATGAACGTTGTGTTTGACGTACTCAAACACTACCCTTAACTAGGTGATTATAAAGGCTACGATTGGCACAGTCGGATTCTTGTAGGGAAGAATGATAAGTCAAGATGGGATGTTGTCCCTCTTTATCTCAAAGAGATATATTTGCTTGGCCACTCGAGAGTGAGATTGATGATGGTGTATGACCATACCCAAATGAATTGAAGTGTTCAATGTCATTTGCTCATATCAATCTACTCGGGATCGAGAAAGCATTGGACACTTAAGTTGACTTAGACCGTGGCTTATGTTCAATATGATATCGCGTGACAAAAGGATCATGGTATGTTCTATGAGGATAAACGAACTTCGTTAAATTATATTAATTGGGTAGTCATGATGGCTTGCTAGAGTCCGCTCATGATTTATGGGTTTGATGACACGCCCCAAGTCCCGAGATCCCCTAATAGAACCTCGAACCTGGTGCGCGTAACTAACAAGGAACAAGAAACTAACGGGAAACAGGAACAATACCTGTTAGAAACAAACTGACATGATATATATACTCAAGAGTAAGGAGCTAAGATAGCTCACAACGAGCTCTAGACCAAGAAAATTAAAACCAAACATGGTTACATACAGCGGAAGACATGCCTAGCACATAATCTGGCATCAAGAGATGTCTAGAGACAACAAGTACTACACAAGTATACCCCAAACAAGCCCTGAGTTTAACAACTCATACAACATCGTCCTTACCAAAGTGTAAAAGGACACTAGTCTCAAACAAGAACATCATGCGGAGTACATTCCCAGCTATGCCGAGCCTCACTGCGTACTATCCCCTGCTTTCCTGGGGGGGGGGGGAACAAATAAAGGGTGAGATAAATCTCAGTAAGCTATTAACATGCAACTACATGACATGTTATCATGCAATTCAATTAGATACTCAAGAAATCATATATCAAGTACCATCAAGTAACAAGTATAGGAGAGGCTAAGCCAACTCAACAAGTAATCAAGCTCAAGATATGATCAGGTAACAAGTAGTCAAGTAGTGTGAGAGGCTAGACCAACTCACCAAGAAGCACATAGGACTATCACGTATCATTACCTGAATCCTTCCTTATTTCTCCCAAGAATACCATTGTTGTCGATGCTTGTATAGATGATGACAACCACGATCAAGATCAAGAGACTGCTATGCAGTATATAAGAAGACCCGGTAACCAGTGTCATTCACAAGAACAAGATTCACGAGGTGTTCACGAGTTAGCATTCACTTATATCAGGCGTATTGCTCTAATACAGGATGCTAAGCCCTTACTATGGCCGGTAGTAAGGGAAAAACAGACCGAATGCATAGACCCACGATTATCACTTATGCCCCAGCCCTCACAATAAGAGTGAACCTATACACCCCTCTGCACCAAATAAGCCAGCTGGACTCACACGAGAATGCACAAGTATATGTTTACTTGAACTACGAGAATAGAACTAAGTCCCATATTAGTGGACCAGTCTTTATGCACTATGTAATCATGTATCATGTGCTCACGAGAATACAAGTACACATACGCAATCATTGCGAAGACAAATCAATCTAACAATGGCACGTAGAGTGTCCATATAACACGGTCAATCCAAGTTAGAGTCTATTAATAACAGACCTCAACAAGTAGTAGGGTATATCATTCTATATCACGTTGTCACATGCCAAGTTTGCACGTACATATTCATATCACATTTAACACATTAAAGTGTCTATCACGATACCCTTACTATAAAATAGAGCCCAATACCTTAGACTCTAAATACGTAGTAGAATAGGTCACATCATACCTAGTCACAGTCATATCTCACGTATATGTATCATTAGTAATCGAATACATTTTCCAACACATATTGTGTTCTGTAGTTATTCTTATTAACTTAAATCGTAGTATTCACGATTATATGAATTATCTTCATATTACACTAGTCCCTATTTTCTTTAAGAACCCATTTCAAGACAAGATATCTTCTTTATTCTTTATATACTTCATTGAGTATATACACGATTAAAACCAATCACTAGAACTTTAGTGCTTATTCATAGCACTTACAATACACACGTATTAAATTCAAGTATGTAGTAGAGTTAATCATTCTCTATCTAGTTCCATATCCCAACTCTTTTGGTTATTCAAATCATGTATCAAGTAATCAAGAAGTAACATTCTATCAAGTAAATATATGCAAGATTTGCATATACACATCAAGAATCTTTCAAGTTTATTACCATACACATGTATTGATGTCAAGGCACGTACAAGATTTCATAATCTTATATTCAAGTTCTAATCCAATTATTTGGATGTTCAAGTCATGTACAAGATTTTATTGTCTTATACTTCAAGTTGCTGTCTCAACTTAAGACATTCAAGACATTCAAGACATTCCAATACATATACAAGATTTTATCATCTTATATCCAAGTTCTCAATCCATTTCTTTGGATGGTTAAACATGTACAAGAGTTAATTATCTTATACTTCAAGTTCAAGCTAGGAGGATGAATTATACATCCCATACTCACAAGTTCTTAATCCTATTACTAGGATATTCAAGCTCAAGATCTTGTTCTAGTATCCTTAAGGTGTACAAACCTTGATTACAAGATACCTAGAAGAGTTCTTACTCTTATACCCAAGTTATCATTTAATTATGATTCAAGTCCACATTTCATTTGTTCACAAAGGGACTATTTTTCAGTACTAGAGTGTTCTACAACACTCATCTAGGCCATCTAGGGTAGTACCCTAAACCTAGACCAAGAATACTTCGAGTTCAAATTAAGTAAATGAGCTATACAACTCATACTTACAAGTTCATAATCCCCTACATAGGATATTCAAGCTCAAGACACTAATTTGGTGCCCTCAAGGTGCACAAACATAGGTTCCAAGACAAGTATAACACATAAGTGCTTGTTCATAGCACTTTCAAGACATAAAGAAGAGTTCTTCCTTTTATACTCAAGTTCTCATTTTAATTTAATGAGTAATCATGTTCAAGACTCACTTCTGATGCCCCTAAGGTGTCACAACACTTGCTAGGACATCTTATACTAAGGCTCTATGCCTTAGGAGGGATAAGCTCTCATTTCAATTTAGATTTAAAACACTTTTGTTGAAACAGGGGACCGGGCAGGCGCCTACAAGGGACCGGGCGGCCGCTCATTATAGCACTTTTGAAACCAAAATTTCTGATGAAATGGGCGGGCGCGCGAGGGACCACCAGGCGGGCGCCTGGTACAATTTCAGCGTAGGAGTATAAACCAACTAACACTTTCTAACATTCAAGAGTGCATTTTAACATGCTCAGAACACTTCTATATGGACACTTTATTAATTTATCATTGTCCCACAAGTAATAGAATAATTTTCTTTTATTCCATATCAATATTTCACCGTCCCAAAAGTATAAGTATAATTTTCTAATATACTAATATAATCATTTAGGGATACTTCCATTCATTTTCCCGTACCACAAATAATAGTACCATTTTTCTAATAACATTTAAATCAAGTTAATATTTCTCCGTCCCACGAATAGGAGTAACTTTTCTACTAACCTTTTAACAAACCCAGAAGGGTTAACCAAGTTTAAAACACTTTTTCATGTTTCTTTCATACGCAGTATATTTATACTCCCTTCGTCCCAAAATTACAAGTATCACAAAAATTGCTCAAAACACAATTTTAACAAGAACAAGTATCGGGAATAACATATATGCATGTTATTGCAAGTAAGGGGGAGCTAATAACTTACCTAGTCCGAAATCAAGTTGACCCAAATTAATTTCTGATCGGTCGGAAACACTCTATTCAACGCCACGAATATTTATCCGGGACCGGAATCACGAACGGAGAGATAATTAAGCTCGAGGAGTCGAGAATAGGAAGAATCCTAAACCAAGCTTTTTACCCAGAGAGAGTACGAGAAAGTTTGAGAATGAATTGCCTTTCTTTCTCAGGCAAACAACATGATATACTTGGAACTTTCTAAGAATTGCAACTAGGCCCCTCAAGTTCTAACTTTGACAAAAAGGCCCTTAAACTTTCAACTTTGACATTTAACCACCTTAATTTTCTAAAATAATTAAATAATTAACTCAAATAAAATAGCATATAAATATGCTAGTCAAGAATTTAACAAGCAAGTCAAGAATTTAACAAGAATTAGGACGGGCGTTACATTTGACCTTGGTTAGACTCATTGTCAACTTAATATAATCATATGCGGTCACACACAAAAGAACGAATCAATAAAAAAAAGACTAAAATTGGAATTTCGGAAAAGGGCGTAAAAATCGGATTTAAGGGATAATGTAAAATCTGGGATTTTGGGGAGATTCGGCCGGACCCAACCCTTGACTCGGCCTGACCTATGGTCCAAGGGAAGGGATCCGGTCGGACTCAGTACAATACCCGGGCGGACCTTGTTGAGTTTGGCCTGACTTTTCCTAATTCGATTTTGACGGGTTTTTGACCTATTTCTCCTAAAGTGTTTAGGTTTAATAAGTATAAATACCCCTCTCTTAACCCTAATATGTATGGGTAACTATTGGTAGTCTCCATGTGCTTGAGAAACACATTCTTGAGTTTTGATTGAGAATCAAAAGCTCAAGAATATCAATTAATTCATATAGCCTTTTGATAGAAAGAGTTTCTATGGGATCTAGCAGTCCAGATCTAGAATTTTTCTAGATATTCGTTCGTGTGTAGATACACATAGAGGGTGCTTGCTTTAGCATCTCAAGTTCGTGTTTCTGCGATCACGATTCGAAGAACGTGGAGAAGATCAAATCATAAAGCTTGAAGACTTGAAGATTTGAAGATCCGAAAATTTTAAACGCACAACATCAGTTAGTATTCTAAATTCATCTTCCTATTAATTCAATCATCGTGAACGGATCTCGGGGATCTTGGGTTTTGTTGATTTTCTGTTGCCGTTTCCGCTGCGCATGGTGCCTCAAAACCCAACAAAAGCATCAGCAACCAACACTCCCATCTCGACATACCCCGTTCGATCTCTCACGCCCAGTCCCAGATCTCCCACCACAGACATCCGACCGACGGCATCGAAGAAACAAATTGGAGAACGAAGATATGAACGAAGGCAGAGGGGGTGGAGAGAAGACAAAGAAACAACAATTTGATCGGATTTCAAAATCAGATCTGGAAAGAGAAAGAGAGAAGAAGAAGAAAGGGCGGACTGAGCAGGGGAACAAGACTTCAAAATGAGGGCGGAGGTGGAGAGGTGCGGCGTGGGCGAGCGGCGCTGGTGGGTGGGAGGGCGGCGCGAGAATGGAAGGAAGGCTTAGGTTTCAAGTGTGGAGGATGGAACGGAGGGCGGGGTGGAGGAGAAGGGTTTTACGGTTTAACGCTTAGATATATCTGGGTATTTTTTTTGGGTTAATAGCAATTTGGTTCCTAACATTTCTCAAAATTTGTAATGTTGATGCTCTCTTTTCAATTTTCCCAATTAGTATATCCATTTTGTCTTTTTGTTGCAATCTTATTACAAAAGTAACTGCGTGTTAGTTTTCTAACAGATTTTTTGTCATGTGACTAGCACATGGCGTTTAAAGATGTTTTTGGACCTACACATATCCAATTGGTATGATTCTTTTTCTTTAGTTGAAGCTAAAATTTAAATCTACAACATATATTTTTTGGCACTTTTTTTTATGAATTAATAATATTATTTAAATTTGTTATTTAAATAAGTGAAAATAGATAAAAAAAAAAAATAAAAAAAAATAGATAACATGAGAAAAACAATCTGAAAAATTACAAGTTTCCACCATGATATACCTTCTTTCCTCTCATTAACTTTCTTCCACCACTTCGCCTACTTCCCGCATCACCCTTTCCACATACACCCTTTCCCCAATTCATCCTCCTCTTCCTATCCCTTTTTTTCCTATCAAATATTTTTATGAATTGATGATCCACATATAGCATTTATTTCATATGAAACATATTTGAAGTTAATATCTTTTTTAAATTATTTTTTAACATTTTTTTCTACTCCTTCCGTCTCAGTTTAAGGTTCTTAGTTTGACTATGCACGCTTATTAAGAAACCAAGGCAAAAACAAAGGAAATGAGTCAACCAAAAGTAGAGAGTGAAGGATATAAATGTCCAAAACACTATTCATGAAGCAAGTGGGTGAAAGTAAGTTAGGTAAGTTATGGTTTTTTTGTATTTAAATGAACTTTTTGAGGGCAAGAGTCTCCAAAGCACTATTCATTCTATTCCATTTATGAAATAAAGTAACTAAGAACCTTAAACTGGGGCATACCAAAAAGAAAAGTAAAAACCTTAAACTGGGACGGAGGGAATATTTTTTATTATTAAATATTTAAATTTAATATAAATTAATCCAGTCACCAAATAAATTGTCAAAAAAATTATATATTGTCGATTTAAATATTAGCTTCAATTTTTTTATTTTTTTTTAAAGAATCTTATCAATAGGATTTGTGTAGCTCTAAAAACATCTTAAAAAGTCCCTTAAAACGTCATGTTTTAGTCACATGACATACAATCTGTTAGAAATCTAACGCTCAGTTAGTTTTGTAGTCAGATTTCAACAAAAAGACAAAGTGGATATACCAATTGGCGAAATTAAAAAGACAGCATCAACATTGCAAATTTTGAGAAATGTTGGGAACCAAATTGCAATTAACCCTTTTTTTCATTTTTAGGATCGTTAGTTTTTTGTTTTACACATTAACCCCTCATAGGTCCATGTAAGAGTTGATGAAATGTTAGTTTTCACATCAAAATTCGTTAGGAAGAAGGGGCTTTGTTAAATCAATAACTAGTGTTATATTTTTAATGGATTTGTCACTAAAATTTAACGTGTTGTATTATCTAAAAAAATCTCTTAAAAGTACATTGCATTTGTTGTGGTATAGACCCTCCAAACCAAACAGATCGCAAGAATAATTTACGCAAACCCAACAAGCAAGAACGATAAAAGAAGCAAAAACAATAAAGAGACACAAAGAATTGTTTACTCAGTTCGTCAATATTTTTGACTACGTCTGGGGGCACTACCAAGCCAGGATCTTGCACTATAATATGTAAATTTGGAGTTACAATGAGTTATGGGGCGGAACCCTGCTTATATAGGCATCCTAGAATAAGTCCTAAACCTAGAATGAAAAGAATTCCCGAAAAGACCTTGAAAAACATCAATTTCCCGTCCAGGTGCATATTCGGCCGAATGCCCAAGCATATTCGTCTCAATACCTCTTACGTCGGAAATCCACCTTTGAGACAAACCCAAATATTCGGCCGAATATTTCCACTGCTCAAATTTTCCAATTTTCACCTCTTTTCTTCTTTTCTTCTCCTATTAGGATCTCTATTCCAACAATCTCCCACCTAGAGATCAACCGCGTATACAAGTCCCGTATCCGTCTTCAACTCATCCTTGGTGTCTTCCTAGTGCTCACCTCGATCATGGTAGTGCCGTCTTCCTCTCCTATTCTCTAAGCCCCTTTGAAGCTATGCATAGCTTCAACTTCTCCTTGCTTGAGAAACATAGAGCCTTACCAGCCGATCCACACTCTCTGTTAGATCTGCGCAGCGGAATATCCGGTCCTGAAGTATGTAGTTCATCTTCAGTGACCCCTTGACCTTGGTCATCATGAACAGTCCTGCTCCCACCCGAGTTTGGAATATCCATGCGAATCTCACTCGCATCACAATATTCCTTAAACTCCTTGAGCTCATACTCCCCACCATTGTCAGACCTCAAGCATTTAACCTTGAGTCATGTCTGTGTCTCTACCAAGGCCTTCCACTTCTTAAACACCCTGAAAGATTCATCTTTCCCTTTTAAGAAGTAAACCCAGACCTTCCTTGTAGAATTATCAATGAAGGTCATGTAATATGACGTACCACCTAGAGAAGTTACCGGGGCCGGTCCCCACAAATCCGTGTGAACCAATTCTAACTTTGCTTCCCTCAAAGCCCTACCAGTCCTCGAGAAATAACTCATCGCCTGTTTGCCAAATACACAGTCTTCGCACATCCCCACGTCGACTGTCGTCAAACACGGTAGTTTTCCCCTTTGAGCAAAGTACCTGCATCCCCTTCTCACTCATTTGACCCAATCGACAGTGCCACAAATCTGTATCACCCTTGGCTGACGCCACAGTGATACTATCCTTGGTGTTATTCGCCAAATACAATATACCCTCCTTATTACCCCGAGCGATCTCAGAATCCTCCTTGGTAATAACACAGTTCCTGCAGCTAAAAGTTACCGAGTAACCTTCTTCATCCAACTGCCCAACTGATAACAGATTCTTTTTCAAACCCGGAATATGTCTGACCCCGTGTAGATGTAAGACCTTCCCGTCCGATGCTCCTATTCTGACATCTCCCTTCCCCTTGATTTCCAAAGGCTCGCTATCCGCCAGATAGACCTTTCCGAAATCACCGGAAGTATAATTTTCCATCTCATCTGCATGACCGCATGAGTGGAATGATGCCCCTGAATCCAGCACCCATGATTCTAGCGCACTACTAACACTCAGAATCAGTACATCTTCACCCTCAGTTACCACATTCGCCGATTTATCCCCTCGTCTGAGACAATCCCTCTTGTAGTGTCCAAACTCCTTACAATGATAGCACTCAACCGATCCTCTTGCGACCCTTGGTCTTTCTTTGTTCTCTCCGGGCTGATCCCCACCCCTGATTACACTTTCCCTTGACCCTGTTCTCCCTTTGTTGCTAGAACTCGGTTTCTCCCTGCTAGTCGTAGCCAAAATCAATTCCGAAGTAGACGGTGTCCCCAACTTCTTCATGCGATTCTCCTCGCTCAGAAGTAGATCCTTGAAATCATCAAACTTCAATTTATTCTTACCCGCTGAAGCACTTAACGCTGTAACCGTTTCGCTCCAACTCCTTAGTAAGGATGCTAGCAAAACCAAAGCATGAACCTTGTCACCGAAAGTAATCTCCAACACAGCCAATGAGTCTATAACATCCATATACTCATCGATGTGTTTAGCAAATGATCCTCCCTCTTGCATCTTGAGATTCCCCATCTTGCGTATCAAGTCAACCTTGTTCACCGCAGATGGTGTTTCAAATCTCTCAGTAAGATAATCAAGTAGCTCCTTGGTGGTCTTCGCCTTCTTGGTGGTCTTCGCGATCCACTTCGTCAAAGTAGATCTAATCACCCCTATGGTTTTCCTATCCAGGATATCCCAATCCTCCTGTTTTTCGCCTTCCGGTTTGTGTTGGGTAGCAACCCAAAGTCCCACATCGGTAATTGAGGAAATAATTTCAAGGTATATAAGAGCACCCACCCACTTCATTAGAATGAGGCCATTTAGGGGTTGACCCAAAAACAAATCCGTGCGAGATGGGCCCAAAGCGGACAATATCATACTAATGTGGAGAGTGGTGGTGGTGATCGCGGTCCCTACAAGTGGTATCAGAGCCATGGTTCGGATGGGCCCGGCCGGGTGGACCGTGTGTGTGCTTTATAGGGTGGGGTTCCCCTTGTGCGACATAGCGAATCGAGTCCTGCAATCGAGGGCGATGGTGTTTCGCGGGCGGTTGGTACAAGCTTTCGCCGATATGGGCCAGAGGAAACACTGCGGGCCATAGCGGTGTGGTCCTTGGTTTGAGGGGAGGATTGTTGGGTGGCAACCCAAAGTCCCACATCGGCAATTGAGGAAACAATTGCAAGGTATATAAGATCACCCACCCACTTCATTAGTATGAGACCTTTTGGGAGTTGATCCAAAAACAAATCCGTGCGGGCTAGGCCCAAAGCGGACAATATCATACTAATGTGAGAAAGTGGTGGTGGTGGTCGCGGTCCCTACAAGTGGTATCAGAGTCATGGTTCGGATGGGCCCGACCGGGTGGACCGTGTGTGTGCTTTATAGGGTGGGGTTCCCCTTGTGCGACATAGCGAATCGAGTCTTGTAATCGAGGGCGATGGTGTTTCGCGGCGGTTGGTACAAGCTTTCGCCGATATGGGCCAGAGGAAACACTGCGGGCAATAGCGGTGTGGTCCTTGGTTTGAGAGGATGATTGTTGGGTGGCAACCCAAAGTCCCATATTGGCAATTGAGGAAATAATTGCAAGGTATATAAGAGCACCCACCCACTTCATTAGAATGAGGCCTTTTGGGGGTTGACCCAAAAACAAACCCGTGCGGGCTGGGCCCAAAGCGGACAATATCATACTAATATGGAGAGTGGTGGTGGTGGTCGCGGTCCCTACAGTTTGACTCCTAATAGATGCTTATAGAGATCCTTACCATACAAGAGATCCTCTATTTGCATCCTCCAATACGCGTAGTCAGAACCATCGAACGTTTCCACCGCTCGTTTATCCTTGTCCATTCTTGACTGTTTGAAACCCTTGGCTCGTCTAACCAAAGCTCTGATACCAGTTGTTGTGGTATAGACCCTCCAAACCAAACAGATCGCAAGAATAATTTACGCAAACCCAACAAGCAAGAACGATAAAAGAAGCAAAAACAATAAAGAGACACAAAGAATTGTTTACCCAGGTCGTCAATATTTCTGACTACGTCTGGGGGCACTATCAAGCCAGGATCTTGCACTATAATATGTAAATTTGGAGTTACAATGAGTTATGGGGCGGAACCTTGCTTATATAGGCATTCTAGAATAAGTCTTAAACCTAGAATGAAAAGAATTCTCGAAAAGACCTTGAAAAACATCAATTTCCCGTTCAGGTGCATATTCGGCCGAATGTCCAAGCATATTCGTCCGAATACATCTTACGTCGGAAATCCACCTTTGAGACAAACCCAAATATTCGGCCGAATGTATACCTATATTCGGCCGAATATTTTCACTGCTCAAATTTCCAATTTTCACCTCTTTTCTTCTGTTCTTCTCCTATTAGGATCTCTATTCCAACAGCATTATGCTGTCACTAAATGGTACCTTGCATTAATTGAAAAAAGAGGTATAGTACATTGCATGATTTGGTTATTTTTCCGTTTATATAAGGAGTGCGTCTTACTTGCTTGTATACTGATTGTACCATGGTGAAAATTTACTAAAATTGTTCCCTTATTCAGAAATGTGATATTTATTTTAGAACTGTAAAAAGAAAAGTACGACATTTATTCTGAGACTGAGGCTAAGTGAATCTGGATCCTGGACTTTCACCCCCATAAGTTCCATCTTCACGATACATGCCATATGATTTGATTTAGGCACTGTTAAACAAGCTCACTCCTTCGAAGATTTGGTTATATAAGAGGCCTCCTTAAAGATATCCCTACACAAATTATGTAAGTATATTAGTCAAACTAAATAATCCCTCCGTCCCTATTTACCTTATAAAAATTACCATTTTGGGTGTCCCTATTTACATTACAAAATCTCAAAAAGGAAACTTTTAAATATTTTTTAAATAGTGGGACCCACTTGTCATACTCACAACAACTATCCACTTACTTTTCTCTACCCACTTTCTCTCTCCCACTCAACTATCTACACTCACAACACATCAACTTTACAATCATTTTCTTAATCTTTGTACAAAGCCTCATTTTTGTAAAGTAAATAGGGACGGAGCGAGTACACAACAAATGTTAATTGTAATTCTTTACATGCATATGAAAATGTGGATTCTGTGAGTCCTGAATGCAAAAGGCATAATCATTAACATTGATACCTTTCCGAATCCTTTGCCACGACATCACTCACAACAAAAAGTCCCACCTTTTTCATTGTTATTACGAATGAACTTTGAACAATAATTTAGGTTACTTTTTATTATATTGATGAAAATGTACAACTTGTTATTGATACAGTATTATAAATACGTTTAATGCCAATTTTTAGATGGGGTAATGATAATTTAGGGTCCAAAGTTTGGGGGTGTGCCACTAGGGGTCTGATGTATCAATATTGTCAATTTAGGGTCCAAAGTTAACAACGTTAGTCAATTAAGGGTTTTTGGACTAAGTTGTAAAGAAAATCCAGATAAGTAACAGAAAAACTTAACTGGAGCTTGTTTTGGATGTTCGCCTGAGTTTTGTGTCCTTTCACATACCCCGTATACAATGGACCATAAATTTTCTTTTAGTCTTATTATTATATTTTCAAATAATTTTAATTATTTTCAAAAATACTAATAAATAAATAAAATAAGCAAAAAAAAATAAAGTGGTTTTTTTTTAAAACGCAAAAAATGAAGTTATAAACAAAGGGAATAAATAATAAAAATTAAAAAAATATATGAAAAAAATAAAATAATTAGAATACTAATATTAATAATGAAACAATACTAACCACCACCACCCAAAAAACAAAGAATTGTCCAAATCCCCACTTTCTTCTTTCTAAAAAAATAAAGTGGTTTTTTTTTTTGGAATATAATTTTTTGACACTTTTTCCTTTTTAAAAATTATACCTTTTATTTTATAGTGGTTCTAAATGAAAAAATATATTTTTTATTGTATTTCTTGAAAAAAAATATTTTCGGTAAATGACGTCTTAATTATTAGTTAATTTAATATAAGAAAGTAAATTTCAAATTTCAATTTTTTAAATTAATTTTCTACATCTGAAATGACGATATGCCCATACAAATAATCAAAACAACCTCCAGTTAAGTCCATGTGCAAAACACTTGTGACTTAACTGGATTCCGTTAACAAAGTCGTTAAAAAATCCTAACCTGCACAACTTTTGCAACTTTAGACCCTAAATTGACAAAATTGATACATCAGACCTCTATTGAACCCCCCCCCCCCCCCCACAAAAAAAAAAAAAAAAAACTTTGGACCCTAAATTGTCATTTCCTCTTTTTAGATTCATTAAGATGGTTTTACATATGTGAATTCTCTAGCCACAGTAGAGTTTGCCATTGAAAGACAAGTTGAAAAGAGAAGGGCCTATTTTTGGATACAAAAAAGCTGGTGAATCAAACCGTGGTTAATGAATGGGTTGGGCCTGAAATTTTGTTTGGGCCTTATGGAATATTTAATTTGATCGGATTTCGAATTACTTATGCTTACCAGACGAGATGAATATTATTACTACACTAGTACTCGTGCCCGTGCCACTGGCACGGCGACAGTGTGGACTTCACCAGTCCTATAAAAATGTTGCGTACTGGCACGGCGACGGTACGGAATAGTGAAGCACTAAGACCTTGGTTAAACTTACTTAAAAAATCAATACAATATCGGAGAGATCAAAAAGATTAGTGACATAATATCTAAACTCCAATGAAAGCTACCATTGCTCCAATTGAAGGAAGCTTACATATAGATCAAGAAGTCGTACGCAAGCAAGAACGATCAAAAGAGTGGTTTTAAGTGAAGAAACTTGAAAGATGAACACTGTTGAAAGCTCACTAATATATCCAAATTCATCAAAATATAATACAAATGGACCTTCATTCAAGACTAATTAAGAATTTAAAGAGATTTATTTCGTTGTGGAGCACTTTGTTGCCGGCAAAGATCTTAGTTAAGAGCTTTTTGGACCATTCTAAGTAGTCGATTTCCGCTCCTTGCCAGTTATGGACTTAGGCACCGTCCGACTGGTCTGCTACAATACATCTCTTATTTTCTTTTGTTACTTCTATAAAATTTATAAAGTAACAAAAAAATGTTTTTTTTTTAAAAAAAAAAAAAAATCCAATCCCATTAACCCCGAAGTACAAAGATCCCAATTTTATCCACTAAGAAATTAATGAAAGTGACCTGGAGTTGGATCACCTTCTTAAGTGTCTTGTCCTGCGTACATTGAAGCAAAACTCTTTCTTGAGATCTTTAAATTCTTCAGCTGGGTTCTTTCCTAAGGCCCTGAACTGTATTTAGAGTTTTTATTTTCCAGTCATTTCTCTGTTTCTACTCACTCCGTCTCAAAAAGAATGTCCAAATGTTTTTCAAATTTGTTCTTGATCATTGATCATGAATGAATTTGAATATATTTTAAACATTTATTTTGGGACGGAGGGAAGTATATAGCAAAAAAGTCAAAAGATTAGAGGTGATGAGTTGAATAGAGTACCTGGCTAAGGAAATCACACTACATAGCCAAAATCACTATACTCCACATTGTAAAAGCAAGAGAAAAACAGAACGTATTACAATGTTGCCAAGTATTTCCAACACCAAATCTAAATCACTCTCCATTGAACCTAACCACAAATTCAATCACAGAATGGTAACACACACATTAATATAATATACTTGACGATGCATCAATGAAATCTCTAAATTTCAATCATGCATGACCTGAATCTAAATTTCTTAGCGATAATTTTGAATCCAATTTGAGTGTTCAAATGCTAAAGCAAAAAATTTACGGTAATTTAGGAGAATCATAAGCAACATTATGATGCAAATATCTTCCTAAACAACATTAGAATTGTTAAAAGTGCAAACGTATTATTTTCGCACTCCCCTTTCTGCATATTAGAAAACGAAAAGAACTGGTACAATACCAACCCACAGAAGTGTACCCCCATATGTGTACCAAAGGTGCATCAGTATAATCATGCCCAAAGCATTTTTGGATTTGGTATGAGATCTACTTCATCACCTTTCATTCCCTCCACTTCAAAAAGCATAACCCCAAAGAGAATCATTAGACTTCTTAGACAGCTTTCCTGTATTTTCATAAAATTAGTACAGTTTGCACCAAAAATAAAAATAAAAATAAAGATTAAAATTTCCATTTAATTACTCAACTCCATTTACTTGCAAGAAGAGGAAACTTAGAAAGATGATGAATAGAAGAGATAATCGAGGTGGGAGAGAGACGAACATGCCTATGTGTAGAAATAAAATCATCAAGAATCAAGAATAGTAAGCGAAGGAGTGATTTTCTTTGCGATTGGGGCAAATAGAATTAGTTACCGGAGACTCTTCTCTCTCTCAGTTCGCTCGCTTCAACTGATCTGCAACTGTTGCGAAGTGGAAAGCGAAGAGTCGTGGATTGAAGTCTGCAGTTTTCCATAGGCAGTTAGGGCTAAATTTAGGATTGAAGCGGGAGAGGCAAGAGCCACACAAAAAAAAAAAAAAAAAAAAATAGAAACCGCTAAACTGATGATTGAAAACCTCTCTTTCCCTTCATGGATTTTGTCAATGGCGAGAGAGAATGAAAGGCCCGAACGCAGATACTGGGAGACCAAAAACGGAAGAGAAGTATGAATCCAGACTTGTTCTCTTCATCTTGTGATTTGACGCCGGCTGAAAACAACGGCTGGAACTAAGAAGGGAAGAAGGGAAAAAATTGGAAACCGCTATGTGTTAGCCGCGGGATCAAAGTAGGAGGGGAATAATCTAAGGATCCAAAATAAAGCGTTTTTTACCCAATTATTGGCAGCCGTCGGATCGCAGCAGTTATGGATTAATCTCAGCCATCCTTTGTCTAAAGTCAATAGGCAGTTTCTTTTGAGCTCTATTATAATATAGAGATACTTGAAAACTAAAAGTTTAAAATTGTATAGCAAAAATATTTATACATATTTTTTTTAAATTTTATCAAATCAAATATACAGTGTTCCTAAAAATATTTATTTGCAGTGTCTATTGTATATTATAGTACATGTTTTTTCATTAAAAGGGATAAGAAGTATTCACTCTGTCCCTAAATGAGTGTCCAAATTTCATTTTAAGGGACACTAAAAATCCCAACTTTTTGAACAATTTGGTAACAACGATTCATATATAATCTTGTAATCTCCTTTCCAAACCTTTAGTTTTGCACGTATAAAGAAACCGGTGAAAAAAATTTCGAAAAAAAACGTTTAGGGAGAAAGTTATGTTAAAAAAAACACTCATTTAGGGACAAAGATTTTTTTAAAAATGGACACTCATTTAGGGACAGAGGGAGTAAGAATAATGGAGAATAATAGCATCTTCTTTAAGCTAAAAAGGCAGTAGTAATAGTTAGCAAGCTTATTATGTGATCAATGATTACTCAGAACCATTATTTTAATCACATTTCAAAGTAGAATCTCAAGCTAACAAAATTATAACATAAAACTTTTTTTTTTTTTTTTTTTTTTGGGGGGGGGGGGGGGGGGTGGGGGAAACATAAAACTTTTAAAACTTTGTGCTTTATTTGTTTCACTGACGGAGCTACCTATGGCAAAGGGAGTAATTGTGCTCATTGGTTTTAAAAAAAAAAAAAAAAATTATTAGTGTAAAATTTATAAAATTTTGGGGGATTTAGTACAATTTGTTAAAATTTCCCACCTTCGACATAAAAGTAATAAAGCACTAGAAATTTTTTTGGCCACCATTAATGAAAATACAATTAAATATTTTTGGGCTACCCCCTTTGCCATAGGGCAGCTCCGCCACTGATTTGTTTGTCTATAATGAAGCACTCCCTACGTCCCGCTCGAATTAGGATTCTTGGTCAAGTAGTTTATATACTTTGACCAATAATTTGAAAAAAAAATAATGATGCTAATAAAAATTTTAAAAATGTTATTGTATTAAGATTAATAATAAACTAAATAACTATTTTTAGATTTTTATTAAGATAATTATTTCTCTTCAAATTGTTGGTCAAAGTATAAATTACTTGACCAAAAATCTTAATTCGAGTGGGACGGATGGAGTATATTTTAACAAAATTATAATAGTTCAATAAAAAATGAAATTATATTACAATAATTTCTTATTTAAAAATGATAAAAATTGAGGGGCTGAATATATTCCCTCCGTTTCATTTTAAACTTCAAAATTTTCTGTTTTGGGTGTTCCATTTTAAACTTCAAAAAAAAAAATAAAAAATTATGGGTCTGGTCTCACATATGATATTCACAACAATAACTCACTAACTATTACTTACCCTACTTTCTCTCTCTTACCAAACGATCTACACTCACACCCACAGCACATCATTTTTTTTTTAATTCTTGAAATCAAATTTGTTTTGAAGTTTAAAATGAGGGGTATGACAAAATTGAAGATAGTTGGTTGATGAAGATGGCGAATCTTATCAACAGTAACGAGAACAGTATATGAATGGAGAAAATGATCTTGGTTTAGACATCTCAATTGGAGTTCGTTCACACACTCGCACAAACAGCCAACACTCACCACACAAGTCTGGATTGACTTGTCTGCAAAAAGCCAAGATAAAGAAATAAAATCATAAACCCATCTCATCTTTTTCAAATTTATCATCTGACCGAATTTATTTTTCTGATCTCTTACCAGATTTTTCCTGGCTTAATAATCAACACCACTCTTTTGTCTTCCATCATTGGATTCAAGTGTTTGCCTTTCCTCCAATAAAGTTTCAACCTTTATTGTGCACCGTGCATTTCCTCTGATTAACTCCTTGATGGCCTGGCCGCCTCTTCTTGCTTTTTCTGTTCTGGAGTGGGTCGCTTTCTTCTAAATTCCTTTTCATTGTAAATTCTTGGATTATAAAATTCTGGGTTTCTCTCCTTTTAAAATCTTGGGTTCCTTTCTGCTTGAATTTGGGTCTTGGGATTGCTGTTTTTTTTTGTTTTTTTTTTGGTTTGTTTATGAGGTTTTGGGGGCTCCAGAGAGGTTGTCAAGGACTTTAATTGTGGCTTGGTTCTTGAAATCCTCAACATTCTTCTAATTTGGTAAGTTCTGCTTCTAGGGTTTTGCTTTGACATTGCTTAAGTCCCAGTTTTCAGTTCTTCTTAAAATTTGGCCCTTGTTAAGTTCTAATTTAGGGTTTCTCTTTGCTAATCACTTGGTTTCTTCAAGAATTATGTTTTGTTAGGGTTCTGGAAATTGTTGCTGTTTGGTGTATTGATTAATACTCTTTTCTGAAAAACCCACTTCAGTCTTGTTATTTTCTTGAAAGAAAGTGTGTTTATTTATCATGGAATCAAATCATGAAGTCAAATTGTTAAACTCCCCTGTTGTTGCTCAGCCTCTGAAACAAAAGCCCAATTCTTTGACCTCACCTACTGGTCAGACCAAAGAAGATTTAGTAGGAAAATCAAAAGGGTTTATTGGGGTTCTTGATGTTTTCATTCATCAAGCTAGGGATATACATAACATATGCATTTACCACAAGCAAGATGTTTATGCAAAGATTTACCTGACTAGCCATCCCGAAACGGCAGTTTCTACCCAGACTATCAATGGTGGGGGACAAAACCCTGTTTTCAATGAGAATCTTCGTCTCAGCGTGCAGACCGTTGATTCGACTTTGAAATGTGAGATATGGATGCTAAGTAGGGTTAGGAACTATCTTCAAGATCAGTTGTTAGGATTTGCATTAGTGCCCCTTTGTGATGTACTAATTGTTAATGGGAAGTTGACTCAAGAGTTTGAGCTGTCATCGAGCGATCTCTTCCATTCGCCATCTGGATTTGTCAAACTGAGTATCGCTTACACTGGATTGACTCCTGAAGTCTTGGAAATTACTTCTATACCCTCTTCTTTGGGTGTGAATGGAGCTGCTAACAAGGATTCAGACGCATGTGACCGAGCTTCGTGTGAGCTTGAAAAGATTGAGTTTCCTGATCCAAATATTGCAAATGAAAATGAGATGATGGTTACTGAGTATTATGCAATCCCGAGCCCCATTGTGGACTCTGAAAGCTTGGAGAGCTGTGGCACAACTGAAAAAGATGATCCCATGGTAGAAAATGTTGTCAAGGAGAGCCGTACATCTGTTGATCCAGAAGTTGAACTCCCTCCAAGTAGTGATTCGATTCAGGAATCGCCCTCAGCTCTGTCTTCTACAATCTCTGAGACGGTTTCTGATACTTTAATGGCTTCAAAATCCATTAATGGAGATATTCCATCCCTGAAGGAGAAAAATGAGTCTGAGGGAGAGTCAGAAAGTGGTGTTCGTATTAACACAATTGTGCATCCCCTTATCAGTATCGAACCAGAACAGAAAGTCGTTCAACAACAGGATTATGTGGATATGTACATGAACAGCATGAAGCAATTCACGGAGGCTCTTGCAAAGATGAAGCTCCCCTTGGATGTGGAGAACGGATCTCCGGACTCAGGGAGTACCACCGAATCAAATGGGAAAGTCCATTCAGCAAAAGGGGAGGGTCCGTCCCCAAGAGTGTTCTACGGGAGCAGAGCTTTTTTCTGAACTGTAAGATGTCGTTGGTAGTCAAAGCTCTAACTGCAGAACCAAGTGTACGTTTCTAATGGCGCCTTCTAATTTTCATGCTGTGGTGGTCTAGAAAGGCAGGTAAGCTTATGTTGTGTGTTTTTTATAGCTTTGTTTTATTGCAACTGCTGTTAGTTTCAAGTGCAGTTGTTTTGTTTTCTTGGATTCTAGTGTGTGTATTAGGTCTTTGAAGCATTGCTGCTGTTTCTTTTTCTGGTTTGTATGTACGTCAGTTACTGTCGACTTATGAAGTTTGATTTTCTTTATGATTTTTATGTTCAATAACCCTTTTATATATGTTGGTCTCCTCTTCATTACTTCATATCTGATATTATGATGCATATCATTGTAATTAGCAATGGAAACAAATCAGATATCTAGTCATTTCCTTGCATTGGTATATTCATTAGTTTTAAGTTTAACTAACACAGCTAAATTCTACAACTTGATAACAAGTGAACCTAGAAAATTTAGTAACATAAACCTGAGATTTTTAGTGAATGTGAGATGCTATATTGAAATGGATGCGTAAAAGGTATATTGGAGCTTACATGATACTTATATTCCTCCATACTTGACTAAAGTCTTCAGAGAGTTCAGCCACCATGAATGCATAAAAATGTTCCTAAAAGTGAACCCTCGGAGTCATAATGAACTCTTCCAGATGAACTACCGGGTCATTGCCAATTTTTAGTATTTTTTTTTTGGAATTTGCTCTCGACCTGACTATATATGAGTGCCAGTGTAGTCGTCATTTTTGTTTTCTAATTTGCACATGCTGAAATAAGAAACTGAGAAAAGCGACAGAAAGAAGGAACGAACGAAAGATGAAAGTGCAGATCATAGTAGTTAACGGTTACCTTCTATTCTTGCCTGGGGGGTAATGTGACTGTCCAGCTTGGTGTAGCTTGGTGAATAACTCTTCAATAGGAACTTGTCCCATATTACAGTAACAGCTCAGTAAAATCATGTTGACTGCTGTTTTCTCAGTTTTAACAAGACTTTAGGTTTTTCTTACTTGCCAAAAAAAAAAAAAAAAAACTGAGAAACTCTTTTCCAACAGAGTCTTTCTTAATATTTGAAACTCTCCCTAACTTCTCTCATTCACATAAAAACTGAGCTTTGAGATCCAACATTCCATTTTGAATTTGCAGGCACGACGTGGGTCATCGTGCTAAAAATGTCAGACTACATTTTCAAATTTGCGTGTTCAGGTTAAGGGTGACATGATCGTTTTCTACCGAAAGGAGCACTTAAAGATGTTAAGCACAAGCTCTGATTCTGGCCTCAGGGCTATGATGGCATATGTTGACACTTTACGCAGCAACACACTGTAAAAGCTTTATATGAACCAGGAACCCTAACTTCTCAACCAAAATCTCTAGTCTTTTTGAACTTGCCTTTCGTTTCCCAACGGTATGGTCAACGAAATTAGAAAGTCTGTCCGTCTTTGAACTATGTCAATAATTTCTCCAACTTGAATCCAATTGTTACTTTATGTCAATAATTTCTCCAACTTGAATCCAATAGTTACTTTAAACACATTGCCACCGCTATGATTCTATTCTATCTATATATGCATGCTTGCACAGTCTTCGTCGTAGGGAGAGAAAGCCATGACAATCATCGATCGCGGCATTTCGTGGGCCCATGTTTCTGCTCATATTGATATAGTTCACAGTTTACATAATTTTATCTGAAACAAATATCTTAGTCTAAAACAAAGAATTTCTTCATTGTGAATGTGTAGTAAAAAGGAACCAAGGAAAAATCAAGTAAATATGGCAACTTATTTATGGGACCATGAAATGGGTATCCCTACAATGTTTCACACTAGTAAATCAGCAAGAAAACCTGATACAGTCTGAATAGAAATAAAAAAAAAAAAACCATTGAATTACAGCAAAAAACGGGGGAATCTTAAAGATTTAAACCCGAAAATGGAGAAGAAGAAAAAAAACGAAGTCTTATCCTTTGTTCCAACAACAAGTATCATCGCCTCACCAGAGATGCCTGATGATACATTTCTGACTATATGCCGCAAACTGATTTTACATCTCACTCACAATGACAACAAAAACAAAAAAGACGCCAAAAATGTACCCCGAAACTCGACCCTTAAAACACAAAACCCCTTGTAACTTCTCTATCTTCTAAACTTACTCCAAAAAAAATAAACAAAAGCACTCTACTACTTGTGAGATAATAACCCAGCTATCTTTTATCTTTTCAAACTGGAATATACTAACGACGGAGGGAGTATGCAAAATTCACATTTCACCTGCAGCTACACCAAACTTCTTTGCCTACTATAACATCCTGAATTCCATTATCCTACTAGCCAGCAATTCCTGTTGCAAGCAAGAACAAAATCATTATATAATGAACCAGAAGCAATATTCCCAAATAGTAATAAAACAAATAATTTAAAAAGGAAAAAAAAAAGTTGTCCAGTTATTTCATGATTCCAATTGGAGCATCCAGTGATCATATATCTTTACAAATATTGGAGCATACTTTACAACAAATAATCTCCGAGTCCATGAAGTTAGGTCAAAGATGGTCTTAAGCAAATAAACGTGTTTTTTTTTTCTTTCTTTTTTCAATCGAAAATAAATTTTATGGAGAAACAAGGTTCTGAAAATGAAAAGGTCAGACAAAGTTATATCGAAGGTCATAGGAAATTCTAAATATTCGTCACCAGTATCTATTGATAAGAGGCTTAGAGCGTTTAAACAGGAAGAACAATAAAGAGAAGTAAAATAAGAAAAGAGGCGCAAATTACAGTAGATGACAAACAAGGTTGGAGCCTCTGGGTAAGGGAACAATGAAACCCTGTCAAAATAGAAAATTTATTGAATCTGCATCCTTGCACCAGCTTGCCATGTCAGTTTTTAATGAAACCACTGAATACATGGCAAAAGACTGGTGCTTGCAGTTCACATAAGTTAGCTTCACTATGATTTTCAGGCAGAAATACGCCTTTGCTCGTGAGTTATAATGCATGTTATGGAAAACACACTCCTACCCATTTAATAAATTACGCCCTCGTTAACAAACTGTGACTAAACTTAAAGACTTTAGACTTAATAAAGACCCATATTAGTCTGACTGAACCTTATTTGACCAACAATAAACCCTAAAGACTCCTGTGCATATCTGATACATCTGGTACAGTACGTAAATAGAATCGACTCCAAATACCAAAAAAGGTGAAAAACATAGCACTAGCAGAATATCCATCTAAACTGTGACTTGAGAATAAATATGGTAACTGCATATAACAACCAAATGCTCATTTCTGACTTGCTGTAGATATCATTTACAAACAATAACACATACCATTAGGAAATTGGTTTTACATTAGCATATAGAAGAGGGCCATATATCAGACAACTGTTGGGAATTAGCGGGGGTTTCACACCCACCTAGCCCATACTAGCAGCCCTAACATGGGGAGATTCAATCACACGCAGATATGAAAGAAATAACACAAGGATTTGTTGACACGTGTCGTCAACACATAACTACATCTGGGGGCGTTGCCAAGCCAGGATATACACTATAATGGAGTAATATATGATGATGGTTACAACTTTTTACATGAAATCACTAAGATCTAAGCATGGCTACTCTCCATGAACAACCTATCACATAT
Source organism: Campanula takesimana (assembly GCA_026119855.1). Taxonomy (NCBI): domain Eukaryota; kingdom Viridiplantae; phylum Streptophyta; class Magnoliopsida; order Asterales; family Campanulaceae; genus Campanula; species Campanula takesimana. The sequence continues at coordinate 790,901 of JAOWBW010000594.1, forward strand.
ATATTTTATCTCCTCTACAAGAACACACACATCTAGGTCGTCATGGCCGGGTTGTAGGATCCCCCCTCATGGCTCTCCTAGGCCTCCCGGCCCCTCTTGACACTCTTTGTGCCTCTCTCTTGTGTATCCTAGCTCTCTCCCTCAAGCACACATGTTTATGTCCGTCACTCATGTTTATATAGAGTCTACATGAAAGCCAACCTAAACTGAGTCAAATCCCACTTAACTGTTGTTCATCAACATAACTCCTTTTGTTGAATGCCCCCCCCCCCCCGGCTAGCCATACTCTCTTGCATCGATGTCTTGATGTTGTTGTAGGTAGTGTACAACATCCTCTCCTCTCTCCTTGAACTACTACCAGTCATTCATCCTCGAGAAATCCTCCTTATCTCACATGGTTAACAGGCTTATACCACTCTACCATACATCATTGTAAAATAGTCTCCTCCATGTCTTGACTCATGTCTCTCTTGCAACAATTCACATGTTAATTACTCCGGAATTGCCTCGAGCACTAGAATCTAACACACACGAATCTCTGACCGCTATCCACTAAGGATTATGCATTTGCGGCCTCCTTTGCTATGCGTGCCAATCTCCCATGTTGACTGTCTCATAATCTCAAGAACACATGTGACCCATCTAGATCTCCACATCTCCTAGTCCCGCATGGATCTCTGCAAATCTCATCTTAGATCTGTGCCATAATCTTGACTGAATTTTTGCATTAATCTAAACCCTTTGAATCTGCGCAACTCTGATCCCACATGGATCTATGCAACTTGAATCATCAAGATCTATGCATACACAATGTCTGATTCTGCAACCTCCTTTTCCAATCAAATCGGGCAGCCTTTTTGGATCTCCCACCGGAGCTTTGATACCAATTGTTGGGGATTTGGGGGGGGGGGGGGTCTCACACCCACCTAGCCCATACAAGCAGACTAACATGGGGATATTTAATCACACAATAGTATGAATGAAATAACACAAGGATTTGTTAACCCATTTCGTCAACACATGACTACATCGGGGGGGGGGGGGGGGGGGTTTACCAAGCGAGGATATACACTACAATAATATACGATGGTGGTTACAACTTTGCACATGCAATCACTAAGATCTAAGCATGGCTACTCTCCATGAACAACCTATCTCATATATATTTTCTCTCCTCTACAAGAACACACACATCTCGGTTAGGGTCAGGTTGTAGGATCGTCCCTCATGACTCTCTTAAGCCCCCGGCCCCTCTCCTTGACACTCTTTGTGGCTCTTTCTTGTGTATCCTAGCTCTCTCCTTCAAGCACACATGTTTATATATGGTCTACATGAAATACCTAAAGCTGAACTTAGTCGAAATCCCGTTCGAAATAGGAAACTGAATATTGTTGATATTGGACCGATGCGGCCGCATGCCGGCCGCATGGCTCTCAGATGAGCACGTAGCCACCCCATGCGGCCGCATGCCCGCCGCATGGTCCTAAACTCAGCTCACATGATTTTTCTTCCTTTTTCCTCCTCCCTGAGTACTTTTACTCCAACTCAACCTCTTCCTTGGTTTAGACTTTCACCCCACCTACGTTCCTCATTGGTTTGGACTCCATAACCCAACAATAACATGTTATGGATTAAGTGTCTAACAGCTCCAACATTACATGCATAATGTCTACGAAATATAGACATGATTCTTCATGTGAGCGTTGAGGGCGACCAACATATCCAAGGTACTCATCTCACCAACAAGCCTTAGAAGTCGCATCATTTTTACATTTCCAAGTTACTCCTCGAAATATGACAAAAAAATCTTGCAATTTATGATGTAGAACAAAAGCAGCATTGGCCCACTAACGCGTACTAGAGCAAGTGTCTAACATTACATATAATGTTTACGAAACATCTATAAGATACTTCAAGTAAATGGTGATTAACACTTCCAAGGTACTTGTCATAACATCACCAACAAGGTTTAGAACTCAGAAGTCAATATTGTTATGACATTCCAAGGTATTCATAAAAACATGACCAAGGTACTCGTAAAAACATGACAAACAAGCCTTTCAAGTCAATATAATGCTAAAAAAAAACATAAGCAACAACAGCCCACTAATAGGTCCAACGAAAGCCACCCAAAGGTCCATAGATATTGTTGGTACCAATAAAGTTTACATTTATCCAGCGTGGAACCGGAATACTACAATGACATGTTAGACACCACTCCAAATCATTAATAGCTCTATTTAATATTTTGGAAAAAGAACTAGATGAGAAGAGTGTATCCATAACAATCAGTTACGCTTGACTTTGGCCCTTAAGTAAATGTAGCGAATGAGAGAACGCTTCAAAGCGATACATACCACCGTGCAACGTTGGAATGATCATCTATTACACTTTCTGGCTACAAAATGTCCTACAACTTCAGCTTTCAGAATGTAGTCATTCCCTACTTTGCAACATCCGCAAAATATCTTATAGGCAACTATAATGAGTTCTGACATTATCTTCATACGTAAAAAAAGAGATTTACTTACCATTTCCATGCATAAGGCTAATATCTATTAATACATGAGAATGTATTAGTTCTGTTAGTAACCAAACTTGCAATATGATTTATTTTATAGCCCTAACGTACCAGAAAAGGGTTGGGGGGGGGGGGGGGGGAATTGATATAAAATCTCCAACTTTCACTGCTTGTCATATGTTTCCAATGAAAGAATATCTCAAATCAATTCCTTTACCAACAAAAGAGATTGATGTCCACTATATCAAGATCAACATTATGCTATATAAATTCTGGTCAATATAGAAACATGTCTAAAGTATCCTAGTCATGGAGTCAAGTCAAGAGCAGCAGCACATGCACATCTTGTTTTTCTTTTTCGACAAAAACAGAGAAAAAAAAAAAAAAAAAAAAACTCAGCATGAAAAAGTCCAATTTTCAGCACATCCACTTGCTCCCAAGGTGACAATATCTCAGCTCAATTACTTAATCAGTAAAAGGGATTAATGTCCACAATCTCAAGTATCATCATTGTGCTATATACATTGTGGCCAGTACAAAGCATCTCCAAAGTGTGCTAGTCGTAAATTCAAGCCTGCTAGATAGATTGGCAGTTACAGATCTTATTCGCTTTTGATAAGTGAAGACGTTTACAAACTTTGGAAAAAGACCAGCCTATGGTATTTGTTTTGTTCTGCTATTCAGAATCGTTTTTGAGAATCGATCCTTTAGCATTTCCTAGCCAATTGTGCTCTTTATTAGAAACTACTAACTAGGAAACAAAACGTCTTACTTGAAATTGGAGACCACCAATCGAAAAGGTATGCAGCCACAAATTAAAGCAATCAATTTAACATGTGGTAATGATAACTGCAAAAATTGAAGTAAATGAGATCAGAAAAATAGCATCACAAAAAAAAGAAAGTACCTCTGTTTGTCTGTCTCTTGGTAACACCATAACCACCACCAACATAACCAGGTGGGGTTTTGTTTTCGAGGTCTGAGGCTCCACCACTTCCAAGCCCATACCCAAACGAACCAGACCCTTCTCGTTCTGTATTTGCTGAGCGCCAAGTTGGATCGCCATACACAGAGCCACTACCATAGAAATCAGAAAACGGACCATCATACCCACCAGTTGAAGTCGCATATGATGATGTGGGGACCCCACTAACATTGCTTCTTCCATAGCCTCCAGCAGCTAGATTATAACTGTTATCACCTCCTCCATATCCAAGATTTCCACTCTGGCTAGAAGTATTTCCTCTGCCTTGAGGTGAAATAGGAGAAGATCCCCAACCAAGCCCAGTATTGCCAAAATTACCCCCAACATTGCTCCCACTTCCAGATCCAACGTAGCCAGTCGAATTCATAGAGTTTGTAAGCCCCCCATTACCCCACAAATTTTGTGTTGTGGAGCTGAATAAAGAACTATTTCCTCCATTACCACCATCATACCCAATAGGATTACCATACCTATTTGAATTACCAGCAAAATAAGGATGCATTCCCCGTCCATAGCTGAGGTTGTTATTAAAGTTTGCCCCTCCACCGTAGGATTGGCTCAACCCAGGTTCAAAATTTAATCCCATACCATATCCCGAACTAAATGGACCATACCCACTTCTAACTGTTGAAATTGGGCTAAATCTACCATCCATCCTAACTCCATACCCCCCAACTGTATTAGGAGAGTATCCTTGAGGGTAGCCATCAAGCAAGCTATTGACCCTACCCAATCCATAGTTATATGGACTAAGTGAGCTTCTTGTGGGAGCAGGTGATAACTCCTTCGGAACAGCACGCTTGACCTCAACCATTTTTCCATTCAGCTCATGAAAAGTTTTCAGCAATACTTTGTCTACTGCATCCTCCGAATCGTAAGTGATAAATCCAAAGCCTCTTGGCCTCTGTGTGTTGTGATCATACATAACGACAACGTCTGTGATTGTTCCAAACTGCTCAAAATACCTTTTAAAGTCCCCTTCCGTAACTGTGGATGCCAAACCTCCAACAAAAATCTTTCTTGTCCGTACTGGTCCGGGAGAGCCCTGAATGCTATTACTGTTTCTACTCACTGTGCTTTGGTCATCCCTAGGAACAGCCTTCTTTGCCTCGACCTAAAGAAAGAAAGAATTGCATGAACAATGATTGAGCTTAAAAACATAAGAATGCAGCTGATCTGTAAGAGTAGGTTTTATGTGCATAGTTTTCAGCAAAATCTAACATTTTAAGCAAGGCAGTGAACATGACTGGCCAATCAAGTCGCTCCTGTAAGAATCTACATTCAGCTAAATTTGGATTTAAACACACTAATATGCATTACTTGATCCGACTAAACTCAATGCAATAACATTTGGTGGAATAATAACCAAGAAACTTGCTCAAATTAAATAGCTAAAATAGATTACCATTCTGCCATCAATATTATGCTTCTCCTTAATAACTCTATCCGCAACTGTTGGGTCAGCAAACACAACAAAACCAAATCCACGAGCACGACCAGTGGCACGGTCCTTCATGATTACAGTTTCAAGAACTTCACCATAGCTAGAAAAGTACTCTTTCAGTCGTTCCTCATTTGTGTCCCAAGAAATCCCACCGATGAAAAGTTTGCCAAGATCAGATTGCATTTTCTATACATAAACAAATAACCACATCAACAGCAAGTTTTTTTAAAAAAAAAAAAAAAAAAAATCCTAAAATTGCAAATCATCCCTCAATTTTTACACACCCAATCAATCCATTTATTGATCTACAACACAGTAAACAAGGCAATCAAAACCCGTCTTTGTAAGTGAAATGCAGAAGAAATTGGAGTAGCATACCTCAATTTGATGAACACACGCGATTTTATTTTTCTTTTTGTCTGAAGTGAAATGGGTATTATCGGATTCAATCGAGAAACATCGGATCCTTCGACTACCAATCTAACAAAAGTTCAGCACCCCTGTAAATCCACAACAATGAAATCATTAATAACCTTTTACAAAAGATCATCCCTTTAGAAAAACAAATTTAAGAATCCCCAAATCTCGTTTTGACATAAACCCACCCGATTCAACAAAAGGTAAACCCAGATTGTAAATCTAGGAAAAACAAGTTAAGATCTGAGAGGAGGCACAATAAGAACCGAGGGCATGTTCATCCTCCTCAATCACTGCCCTCTTCAATTCTTTTTTTTTTTTTTCCTGGTCTTCCTTTAGCTTCTTCCCGAATCCTATATTTCAAATTTATAAATTTAGATACATGAGATTAGATTGATTGAATGGATTTATAAATGTCCAAGATAGTGATGAAGATTGCAGACAACTAAAGATGAAATTTTGAGAATGGGTTTTTGTTTTATTTTTTGTTTTTGTAAGAAGAAAGAAATATGTGTGGTAGTGAGAGAGAAAAAGGAAATGAAAAGTTGGAAAAATATTTGATCTGATGATAAAAGGGGAAGCTTGCTTGTCTTACAAATTGGCCTTATATACTTACTGGGAAAATCCATAAAATCTTATGTGGGCATGCATGCATCTTATCCTATCTCTACATTGGTTGGTACGATCCTTGTAATGTTGAGCTATTAAGATGCTGATGGACGGTCCAGATAATGTGTGCAGCTGAAAACCTTAGGTGTGCCCCCACATGATTACCATGTCTCTTACTCCCCAAAAAAACAAAAGTCATATTTCTAAATTTAATTTTATTGGGGCTGTATTGAGCCGAATCGAGCTTTGGGGCGTTGAGCTCGAGCTCACTTGCCTGTTCGAACTCGAGTTGAATCGAGCCCGCGAGCTGTTCACGAACAACTCGAGCAGATATCGAACTCGAGTTTTAACGAGTCGAGGTCGAGCTTAGGCTTTTTTCTGTAAAAATGTGTTTTTAACGAGCTTATCAAGTCGAGTTCGAGATGGTCGAAGACAAAAATTCAAGTTTAACCGGCTTATCAAGCCGAACTCGAGCTTTTAACGAACTAAACGAGTCGAATACGGTCAGCTCGATAACAAAACAAGCTTGACAATTGGTTCGAGCTCGAGTCAAGTTACAACTTGTGCTCACTCGAGCTCGAGCTTTCACAAGCCGAACCCGAGCCAACTCGAATCGTATAACAGCCGATGTATACACCTCGATTACTAAAACTGAATAGATAATAAATAATGAAAATAAATATAATATTAATATTTAAATGATGAATGAGTCTAAAAAAGTAAAATAAAAAATGTGAGATAAGAAATACAAGTAATAAATAAATTGTTGTTGTTAATAGGTAAGTGAGCCCCACTATATAAAATAATACCATTGTCAAATTTCATTTTAAAATACTAAATTTAATTAGTGACGGCAAAAGAAATAAATAAACGTTTATTGGGAAGGAGTGAATATGGATAGATTAATTAAAGGTAAAATGGAGTAAAACGTATAGTTCAAAAAAAAAAAAAAAAAAAAAACTGGATTTGTAAAAACGTTAACATATAGGAGTATTTAAATAGCTTGTTCAAAAAAATAGTATCCCTAAATAATTTTATCAGAAAAAATGTGTTCTATTATTTACTCGTAAAAATAAAAAACAATAAAATTAAAAGTAACGATATTTATGCATCTTTACTACTAAACTTTCTCAAAAGTAATTCTGTTTCAAACATTGCTTGTATTTTTTATTTTAAAATTAAATATTGCTTATATAAGAAAATAAATATTTATTTAAAATTAAGAATTATTGTTGTCCCGGAATAAATGTCATTTTTTTGTTTCAAAATGAATGTATTTTTTATTATAAAATGTGTTTCTAAATGATATTTCATCATTATTTTTTAAAATTTATTTATACTTGTAAAACTAACATCTTGAAAGCAAATACTCCCTCTAGTTTAAAATACATATCGTTTTAAACTTCTTCACGCATATTAAGAAATGCAATTAATACATATCAAAAAAAAACTTATGTGCCCCCAACAACAAAATTCAATTTACGCAGTTTAAATGCATATACAAGAGATAATCATTTTTTTTTTAAACAATACAAGAGATAATCATTAATGACTAAGAGTAGGTAAATAAGGGTAAATATTTTTTGGTAATAATAAAACGTCAAGTGTTTTGAAACAAAAATTAACTTTTAAAACGACATGTATTTTAAAACGGAGAGAAAAATATATATACTTATAATCTATATATTAAATGTCAATCATTTAAAATTTTCCCCAAAATCAGAAAAATAAATATTTAGAAGGAGTATTAAAAATCAATAGGTAATGGTCAATGTAGTATTAAATAAATTGTTAGGTACAGGCGTACAGCCTACAAAATAGAATGCTCAAAGTCGTGCCGTATCACCCACCATTTTGGTGTATGAAGTGCAGAATTTACAAATTTGCACTTGAATTATGCATTTATTCATAAAAAAAAAAAAGCATTTCCAATTCAAGTCACATCCAAACAAATGTAAAGCTTAGAAATGAAACATACAGCCATTAATTTTTCAACAACATTTTCCTATCTTCATTATAACCACGTCGCTCTAAATCTAATCTACGACGCTCAATTGTCTGTATATGACTGAGGCTCCGTTTGTTTCGCGGAAAATAACTTCCGGAAAACGATTTCTTGGAAAATGTTTTCCGGAAAATGATTTCTTGGAAAATGTTTTCCGGAAAATGTAATTTCCACTGTTTGGTGAATTTTAAGAAAATGCTTTCCGGAAAACTTTTTTAGATACATTAATTTTGATCACCTAGAGTATATATTAAAAAGAAATAATCAATAAATTAGTCATTATCTCCAATTTCAATTATAAAGTAAAATGGAAATGTAGTTTTGTAATTATAATGGACTAAGTTAATAATTTAACATATTGCAAAATATTCATAAAAATAAAATATTTTTAGATATTTTTAATTAACTGGGTATATTTAAAAATAATTTCGTAAAACAAAAATTGGAGTTAAAACAACAATTGAAGTGTTAGCATTTTCCGGAAAACGTTTTCCTTAGGTGGAGGTAAGGAAAACGTTTTCCTTAGGAATGGAGGAAAACCACTTCCTTGGAAAACATTTTCCCCATTTTCCAGTGTTTAACAAACACCGGAAAATGGGGAAAATGTTTTCCGGAAGTTGTTTTCCGCCAAACAAACGGAGCCTGAGATTTAACACATCGTTTTTTTGAGATGGATTGTCAAGATGAGTAGTGTGAGATGTTATCCTACCCAACACTCAGTTTATTTCGATCAGTGTTATAAAAGACCCCCGTCTCGGCCGCCTAGGCCCCGCCTAGACGCTGGGCGTTCATGAAACGCTAGGTCCCGTCTAGGATATTATAGTTATTTTTGAATTCTCGGCCCCGCCTAGATCCCGCCTAGGCGCTAGGCGCCCCTGCGGCGCCTAGCGACCGCCTAGCGTTTTTTAGAACCTTGATTTCGATCATTCATCTAACAAATAAAGCAAACAAAGTAAAGATGTAGTCAAATTTCGACGGTTGAAAGCAGTTATTCAAAATCCAATACAAACGCAAGCACTGAGACATCTAACAAAAAAATAAAATATGAAAAAAATAAGATAACTAACCACTTTCTCTTTCATTTCAATTTATCAATCAAAACTTGTGATTTTTGAACAAATCTAACGTTGCAACGGTTTCACCAATATCGGAAAAAATCTTATGAAAAGAATGAAGTATTTGACTCCGAGGCTAATGTTGTTATATGTATCACTCCCCTCCGTCTCAAAGTAAATTATTATTTTTATTCTCGGTAAAAAAAAAAAAAAAAAAATGTACATACATTTGGGAACAAAGGTAGTACTAAAAACCAGCATCAATACATTATATAGTACTATGGTTAACATTACATTGACTTAGGCCAAAGGCCAGAGGCACCAGCTGCCTTTCTCTTTGATTTTGGTCTGCCAAACAGACTTATCCTCCTGAAAACCTTCAGTAACCTATTGGCATATTTCCTCTGTGAAGAAAAATTCACAGAACCAATGCACCCACTCACTTGCCCTATAGGGTTTCTCTTCTTGCTCATTGACCTTCCCTCCATCCCACACGGTTGACTCAAGCTCTGCGTGTTGACCAAAACGGGCCCACTCTTCTTCGATATATGCTGCAGTTGAAGGCTTCTTTTCAATGTCATAAGTTCTTGTTCAAGATTCTGAATTCTAAAGCTAGTTGATTCATATTCTTTTTTTGACAATTCAGATTTCTGAAGCAATGAATCTTTCTGAAGCAATACGCTGAGCGGTCTTCTTCTGTTTTCTTCTCCATCCACATAAGGAGTCTCAACCAGATTCTGACTTCTTGAATTTGCATATCTTGAGCTTGGGAGGCTTCCCGAGAATTCTCCAAAATGGGTGTACCGAAACGAGTCTGAGCATTCTTTAAATGCTTGGTGTGTACTTAGTTGCTGAACAAAAAGTGCCTGCACGATCAATCTTAGGGGCATCAACTCATTCTGGACTGCTTCAACGCATATCTCGTGTGATAGTTTCTGACAGTTGAGGTATTTGCATACCGTTCCTTTCTCTTCTTGAGTCAACTCAGGGTGCACCTAAAATGTATGACCAGAACCCAGTTAGGCTAATCCTCAAAATATTATGTGTGTGTATGTGTGTTTTGTGTGTGTAAGAAAAACTGAAATTCTTACTTGTAGGAAAGTGTTCAATGCTCTGTACAGATGATCATGATTCTGCCTGCTAGAAATGGGTACGATTTGGATAAGATCCATGAATCTTTTAGGAGCAATCTTTGGATCAGTAGCTACTCGAACGAGATACATGTCCCATAATTCTGCAACAATCGAGCTACTGGTCAAAGGAGTGTGATTTGACTCCATGTTGAACAACACGTTTGTCAAGAATATACTTTCAACTGTATCCATCTCTATGACAGAAAAATCTTCAAGCTGAGCCAAATGTAATAGCGCTGCAATTTGATTTTGCAACTTTGACTTGCTCTCGTCTTTTAAACCGAGTTCAATAGATCTAGCAAGCAAACAAAAGTAAAACCCGACAGGAATAGTCTTGCTAGCCTTTTCCCCCATGGGTAGCAAATCAAGAACGCCTTGAAGAATGGTTAGATCTTTTTCATCAGCATCATAACAGTCCTTTACCTCTCCAGAATTCTCCCAAAATTGTTGTCGCTTTTTTGACAGTAACCATTTGTTTGCGTAGAAAAGTATAATTGGACTTACATATTTTTCTTTCATTCCTTGTCTTCTCAAAGATCCAATGACCCTTTTAAAAAACCCAAATGGTAAAGCGATAAGATCTTTGATCCATAGATCTTGGCTTACAATTTCCTTGACTGTCTCGGAGCTCCAAGGTTGACTATTCAAAGCCTCCAACGTGACTACAGGCTGGTCCCTTCTCCTCTCGGGGTCAAGAATCTCCATACAAGCCATGAAGGCAAGAGATTCGATGCATCGACTCACAATTAACAGCTCCTCAGCTAATGGAAGCAAAGTTTGGCATTTTTGGAGGACAATTAGAGTGTCGTCCCAACTTTGTAGGACAACTTGGTTCAAGTATATATCAAACCTGTCACAGAGGTTGCCTGAACCGTACTCTTCTGTCATTTCAAGAAACTCTGCTGCACATCGGAGTGCTGCTACATTGAAGGGGTCCACTAATGTGGAAGAACCATAGATAAATAGAGAAATCATCTCAAACGTTTCGGGTCCACCTGGGAAATTTTCCGGTAGTTGTACCTCATTTGATTCGTTCAGTTTTCTGTTGAAGTAACCACTTTTTGAAAATAATGGATACTGCACAAGAATTAAACAAAATTCAATTTGGAAACTTACTACGTATGCTATCATATGCTGTAAATTTATATAGTATAGATTTTCGACTGACCTTGTGCAGGTTGAAAGTTCGACCAGCAATCTGAACGTGCACACAAACAGGCAAGCCAGTTTCATGGATCCTGAGGAAAAAACAGAACTACATTAGGAAGGAAAGAACATTAAAAGGTCAAAGATTATGATTAGAAACAAAAATAAAACATCTTACCATGACATTATCTTGATCTTTAGCAAGGCGGCAACGTTTGGAGAAGAGAAAGGACTTGAAAGCATCGAATTATCCTTTTTCCTTGAGCTGTCCATAACTAGAGCTCAAGCTAATTCGATACTCTGAGAGTTGGAACTGAAACTACTGCAGTTTGATTAACTCATAACTGAATATATGTAGGTTTTTTGTCATTCCATGAGCATAAATGCTCGATCCAAGTTCCCATAAATTAAAATAGTACCAAAGAAGTTGTAAAATCCAGAAATGCAGTGAAGAATGAGATTAAAATAGTGTTGTTTTCATAACTTTATTCACAAGCTCCCTCACTGTTTGAATATATTTTTTAAGTCAAAAGTCGTACGCACACGAGCGTACTCAAAATCCTAATTTTAAGGCTTCAAAAATGTGCTCGGATGTTGAAAAAGTTGCGCCATTCTGGGTCCCGAAGTGTTGAAATAGGTGAATTTCCCTCTTTGTTCATGAGAATGTGTCCACATACAGGCACATTCTAAGAACTTGTAAGAAGGGTATTTTTGGTAATATATTTCTTTTAACTACTTGCAGTGTCCATCTTTTAGTAAATCTCTTGATTTCACTCAACTATGTTATTGATACTCTATAATGATGTTTGAACAAAATATTACATAATCCCTCCGTCCCAAAATAATTGTCCATTTTTGCTCTTAATTGGATCAAGTAATTTCCTAAAATGCCCCTGCATTTCAGTAGTCAAATACTGGTACGTAGGGGACCATTTATTAAAAGGGTTGGAGCATGGAATGAATCACATAGATTGATGAAAAAGAGGAGTGTATGGGGAAAGAGAAAAGCTAGAAGAAATTTCAAATATATTATTGATACTAAGAATTAAAAAAGTGGTGATGATGAAGTGAAGGTGAAGTATTGTTTGGTTTGTAGTGTAAGTTAACATCCAAGACGGCACGGCTGCTGAAAATCTGGCCTTTCTTTTTTTAATTGCTAGATTTGCTTGTTTTCCTGCCCACAGCACCTCACAATCCCCAGAAAACAAGAAAAGAAGAGCCATTTTCTTTCCTTGGGCTAAAGATTAACACAAGCTCATCACAATGAAAAATTTAAATTTTGTTCTAATGCTATTGAAGCCATTGGCCTTCTTGTTACAAATGTAGACCAAGTGGGAAGTGCTTGACTTTAAGACTGCAAAAAAATTGCGCAACACCAAATGCGCAAAAGAGTTTAAACATGCAAGCCATATACTTGATAAATATATTTTCCATAATTTCAGAAACTTGGAGGAGGTTGTAGGCCTAATTTTTACAGAAACCCCAAAAAAAAATTAAAAAAAATTAATGCACTGTCACAAAGCAGAGAAATACAAACAAAAAAGGTTACCAAGGAAGATTAGAGCCATCTCTTACAGAAGGTGATCTGGAACTCATACTACCATCTCTTCCTAACCTTGAGACACTCCTTCCAGCCTTAGGAGTACTTAACACAGGGCTTGCACCACGATAACTTGCACGCAGAGATTCATCAACATCTCCAGAGTGAGAAGACTTAGCAATTGCATTCCTGACGAACTTCTGAGCAGCAGGGGACAGCGTCCGTGCACTTGGACTAGCACTTCCACCTCTGACCGGAGAATGCAAAGGGGGCTTGTGAAACATCTTAGTCCGCTCCCTTATTTTCCGAGCAGCATCCCTAGACAAAGAATGCGCCTTTACGTCTCTCGAAGGTGGCAAAGGAATCTTGAACTGGGGCCCATCACCGCTACCTCCTATATCAAACGGAGTATCCTCGGGCTCCAATCTAAGTGGGGTCCCTTCGATCTCACCCCATGTAATAAATGGCGACTCGTCCACACCAGGGGCCGGAGAGGGTGTCTTGACAAAGCTATAACCATTGTCAGCTTTCTTAGCAGATTCGACATAAAACGGATTAGGGGTCTTCCTCAAATCATCCAAGTCGTACTTTTTTGACTTATCTGCATGCCTATCCATCATCGCAACGGGTGTACCCCCATTAACAGGTTTATAAAGATCTGACATCACATCTTCCTCTATGGGCCTGGAATCCAGCATTTTCCCATGGAACCGTGTATTCGTCCTACTGATTTCTTTAGTCATCCCTTTAAGCCTCTCCGCCATTTCCTCCTCGGTCAAGGGAACCTCGCCTCTATCAGCTGGATGATACATCAACAAATTCTTCGCAGTATATTTCCATCCTTCTAACCTACTCGGGGGCTGATCAGATGTTCCATACCCATCTGTAATCCTATCCCTTTTCGCTTCTTCAATTGATTTCACACCCTCGTTTTCACCTTCCAACAAAAAATCATACCTCTCTTTCCTCTTCTTGTTCACTTTCTCCATGATTTCATTAAAGCTCTCATTATCTTCACTAGTGTACTTTCTAAAAAACTCGTCAAGAGACATGGCTGCCTCATCAAGAGACCCATCATCCCCAGATTTAACTCCATTCAAAATCTCATTCTTGACAAAACTAGGGGTAGGAGTTTTATCCAATTCAAGAGGAGTAGTATTTCTAAAGAAAGTGGATCCAGGGGTCCGAATCTTACCTCCCCCATCTGAACCAGAAGCTTTCCCCGCACGCCGCTCCAAGATCTTCAACTGTGCATCGCGAATTTGAATGGGATCGCCGGTGCGGACAGCCTCGAGCCAATCGATCCGGTCACGGAGTTTGGGGATATCAGGAAAGAAATCACGCTCAATGATCTTCTCAATTGCAGCGACGTAGGTGTCCTCATCAAGAACCGTATTGGATCGCTTCCTAGGGTTTTGAGATGTGGTTGTCAGTGAACTCGAATTAGGGTTTTGGATGGTTTTGTCGGAGATAGACGGAGATGGGGAGGAGAGCTGGCGGGGGGAGTGGCCTGGTGATAACAACATGGTTAGGGATTGTGAGAAATTTGGTGGAGGATTCAAGAAACGCAGGCTTAATTAGAAAGATTTATGGAGGATTTGATTTTTTTTTTAATTTTATGCCTTGTGGGTTTGGGATTTCTTCTTCTAGGTTGATTAGGAGAGTGTGGAAGAAGAAGAAGAAGAAGAAGAAGAAATTGCAGAGAAGGAATTGGAGACGGTGGTTGACGGAAGGCGGAAGGAAAACGCGTCACGGATTCGTTGATTACAATCGACGACCAACCTATTACGCTTTTGATTCGGGTCGGACTTTTACTAAAACCGCCTCGGGTTAATTGGCGCTACTGACACTCCTGAATTTATAAGTACACTAACCAATTTTTCCAATAGAAAAAAAAAAAAACATCCACCATTTTCTCATTTTCTTTTTTACCCTTATTTTAAGAAATTTATACTCATTTTAGATGCAAAACCCAATTTTCATCATCAAACATTAGTCATTTTCAAAATATTCTCAGTGAACTATTTATTTTTAGAATATTCTCACTCAACTTCCACATTTTTCAAAATGTGCTCACTCCGTCAACAAATTGGCTAATAATCTAACAAAATTTAGTCACATGACTAACTTCGATAAATAAGGTCAACGGTTAATGGCGGGAATTAATTTGTAATATTTTTTATAAACTATGAGATAGTGACATTTTTACATTAATTAATTAGTAGTCTTCAGCATATATGTTAACAATATAAACACAACAACTAAAAACTTAACATACATTAATCATGTTAAATAAATTTTATTAATTTTTTAACGAATTTATTAATGAAGTGAGCACATTTTGAAAATTGTAAAATTTCAGTGATAATATTTGAAAAAAAAAAAAAAAACTCGGTGACCTAAAATGGTATTGCTTATTTTCAACACATCCATCTTCCTCCTCCCTCCTCTAACTCTCACACACTCGCACAAAATCTCCTCTTTCTAAATGTCACCACCTCGATGAATGTGTTCTTGCGTCAAAGGTCAAGTTGTTATCGCTTTTTGATCTCCATCGATGCTACAAGGGCAAGAGATGTCGTAGAAACCTACCAGAAAATGAATAACGTGAAATGGTGAGGAACGCGTTGTTTGTTTTAATAATTGTGAGCATGTAGATGAGAAAGAGGAAAAGTCGTGGTGGTTAAGATATAGAAATAGTGATGCATGGTGC